>CM075861.1:70248924-70591081 GCA_037975125.1 Latrodectus hesperus
CTGAAATCTACATCTGAAACTTCAATCAGCCTCTTATAGCACCATTTTAAAAGTCACTTCTTACTATACAACTGTTTAACAAAAAGTGAAAGAAATATATCCATGATGTATTTTCAGACATAGATTTTCTCTCTTTATTTTGAGATAATTCTTTAATCATCCGAAGCATCAAAAGCATCCTTGAAGCCATTGCAATGCACATTAATGTCTTGATAGCATTTGATAAGAAGTCACCAAAAATCATTAAAACTATGAAAAAGTTACATTTACCACAGAATATATAAAATTACAGCACTGTGAGTTACTTTACAGCTAGTAAAAAGTACTGAAACTAACATTGTCACAGTAAAAAAATTTAACAAAAATATAATCGCATTAAAAATATTGCCACACACTTTAAAGCTTTATTCATTGGGTTCTGTTTTTGTTACTTTTGGCAATTGAACAAGCAAGCTCGCTATGCCGTCGGCTATGCGAATTTAAGTCAGTAGGCTGCGTCTTTCGTTTAACCAGAGCATCAAGAAGGTGAAAATCGCGACTTTGCTCTAAATTCCTCCGATAGATGGCACCACCAGAGGATCCACTCCCTAAATTTTGATGCTGATCTGAAGGAGGAGAAATTTTTCTCCAGACCATTACACCCATGGTAACTGCTGAACGACCGACCCCAGGACTTTCGATTCCACAGATTTTACGAGTAGCTATATCGCATTTACTTGGAGGGAAGGCCCATTCCCTAACCACTAGGCTACCACGACCCTACTGGATTCTTCAAATAGATGAAGTGTGTGAATAATTAATTTATTAACTTTCCAAATGAAATTAATTGTAATATTAAAGTAATTTTACTTTTTATATACCAATATCCATTCTTCAATAAATGAATAATGTATTGTAATAAAATCACAAAGTTATTTAATAAATTTAAGGTTATTATTATTGAATAATCCTATTTCTGATTTTGTGTATTATAGATGCGGAATATCTCACATATTTGTATATGATATCTTTTTTTTGACATATCTGTGGTAAAAACACAAATTGAAATATCATTCTTATAGACGATTTTATTTATATTTATATTAGTGCATACACGTTATGCATTTATAGTTTTTTAACAATTAGGTCTTCCCCTCACTGCTTCAGAAACGCGATTTCCGTCTCTGTCTGCACACCAACAATATCCTGTAGAATGGTTGCACTGCATTTTGCTGTAAGAACCATCTTCATCACATTTTGGAGTGAAGTTGCCAACGAAACCCTTTTTACCTAAAAGAGAACTATTTAAAAAACTTTTAAAAATTAATGATATTAAAATAAATGTCTAATAATGAAACACTTGATGAAAAAAAGTTTTGCATTGCAAAATATGTCGCTAATGATGTGTTTCAATATTTGAATTTGCAAAAATTGACATCTTGGATTGAAATTTTAATTTAAACTTATGTAATATACTTTTTATATCGGAAATGATTGTAACTTTATGTTTTAGGGCTAATTAAGACAAAAAATAAAACTTAAATATTTCAAGCTAATTGAAAACAATATAAAAACAATAAGTTTTTTTTTTTTTTTTAATTTTAATAATTTGAAAGTATAAGCTTTTATTTTGTGTTTAGCCAGAGACCATTTTGCTGATAAAGATTGGTAATAATTTTTTGGATAGCTTTTAATAGCTATTTTGGAAGCCACTATAAAGTCTTTTCAAGCATTTTTTAGTGGATTGAATACTGGGAAAGTGTTATTTTATAGATTATTAAAGTGGAAAATTAGAGAAAAGTCTACTTCCCAAGATGTTGCTCCAGAGAATGCATGCATACATAAAGCAAAAACACAACATTCATCTTCCATTTAATAATTATTGAATGTAAATCTGAGTTTATCTAAACAAAAAAATTTAACCCCATTTCCTGGACATAGTTAGGAAATACTAATAAGTGTTGGTCCTTAATATCCTGTTATTACAGGTAAGTGCAAACTCAGGTGTTTGTTCTATAATTAATTATAACAAATGCATTCTCTGAAGTTTTATAACACACCATAATCAATGGCTTCTTTATAATCTAAATCAATTGGGATTTATGTTTATTGCTTTATGGACACTTTTTGCACGTGAGATTTAATTACATAAAATCCTTGAATTTAAAATGGATATCAAAATCATTGTAAACATTTATATAAAACGCGTAAGATTCAAAATCTCAAGTTCCGGAGCAAAATATCAGAAAACTGATTATTCAACTGTCAGCTAATTTATTTCAAATTTTTTAATTGATGTAGTAAAAAATCTAAAAACTTAATATTTTAACAGGAACATTATATGTAAAACGAATTCTTCATTTAGAGTATATCTTACATTTTATGTATAATGCATAATTAATATTATTAATTAAATAAAAAAATTAAAGATTTTTAATTTAATTCTCAAGATGTGCTGCTCATTTAATACTATTTCAAAGTTATTTGTGAGTATATATATTTATTACTCTATTACAAAATTTTTTATATTAGCAAAGGAAACGAATTTAAATATAAAATTACATCATCAGTGAAGCTATAGTTAATGACATTAATTGTATGAATCCAGGAAAATGTTTACAAATAATTTCTAAAATAAAAACTTAATCACATTTTTTAGTTTCGAAATGTAAATACTTTAATACCCAAACTCTATTGTCTTTTAGTGTTTTGAATCTTAAAAAAATTTGTTGTTTTAAATGTAACTTCATGTTTGATAAATAAGAATTTTGTTTATTAAAATAAGTGACATTGATTTACATAACAGATTTGAAATTTTTAAGTATCGCTTTAATAAAATTAATTAGTATAATTATTCATTAAAGTATTTTGTACAAATTTTTCTTTTATTTTGGTACATATGCATAAAAATATATAGATTAAGCAAGTAAATTAAACCAGAAGTGAAAACAATGCAATTAACATAGGCCATTCTTCAATAGTTTTAAATTTTTTATATATATTTCCCATTTAATTCCCATAATTGAACCAAAAATTTAAATAAGACTATTTACTTTTAGTATTGTTAATTATTATTAATGAAATCGTTTCAGTAATTTTCAAGGTGTTTTCATTGTTGTAACATTTTTTAGACTTAATCTTTCGGTTATCCTTATTGGGCATCTAATCAAAGAAGATGTGCATTAATCATAACGTAGTATTCTTTAAGTGTGCCCTGCTTAAACTTTAATAAAGACGTGTCCAAAATTGTGTCAAACTTTTGATTGTTTTAGTTGCAAATGACTCTGAAAGAATGTCATAATTAAACTGTTATGATAAGAGTGCCACAGGAACGTTATTTATTTTACAGCATTTATGTAATAAATTAAAAACAGTCAATTAACAGTGTTATTTGGAGCTACTTTCTTCAATATATATTTAATGATGGAAAGAACCCCAGGCTATTACTATTACTAGTAGTAATTACTCTATTAGTTTTACTTTTATCCCAAAATCAAATACCTTATGACTATAAATCGAGATTAAGAGAAAAAATCAGAAAGTAAAGTTTATGTTCTCACCTTCTTGTGTGAGCTACACCAGAAATACGTTATTTAAATTACATAGACCCTCTCAAGTCCATGATTTGGTAAAGAAAAATTTACTTTTATCAGTTTTTCAACCTATTGGGAGTTTAAAACTTAAAACTTTTGCTAGAGCTTGTAACACCTAGAAAGGGACCTTCCAAGTGATGGATAGGAAAATGGTCCCCGTTGAATAATCTTTTGAGTAGTAGAAGGGAAATAAAATACCTTCCGCTGTCCAACCTTCTCGGAGATTCTGGTAACTTTTCTCTTCCATGATATCATTCTGCTCTTGAAATAAGGACCTGCTCTGGTATCTTCAGTGGATACCAGAACACGTCGAAATGGATGGCAGTGAGAAAGCTGACATCCTCGCCAAAGAAGATCGATGGAACCCTCAATTTACCAACAACTTCATCCTCGCTAACGCTGATGAAATAACCAACAGAAGACTACTTCATGCGCATTCTCAGAAGCACTTCATTCCTGCTCTAAACTGTAACCGTGCTATCTCCACAATCATAGCCAGATTGAGGACTAAACACCCCAAAGGAATGAAAATATCTACCGAACTACTAAAGGATTCGGTAGAATATCTACCGAATATCTACCGAATATTCTGCGCAGAAAATTACATTTTTCTGCGCAGAATATAGTTCATGCTGTGTTTATCATCATATTTCAAATTAAGAAATTGTTTTACAGAAAAGGGCGCTTTCTGTAAAATCATGTAATTCTAAACTTGATTAGATACTATTGCCAGAATACATTTTGAAAACTTACTAAAATATATATATGTAACAGCTAATAACCTTATTCAAAACACTAATTATTGTGAATGAGACATAGTAGTTGATTAATTTTCTGTTTTGATCCATTGGTACTGTGAAACTTTTGAAATTCATTCTTATTAATAAATTAGCAAAATATATCCAAATATCATTTTAGAAGCAAAACCCAATTAATTAGAATAGTTTGGGTTCATAAATTATGTAAACCCACATAAATTGACATAATTAGTATCGTTAACGCCTGATGAATATACGAATTAAAAACATTTCTTCTCAAAAGTAATTATAAGAACATGCATATCATTAGAAAAATAATGAATATTAACATACTCTATTACTCTATTATTTGTTTGAAAAGTTAGTTTTAAAATGAAAATATTTACTTTTTTCTTGTTCATTCCTTCTCTGCATTTGACAAGCAGTCTCTGCTCTCAGAACAGCGACAAGGCAACAGAATAAAATCAGAACACTAATTACTTTCATAATCCGCTTTACTGGAAATAGAAAACGTTTAAGAATAAAAATAATTAAAATACAATAACCAAACAAATGTTCTTTGTTTTTGAAAATGCAAAAATTGATTTTATGGAAAAATTGAAATTATTCAAAAACCAATTCGTTTTACTTTTTGCGAAGACCTCATTATACATTCCCTTAAATGAAAAAAGATATTAAAAGCAAGTTATCAATTTCATTCCGATACATCATCTATTATTTTCCCATTATAATTTTATTTTTAAATTATTATAAATATTTTTATCAATCAATTTTTTCTTCTATAGAAAAATAAATTTTATTTTTTCTGATTTTCTTTTATAAAGGACTTAGAACTTTTAAATTTCTTTCCACTAAAGCACAAAATAGTCTGTGGAATTAAAATTGTTATATTTTAGTTAATTCACTATATATACGTTATTATACGTTATCCGGTTACTAGGATTTTCACCTATTAGCACTATAAGGGGTAAAAGCGATGGCACTTTAGTGGAGTATCTAGCACGAGGGCCATCTTGGCTCCGTAAGTGGGTGGGTCTTCGTTATTTAGAAGCAAGGACCAATCAGAAGACCCCTAGAATCCACTTGCAGCTCGTAGGGGTATCATTTCACATGGAAGACATTGCTATCACGAGATATTTTACGGTCTCAGCTACCATTGACAAAGACAATGGATATTTGATTAGTTTGGGATTCGAATTGACTACCTACCGATAAGGAAAAACAATACTCTAACCAACTACACCATCATATTTCCCAAAATTCATAAATAAAAGCGAAAGAATTTGGAATAAATAAAAATGATGACAATTTTATTTATTTTCTAGAAGATTTAACAATTTTTTTAAGAAAACTAATTGTAGAATTTATATTTATTTTATGTTGGATCAGAAACCAATTGATTTAAAAAAGGTATAAAAATTAAGGACCTAGTAGTTTTTGTTTTTCACAGATTAGGACTTGTGTATACTATTGATCGTAAATTTAATCGGTTCACACACAAAACCAATCTTTTTTTTTTACTTCTTTATTATGTAAATTTTAGTTTTCATCGTAGTAAGTATCAAATTATGTTTCTGAAATATTGAATTATGCAAATACTGAATAGTTATCGAGAATGTAAGTATCAAATTACTTTCCAAACAATAATATCCTCATTAGTAAACAACAAAAATTAAATATATTTCATTTAAGAACTAATTTAATGGAAATAAATGAAGCAAAATTGATTTATGCACTAAAGCATTAGATTTTAAAATGCTTGCCTTTAGCTTTAATACGTGGCAAAATGTTTTGCAGAAATGAAGTAATATACTTTTAATTCAAGGATTATATTTTCGAGTTTTATGTTATAATCAAGGATACAATTAACAAATCTTGCTTTTTACCAAAATCATTACATGTTTTCTAAAGTCATTATAGATGAATCTTGTCAAATTCCCATTTTTGTTATTTTCAGGGTATAGTAAAAAATTAGGATGATTTCCATCAAAAAAAAAAAAATCTTACACATTCCTAAGAATTTGTCGCGATGCCTGCTCAAAGACACAGTAATCATTTTTCTAAATAAAATACGAGTTCCTTTTCTTAGAACTTCCACGCACACTGTATTGAGTTTGATTCCTTGTGTTTTTTATGATACAGACTCGATTGTTGCCTATCTTGTCATGTCCTTTTTGGAACGTTAAACGTTCTGTAGAACAAATCGTAGGAATTATAATTCCTGTCAATCTCCGAAAACCTTTAGGTATGTTTAGAAGAGTTTGATTCTTGAATCACCTTAGGTTTGTTCACTTTATCATTTTATTCTGAAGAAGGTTTTTTCTTAAATTATTCTGTTAGCAATTTTATTTCTTTAAAAAGTAGACGACATAAAATGATGTATTAAGATACTTAAGAGAGAGTGAATGTGCTCTAATTTAGTAAGGAATTAATTGAAAAGGAATTATGGTATCAAAATTACAAACGAAAATAAAATTTGAGCATTCATGCTCAATATGCTTCTTGAATTCTATTCAAGAAGTAGTCCTTTAAGATCTTAAGTCGTTTTCTTCTATTGATCCCAAATTTTTTCCACATTTTATAAAATGATTTTATAATACGCTATTGATAGGTGTTTTCTCAATATTTTTGTAATCAAGTTAGTGTCCTTGTGTTTTTTTAGTGCAACTTAATTTTTTAGTGCAACTGTTTTACAAAAATAATTTTATCATTCTACAGTACAAGTTTTTTAAAATTTTGTTACTTGAAATATTTTTTTCCATAACATCTAACTCTAATTATGTATCAGTTTAATTTTTTTATCATCAATATTATTTTGGTGAGGCTTAATGACTTATCACAATTTTAAACTGTATTAAGTCAGATTTCCCCAAAATTACATAAATCACACAACATCCAAAAAATATTTAATTTGAAGACCATTTTACTCAACACGTTTGTAAAATCTGGTGAATAAAGAACAATAGAATTTTATGTTTCAAGTAAATTTTGATTTAATCTGAAAAGAATTCTTAATTTCTTGTTAAATTGTAATAAAAATACTTACAAATAAAAGATTCAATCCTTTATTTTAAATTTTCCAAATAATCAGTATATACATTAATAATAATTAAGAAGTATAATTTTAATCATGTTCAGAAAAAACAACAAACGCTTTTGTTTAGAGCAAAATAGAAAAAGATCGTACGTGAAACATCCTCATACTCCTACAAATGACTGTTTTAAAAATAAAATTTCTTTTCACGAAAAATATCTTCATATAAGGAATATTTGTAAAGTTATTATGGAATACATAAAATCACTGAATGTAAGTGTTGCTAACAGTCGTTGAGTCATAAAAACATAATATTTCAAACAAATCTGGCGCAACTCATCTACTAGCAAGATCAAAAATTCTTGTCTTCGTTCAATACACTCGCCTCCAATTTCTAGCTTAAGTAAAGACCGCCTTCCTTCCAATAATAACTTCATTAGCCGATGTCACATAAATCTGACAACTGATAAATATTCACTGAAGGTAAATGTATCCGAAAAATAGCAACTTAACGGCTAAAATTCTAGAAAAGTCAATTCTATTAGAACTTTCTGAAATTCTGAGTTGTACCAATTCGTAAGCTAATTAAACTGCACTCACATCAAATACTTTATAGTCTTAATCTCAGATCAAATGATGAAATCGACACCTAAATATAATCCCCTTTACTTCGTCTTAGTAAAAGCTTGCACAAAGTACCTCTGAAGAGGTCTATTTCTAACTGTACAAAAGTAATCAAACTGCAAAATTCACAAATATTTTGTTGCTTTTGTAAATACATTTTCTGATAGGGTTATTTTTTGTTTCCACAAAAAGAATCGACTTCATTTATCATGGCATTCATATCTCAGCTTTTTTATATAGGAAAAAAATAATCGATTAAATTCAAGATGCAATTTTGCTTTTATTTAAATACTTTGTCAAGGATTTTCATTCAATAAAGTTATTAATGAGTCTACTTAAAAATGATAGCTTATTAATTTGACTGCATTTTAACCGTCAAGTATTATAAAATACATGTATAAACAGATTGCATCTAGATGACTGAATGTAATCAAAATTGATTTTTTATCATATTATTTTAAAATATGCTGCAGAATTTACCCCATTTTATTATCTATTGATATGTAAAACGTTAATCAAATTTCAAAATTCTCAGAAATTTTTGTCAGGTATTTATAGATAATAAAATCACATGAATTAGATTTTAAATTTTACAAAAATCTAAAAATACATATAAGCGTAGTTTTAAATAATTTCTGTGTAATAAAATTAATTTAGTATTAGAAAAATATTCTTGAATATTATTTTAAAATTTTTACTTCACATTAGTTTTTTACTATGTAAGTTTTGAAAGTTGTGTCAGATTTAGATTTGTATTGAAGAACTGGGACAGAGAATTTATTTTTTTGCTGCTTCAATACATTAAAGCATTTTTAATTACCTAGATTATGCAATGTTGTAAAAATTTAAATCTTCCCTTAAAATAGGCTTTGCTTATTTTTTCTGTTATATTTTTCATAAATAACTATTATATTTAAAAATTTCTTATCCTTTAAATGAATCTCAAAATTTTGAGTTTTGATAAAACAAAAAAGTTGATACCTAACATTATTATAACTTCTTTCAAACTGGACCTATCAACATTACATTCTTTAAAGGATTTGAGATTCATTTATTTTCGAGATATTTAACTTATTTCCGTCACATCGAATTCTTATAAGATGCAATAGAATAGGAATATTCTTTCAAATATTGATAAAACTTTATCAATACTAGTTCTTTCGACAAGTTGATTATGTGAATCAACCTTAAGTATCTTTATACCAGATGATACTGAAAATAATGAGCTTACTAAAGGATTATAGAATCTCCAATTATAGAACTTTGCATGCATTTATCAGTAAATTGTCAGCTACTTATATTAAAATTTTAAATTTTATATTAATTTTCTTCTAAAAATTATAAACTATTGTTTAGTGTAAATTGTTTTTTTTATTGTTGTGTTTGGATATTTTATTATCAGGGAGTATATATCTTAGGTAAAGTTTAATACTTAAAGATTTTCTGTTCGCTGTCAAAGTCTTCTTGTCAACAATTGACACAATTTTTTTTCAAAATTATGTATACTTCACATTGTAATTTCAAATACTGTCAGAATGATCACTATTCAACATATATATTAAGAAATGTAATAAGAATTTTTTTCCTTCTTAGGCAGAAATGAAATCAAATAAAAAACTTGGCATCTTAAAAGTGTAATCATATTATAGAGTGTATAATAACATAAGAAATATTTTGTTGATTTATATTTCCCTATTATTATAGTAGAATACGTTTTGTTATAAAATACAATAGAAATGTATCAGTTATTAAAAAATATACGAAAAATTTAAACTATACAAACTGATGAAAATTATAGAAAAATAACTGGATTATTATTAGTATTATATTTAAAACACCATCCTATGTTTTATTACAAAAAATATCAATATATTTTAACAATTTTGTTATAAATGATATCGGTTAACAGTTTAAATATGATATTAATTAACAGTTTAAAGTTTAATTGTTAAAAAGAGATTTGATATTGTTTAATCATATTAATGGAGACATCTTGAAAAAACTTTCAAAAATAGTATTGAATTAGAAATGTTACTTAAACTCTAGAAAATATTGTAAACATTATTGTATTATAGAAATTATGAAATTGTATCGTTTCTGACTTTAAAAATGAAATATTTTCTCTCTCGTTTTAATAATTCAAATGAAATATTTTAAGTACAATTTACTATTTATGAAAGGACTAATAGAAAGCTTTGTTAAAGTGAGACTATGGAGATTATTCCGATAAGAGCAAAATGGAAATAAATTTTGGTCGTAGTTATATTTTAAAGTATGCGTTAAGTAATGATGCGAAAAATAGTAACGCATTTCTCACAGTTACGGTCAAAGTGACACGGTTTCGAATAGGAATTATCCTTTGCTTGATTATCATATCTATAAATTATACAGGAACAGCACACTGAATTCAGAAAGAAACTAAAAGGTAAGTATACACCACAAATTTTATTTTATAGCAAAATAAGAAAAGCACACTTTTTTTAAGCCACGGATTTTATTTTAATAATAATTAAAAGTTTCTGAGGAATTAAAAAATTATGGTTCTATTTTAAAATTGTAATTTTGAAAACTAAATTTAGCTTTACAAGTACTTTTTTATTTTAAACTCCTATCATATTTATTAGATATTTTTGATATTTTCGAAAGTTTTTATAGAAAATATTATTGACTCTATCAGCAGTTGCATTTTATGAACCCAACTGATTGTTGTGAAAATCAAATGTCAGAATATTTTCCATTCATGTATTTGCTTCTATAAAAATATAGAAATGTTGTATTATAGGGAATATAAATCTAATAAATGCATGATAAAAAAAACATTTGTAATATATTTATATTTGAAGCGAAGTTGCTTAATTTTCAATGTTTTTTTATACTAAAAATATTAATTACGCATATTAACTCTTCTTAACTTTAATTTGCTTAAGTCAAATGCTCATAACGTGTGCTATTTAAAAAATGACAGATGTCAAATTTTATTTCATTGTGGCTGACAAAATTCTGTAAGAAATAATAGGTTGAGAAATTTAATATTTTTTGTTATAATGTGGCTTGGGAACAATGATAATAATGGATAGTTAATAGTCTTTTATTATTAAAACTTAATTAAATATTTAAGCATTTGATTTATATTGAAAAAATATATCCAGACAGTGTCTTATTTAATAAAAATATCATTTGATAATTATTTTCAGTTAAATCCTCACAAAGCATCAATCAATCAACATTTATAATTTTATTATATGAAAGTTATAGAGTTCTTAAAAGAAATTCGAAATGAACTTGCAATGATGAAGTGTGCGTATGAATATCAAACAAAACAACTAAAATATTTAATTATTTTAACCTTAAAATTTAATATCTTCAAATTTTAAAACATAAATTGAGCTTGGTCGTAAGTATTTCCATTTAAGAATGGTTATTCTAATAAAATTAAATTCTTAGTTATAAGTTAACTTTAAATTCTTAAACTTATATTTTATAAATCATATTATTTATTAAATTCTTTAGTTATATTATTGGTAAATATTGAAAATTTTTCCATAATATTTTTTCTTCAAATTATAAATTGTTTTCCAAAATTGTTTTTGTGGGTCTCGATAATTAGTAAATTTGAGGGAATCATCATGAATCAGTAATCTAATAACATTTGAGTACCATACGACGTTTATACGAATATAAGGTTCAGTTAATACTATAATATCTTTCAACTACTCGTAGTAGTTAAATAAAATAAGTTTAATTGTTAACCTATATATCTGGATTATTTTAATATGTTGTTTTATTTTGGGTACGAAAAGATGTTATTCATATTCTTATCCAATTTTTTTATCACCTTTGAAGAAATAATAATTAAATTCCAGTTACAAACAAGCATTTATTTATCTTGATTAAGTTTAAAATCACTAATATATTTCATGCATTAATATTACATTTAAACTGTGGTATAGGGATAAGAAAATTGATTTTTAAGATTTAAAAAACTGTCTCCAGATATGATATAAATTAAAATATTTTTCAGATAATAATTATATGAAAAGTTAAAAAATAGCAAATAAAATAGTCAACCAGTAATAATTTCATAAAAAACGAGAAAAATGATCCAGAAAGCACTGTAAGTATCATGAATAAAATTAACTTTTATTATTGCACTGCCATTAATATCATTATTCATAACAATAATATAATATACAAATAATGAAAAAATATTTTGGAAGAATATCTTGAAAACCATTTTTAAACATATAAATTTCTTCTTCAGATATTAACAATTTTAAATTCATTTAGTCTACTTGATATTAAGAAATTTGAAATTTTAAGTTTATATTTTATTAACAGATTCTAAATAATTTCTATGAAAAGTCAGAAGAATAACGTTTTTGTGATGAAAGTTAAGGTAATTTTTTTAATTTCTACCATAGCCAAATTTATGACTTCACACAAATTCATAAAACGGACAATACAAACGTGGTCTAATGAAAAATTTTCTAGATTTTTATTTAATATTATAAGGGCATTCTTTTTCTATCAATATTCATCTGGAAATCAAAACATGCATTGTCAGTAATATTTTCCAATTTATCATAATATAAAAACGGATTATTTTCCAAGAAGAAATTTATGTTATTTAAGAATTAATGATAATTTCTCAATACGTTAAATAAAATAATATATTTCATTAATTATACAAACTAAGACTTACTTATTCATTTAAAACTATTTAATGTTTCATTCATTGTTTATTTCCTAATAAATATTACTTTTTCCAGAAAAGTAATTTATTCCTTTTATTACATAGATTATAAATATTAAGACATTACAAATCTATCTATATAATAAAAGTTCCAATATTTGTATGAACAAATCCCATTTAGATTTTTTCTATTTATATTCCTCAAAAGTTATTTAACATTTATAACCAATTACGTAAAGTTTTATGTTAATTGATTGCAACGAAAATTATATATATGTATATATACATGATATATATATATATATATATATATATATATATATATATATATATATATATATATATATATATATATATATATATATATATATATATATATATATATATATATATATATATATATATATATATATATATATATATATATATATATATATATATATATATATATATATATATATATATATATATGATATATATATATATATATATATATATTTATATATCATTTATAAAAATCGACGTCAAAACAAATATGTTTGTAAAAATAGAATAATAGAACTCACTTACAATAATTGCCAATTTATAGTTTCAATGCAATCCACACAAATATTTCTTATTATTATTATACTTTTTTAAATTGCACAGTATTACTAGTAATAAATTTAAGTAGATGTACTTTATATTGGATTTCTGAAAAAATGATTTGTTAAGCGACAAATCATATATGAACTAGACTGAATTTGGTATGACTCTTTGTCTGACAAGTTGCGTATTTCATCGCTTTCTTTATTTAATCAGCTGTTATTGCGTTAGACACGTTTTGCCGTATGAAGCACCTTTTTAATGCGTAATTTTGGTTTGTTTGATAATGATGAAACAAAAATTATGAAATATGTTCACTTATAGCCAAATAATTTTAATAGTACTATATAGAGGTTTTATGTGGGTTTATCATTTTTCTTGAGCTTATTCCAATTCAGCTTTATTTGTGCCTTATTTGGCGAAAAATTAATCAAAGTAAAAAATGTTTAACTATTTCAATAAAAATAATCATATTCTACCTTTCATTTATGTTTCGTCACAAAAATCAATGTCTAAAATATTAAGTGAACCAGAGTTATACAGAAATCTTTCTTTCTATTCAGTCGTTTTGAAAATGAAAATTGATGTGGTCATTCAATCCTGAACATTCTTTTGTGAAAAGTAATACATATAATCAAAGTATCGCTGAAGAAATATTAAGTTGCTCTTTTGAGATTGAAAGATAGTGGAATCAAAACATTCTTGCAAATTAGTATGATAATAAACTTTTCATTTGATTAGTAGCGAGAACTTAAATTTTGTACTTTTACTTAGAGTGTTGTACATGTTTTAAGAGATGAGATTATAAAAGATTAAGTCTTAACACACAGTCACACAAAATTGATAATCTTTCCCAAATTAGTTATTCCATTTATTAATACTTTAAATCAATCGGAATATTCAAAAAATAACTTATGACGCATATTAACTTAAACTTCACTCTTAAATCAGCATCAGGAAAATTGGCTTTAAATTAATTTATTGACGCGTGAGCGATGTGAAGCAAATTTATTAATTTAGTTAATTTTTTGCTTACTGAAATTAATTTGCTACATTCTTTTCACTACTTTTTAAAAAATCAAGTGGTATGATTTTATAAATAAAGATGCATGGGAAATAATACAATAAATAATTCATATTTTTTAAAAAATTTGAACTTAAATTTTCCTTTTTGATAACTATTAGGTTTCTCTTCTGAATCAAGCTATTTCTGTTAAGGTTTCTGAAGCCCAAGGTTAGGTGGGATGCATCTAAATTATAAAAGGATTATTTTTAATACTCTTGAATTTGTTTCTTTGTTAAATTCTAGTTGGACACATAACAAAGGTAATTTATTCACTATAGGATTTAATGCAATTCAAACAATAAATGTACAATGAATATTTTTGTATGTGCACAAACCACAAACATTAATTTTTTTTTAATTTTATCAATACTTTATGTCAAGAAGATAAACAAACATTTCAGCTTTTTTCGGTTATGAGAAATATGTTAACATCTGGTTTTCTAAGTTATATTTATTAGGAATATTAAGAACATTATCCGTTAAAAAAAATATTTACCAGAAATGTAATATACAAGTTTCTCAAGTTGGTTAAATTTATTAAAAATATTACTGTATGTTGCTGAAAATAGCAACGAGAATTAAATGTAATAGTCTAAGTAGTAATTTAATTTTTAAAAAAGTTGTATTTTAAATTTAAACTATAATGTCTTAATATTAAAATATAAAGACTTCTATTTCCAACATTTGAAATTGTCATGAATCAGAATTCTTCATTATTGCAATGTGATGGGAAATTTGATTTTATAATGATTTTAATCGCGAAAATTGGGGAAATTGTTTTAACTTGTAAGCAGTATAGTAGAAATAATGATCAATACTCACCTATATAGAATCCGTTATAAAAAAGTTCTTTTTATATATTGACTCTTGTAGTTCAGTATTTATCATATTGTGAAACTAAGGAAATATTTCGTTAAAGCATTCGATTTCACCAAGAACTAATTTCGAACATCCTATTGCACTTCAACGATCGACAAATATTTTCTAACCGTAATTGTTTTTGAATTCCCTAAATATATCACAGTCGCAGAGAATAGGCAACATAAGTTAGGACAATAAAGTGGATGTCTTAGGACTTTCGACTAAAATTTCATTGTTGACCTTTGGTAACGTTTCTTATATGATAATATTTGCAAGATGTTTTAGTGATCTTATTTTCTTTTTTAAAACATCAGTCTCCTTTATGCGTTAGAAAATCTCTTAACAAAAACTCAATGAATTGTGATCTAAATTAGTTGGGAAAAATACGGTTTGCTTTTTTGTGTTTTGGGTGACTATGAATTTCATTTTCCTATATTTTTTAACATATATGTTTTTTTGGGTCAGTAACACACGTGCATTGGTTTTAACATCCTCCATATTTCCCCCCATACTGTTAGAATTTAAAAAGTCCATTTAATATCAAACCTTTGGATCTTTAAAACTGAGCAGTATTTGATATGAGCTTTATACAAGTATGTTTTAAGGACAAGACCAACAAGAAAAAATTTTCCAAGCAAAATTCATAATATACCACTTTAAAATATTTTATAAATAAGATCATTACTAAACATATTTTCCCTATTGGTTATCCGTAATTCAGATAATCAAAAAACTAATCTTTATAAAGAAATTTTATAAAATTTGCTAACTATGTGCTTCTGAAGAACCCATGAATCGTAGGTATCTTCATTGCTATTGCCCACTCCATGCGCTTGATTCCGAGGCTGGTAAACATTGGCGTGTGAGAGAGCTTTTGAGGAAATGACTTTCTTCTACTTTTTGTGACTCCTTAATGCTTGTCTTTTTTCTCTTCTTAGTTCTATTTTGTTTGCTTTCCCCGCTATTCGAAACAAAAAATATTATTTTTCCAATGTTCTTAAGATAATATGGAATTTAAAATTTATCTATAATCAGGTCTATAATCAGATTTCTGATTATAGACCTATAATCAGAAACAAAAAATATTATTTTTCCAAAGTTCTCAAGATAATATTTTGACTTTAATTTTTAACGTTTCTAGTTTTTCTTAAACTTTGAATTACTTTAAGTAAATAAAATTTCTAAATTGTATATATAATGAATCTATAGTTTTTTTAGTTTTTTACTGTTCAATTAAATAAAAATACTATATATATATATATATATATATATATATATATATATATATATATATATATATATATATATATATATATATATATATATATAACGAGGGAGAGCGTGGGGAGCATGGCAGAATTCGTTCACACTAGATCCAAGGGTAGAATAGGTGTATCATCAAATGCACTGGATAATATTTTATTTGTAGTTCTGCTAAAATCCTAGGAGAACTCACACCCTTCGCCAAACCGAGTGGTACCCAATTTTACATCGAATCCATATTTCATATTTTGTATTAAAAGAAAAGAATAAGATGCTGAGCAACCAGTGAATTTATTGATAGTTATTTACAGTGAAATTAACAGTTGAGTTCACCACGTGCAGGTTCGGTAGTCTTGTTACCGTCTTCATCAGAGCACCAGCATAAACCTGTAGATGCATGACACTGCTTTTTAGCATAGGTACCCTCTCTGTTGCACTCTGGAATGAAATTTCCCACCATTCCCTTGTTGCCTACAAAGGAAAATGATTTCATTTCAAATTTAATAAATTGCATTACATTCTCTCTAGCACTTAAAAACAAAATTTTAGTATTTAAATGTAAATATTTATAACATTTATAATGAAATGCAGAACTTTGTTGTTATGAACATATGTAAACACATGATTCTAATTACTTGAGTTTCTACTACAGCAAATTTTCTGAAGTTACTAGTTACTCTAGATTAATTTGATGCAGTTAAAATATTCAAAAATATTGTTAAAAAGTTGGCAGTTATTAAAAATTAACATTCTGAAAATGAATAATATTTTTCTTTTAATAGACAAGATGAAAATCTGATAAGTATGAGTGCTGTTTGAATTATTAATGAAAAATATAGAAGTATCTTTTAACAGGAATATTTTTCTTAATACTCATTAGATGATGTTTTTGTATTAGTCAACCCATTGATAGAAAATTTGAAATATTATTTGGTATCTAATCTATTAAAAGATAGTATTATTTGTTATGTTTTAGACTCCATGAAACCATCACATAAATTTAAATAAAATAGCATCGTCAATTAGTATATCATGTTTTTACTGTCTTCAGACAAATTCCTGAAAATCACAAGATGTAGCAACGTAAGAAAAATAAAGTTTGTTAAGTAATAATTTTTTATCTAAAATTTAAAAGTGGATTTTGATGGTAGTAGCAATATTTATAACAAAAATTTGATGGCGAGAGAGATTATATTTTTTGCCTCCAAATTCTTTTCTCTCATTCCTAAATAATTTATAAAAATTAGGGAACATTTCGGTTCCGTTAAAATATTAATATAAATACTTTGAATTTCTTTGTATAGCGTTGTTAAATTGATAATAATACAATTAGGCAAACATTTAATGATAATTTTGGTGTAATTTTGCAATATAGTACTTCATGTTTTTTACGTGTTTTGATCATTTAGACTATTTATACATTAACACTTTTTCTTAATGCAATAACACATCATAACATATACAATGCAAAACTATATTTTAACATTTCGTATGCTTTATTTTTAAAATTGTTGCAGCAAAATTAGTTTTATTTTGTTATACTCAAATTAGATAAAATATCTTAGGACTTCGATTCCTAGAGATGTCTTTATATCTGCATAAAAAGTAGGACGAAAGAAAAATCAAAAAATATTAATTTTAAATTGACTTAAAGGAAATTAGTAGATATAATTTTGTGGGAAAACAAATAAAGTGTTGTATCAGCTTCATTCTTTCTTATCATTTGAAAATATACAAAAATTCTTGATAAAAAAAGATAATAAAGTTGATATAAAGTAAATTGGTCATTTGGTAGTTAAAATTCTAACACAGATTTAAAATGAAATATGTGAAAATATATTTTTTATTTTATTTTATTTTAAATTTGACTCAAAACAAACTTTGCATTAGTTCAACGACAGTAATTTATTCATCAAAGTAATCTTCTCAATCAAATAAATTTTCTTCGTCAGAAAATGGAATCACGTGAAACGTTATAGTTAAATTTTTTAAGAATCATTATTACTTAGCCAATCACGGTTTGATTCATGCCAGAACAAGTTTCATTACATTTTTCTTAAAAACATTGAAAAACAGCCTCAAACTTTCTGCAAGGGTTTTACAAAAGCTGAAGATTCCCATGATCCATTTGCAAAATATGGCATACTTATTTCAAACAAATATCAAACAAGAAATTATCAATACTAAGATATAAATTTCCTTAGTAAATTTACAAACAGTCGAAACCATCAAATATGAAAGCTAATGAATAAGAATGTTGTCAGTCACTATACCAAATTCATTAATTGAAAAAGATTTGATAGATATACATCTACATTCTTAGTTTGTAAAATAGAGACACTAATTTGCCAAATAAGAATTCTAGGTTAAGAAACAAATTTTGCTCTGATATGACGGAATAGGCTTAATCTTGATGAGTTCAGACAATAAGATTTACCAAATAAGAATTCTGGGTCTAGAAACAAATTCTGCTCTGATATGACGGAATAGACTTAATCTTGATGAGTTCACCAAATAAGAATTTTAGGTCTAGAAACAATTCTGTTCTGATATGACAGAATAGACTTAATCTTGATGAGTTCAGACAATAAGATTTACCAAATAAGAATTCTGGGTCTAGAAACAAATTCTGTTCTGATATGACGGAATAGATTTAATCTTGATGAGTTCCGACAATAAGATTTACCAAATAAGAATTCTGGGTCTAGAAACAAATTCTGCTCTGATATGACGGAATAGACTTAATCTTGATGAGTTCACCAAATAAGAATTCTGGGTCTAGAAACAAATTCTGCTCTGATATGACGGAATAGACTTAATCTTGATGAGTTCAGACAATAAGATTTACCAAATAAGAATTCTGGGTCTAGAAACAAATTCTGCTCTGATATGACGGAATAGACTTAATCTTGATGAGTTCACCAAATAAGAATTCTGGGTCTAGAAACAAATTCTGTTCTGATATGACGGAATAGACTTAATCTTGATGAGTTCAAACAATAAGATTTACCAAATACGAATTCTGGGTCTAGAAACAAATTCTGCTCTGATACGACGGAATAGACTTAATCTTGATGAGTTCAGACGATAAGATTTACCAAATAAGAATTCTGGGACTGGAAATAAATGCTGTTTTGATATGACGAAATAGACTTAATCTTGATAAGTTCAGCAAATAAGATTTACCAAATAAGAATTCTGTGTCTATAAAAAATTTGTTCTGACATGACGGAACGGACTTACTCTTGGTGAGTTCAGCATCCCTGTGGACGTGGCATTTGCAGGTCTTAATCTTCATGGATGGATCGGTGATGTGGCTTCCATCAGGCCTCCAGCACGTGCAGAATTTGGACCCGGTGAAGCATTGAAGGGCCTCGTAATCACCGTTGGCATCACACTTGGGGACCAGCTTCATTTTAAGGTCATTTTTGAGCTCCCTCTGTCGATGCTCTTCGCAGTGGGTGAGGGCGAAAGCGCCCACCGTGCAGCAAATGACAACAAAAGCGATGAGGAACACCTTCATTTTCAACAGCTGCAAGATTAAAATTTGTAAACATTCTTATCAATAACACTTGGTGTGTAACTCTTACTGAATTTTTTGATGGTTGAGTCCATTGTTATTCTTTTGCATTGTTTCTGTGCAGTTTATAATTGGAATATACATATATATCTCAATTATTTTAATATTTTAGAAAAATAGTTCAAGAACTCTCACTTTCCTAAATTTAAACAAATTTCAAAATTATTTTAACTGTGCACTGACTAAAATTTAAGTTTTTTCTTAAAATTTCGTTCACAATATAAAATTTGTTCAGTGCAATAGTTGAAAAACAAACTTTAAATCATAATTAAATTGACTCAACTGTCTAACTTCAGTTTTAAAGCTATGTTGTATATTTACATTAAGGAAAAATTTTTTACATATAACTAAAAGAATTTTTCTGATAACTTCCATATAATTCCATTTTTCTTCATAAAAATAATACATTTGTTTCAAGGCAAATATTAAAAAAAAAATTTTTTTTAATAATTATTAAGTCGGTTCTCACAGAATCTTTTCGCTTCATCCTGATTATTATAAAGATAATATTTCCTGTTAGAGTGTATAAATAGATAGATGAATAAAATGTGATAACTCTAAAATTAACTTCATCCGTTATTTGTTTTTAACATAAGATTATCATTGGATGTATTTTATGTTCACTTTAAAATACAATCAAAAATCAAAGAAAAAGAACTGAGTCATCTAATTTTACAGTATATATAAAAGAACAAAATAAAATATGAAATAAATAGCATTGCTTTATAAGGTATTTATAGTATTCGGATCACTTTCTTTGTAAATGAACTGAGTTTGAAGATAAAATTTCTGACAAAAAATATTTATTCCTTCAACATCAACATCACAAACATCACAAATTTTTAAACTCAAGGCTCATTCTTTCAATTTTAAATGTTTGATAAATTTTATAAAAGCACTCATATACACTACTGGCCATTAAAATTGCTACACCAAGAAAAAATGCAAATAACACAACGATATTTATTGGACACATACATTATAGTGGAAAGAACAAGTGATTAGATTTACAGGAAATTAGAATGTATAGATCTTGAGAAATCAGTACTCAGAGCAGCCACCTCTGGCTGGAATAACAGCATTTATCCGCCTAGGCATGGAGTCAAACAGAGATTGTATAGCATGTATGGGGATGGGGATCTCAGTCCATGCAGCTTCAACACTATGCCACAGTTCATCGACAGTAGTGGATGGTGAGTGATGGCGTGCCAATCGCTCGGCAACCATTGACCACACGTTCTCAATTGGTGACAGATCAGGAGAACGTGCTGGACAGTCGAACCTGTTCTGTATCAAGGAAGTTCAGAACCGTACGGGCAACATGCGGTCGTGCATTATCCTGTTGAAACAAAGCATTAGGAGGGTTTCGAAGATAGGGCAAAGCCACGGGCCTTAACACATCGGAAATGTAACGGTTGCTGTTCAAAGTGCCCGTAATGCGAACAAGAGGTAATCGAGACGTGTATCTAATGGCACCCCATACCACCACTCCAGCAGATGGGCCAGTAGGGCGATGTCCAATGCACGCTGGCAATGCGAGTTCTCCACGATGCCTCCAAACACGGATGCGGCCATCATGGTCCTGTATACAGAACCGAGATTCATCTGTAAAGAGGACGTGATGCCATTCCCGCGTCCAGGTTCGTCGCTGATCGCACCATTGAAGGCGCTCCTGTCTGTGACGCAACGTCAATGGTAGCCAAAGCCATGGTTGCCGTGCAGACAATCCATGCTTCTGCAAACGTCGTCGAACTGTTCGAGCAGAAACTTGTTGCCTTGCAAATGACTCCATTTCTCGACTCAGGGTTCGTGACGTGGCTGTACGATCCCTTGTGACCATGCGGATAAGATGTCTGTCTTCTCTGCTGTTAGTGATGGGGGGGGTCGCTGAGATCCTGCATGACGTTCCGTATGATTGTCCTGAACCCATCGATTTTATATTCTGCTAACAATCATGGGGTCTCGACCGACCCGAGCAGCAATATTGCGGTACGATAAACCGCAATCCCGGTAGGCTATAATCCTTCCTCGATCAAAGTCAGACACGTGCTGATAGGCATTTCTTCTTCTTACACAAGGCATTACAACACATTTCTTTGCCGAAAACAACGTTGAAACGGAAATTGAGTATGAGAAAACTGCTGTCAAATCTCAGGTTTTATACACATTGTAGATGTCACTACAGTCTCCTGCTTTATATGAATGCGCTGAAAATCTAATCATTTGCATATCACAGCAAGTTCTACCTGTCATACAAATTTTACGTGTTTGGTGTACCGTTTTCCTGGTGTAGCAATTTTAATGGCCAGTAGTGTAGAAACCAAAATATCAAATATTTTAAAATATCACAATTCAAATAGAGCTCGTTTCTATTTGAAAAATGTAAAATATATTTATTACACACTTAAGCACTTGTAAATCATCATTAGAAATTATTTTTACATTACATTTTTCTTTATACTAATATGAACATTGGAAAAGTTTTTGTTATTATAAAGAAAAATACGAGAAGTTTGAATTAATAACTAAATAATTATTATGTGTACCCTTATTTTTAAATGATTATTATATTACTATTTATTATAATAATCGCAAATATCTTTAAGTAATGTAATAAGTAAAAAATGTGATCATATTATAAAAAATAATGCTATTTAATTGTTATTAAAAAGTAGTTGAAAACTAAATTTAAAAAAGGATCATTACATACCATCATAGATTATAAAATTATTCTTAAATAATCGTATATAAATATTTTAATATCTAATTTTTCACCCAAATGATACAAAAATTCATAAACTAACATTGTTTTAAACTCATTAAGTAAATAGATAATTTCACTAATGTACATTTAACATAATGGATGGCAAATATTGTACTACTATGTCCAAATATTATTAATAAAATTTTGCTTGGTATTTTCTGCTGATCTTTTGTTAATTTTTACATACAAAAACTTTTAAGACTCCTTATTACTAAGGTTAATTTACAGTACACACTTTCTTTGATGTAATCCCTACACAGAGATACTACACATAAAAATTATTTTCTTATAACTTATTGCATTTACAGCAATGATATGCAAAACCAATGGCTTTTTATCATAATTTATGTTTATATATATATATATATTTATATATACATTGAGATATTTTTATTTGAAATATAGAAATGAAAAATTGTTATATTTATCCACCATTCCTTATACCAATTATTACATGTTATTAATCATGAATACAAAATACCATAGAAATTAAATAAATTAATATTTTTTCTTCAACAAAGCTTTACAAAGCGGTTTTAATATTCGAAAACTTTATTACAATTTAAGATAGATACAAAATAAATAAATCTCCTAGAACAGAAGAACAGAAAAAATCTCAAAAGTAAATTAAATAAAAAAATTAAATTGTCCTAGACAAAATATCAAGTTATACTTGTGAATTAAATTATAAAATATTTTTAAAATAAAATAATTTATAATTTAATAAGTGAACCATTTTATTACAGATAAAAATTTCTGTTAGTACACTATAACAATGTTTAATAAAAGGCAGAGAGTAAAATATGTAAAACGAAGTTATACCAAATGAAGATTCAAAAATTCGTTTTGTGCATAATGTTGTAACCTAAACACACACATTTATTTTTATTATATGTATTATATATATAATTATTCTCCAAAAGAATTCTTTTGAAATGCATTTTTTAAAAATAATATTTTTCATATAATTAAGTATTTAAAATTAGATGAATACTTACTTAATCTCAGGAAAAAATGAGAGTTAGAAAAATCGTGGTTTTACTCTTTTAAATAGTCATTAATAATCACCTTTTCTTTTTCTCAGGTGTTGATTTTCGATAACATTATTTACACAGCAGTTGTATGATATGATTTCAACTTTGATATCTGAACAAAACAGATGTTTGGAGATTTTTTTAATAAATTAATGTGATTAAATTGTTTGGTGTAAGTATGATAACATCCCTCAAGAGATTTCTTGCCAAATCTGCCGTCTTTGTTGGCCGTCCTCGTATTTATTATAGTGTTTCCGTTTTTCCTTTGGTGTTGCAAATTTGAATTTTTATTGCCAGTTTTAGTTTGATTTTCTCGTATTTTACATCATCTTTGTGTCATACATACGGTTTTTTAAGTGGCAACAGAATTAAAATTGCTTGGCGACCAAAACAAAGTTGCAAAGGTCGCCACTGCTGGGATATATTCTTCTAGTTCCAATTGATTTATATCTTTTGTGTGTTTTTTTAATTATGTATGGTATTTAATCTTCTTATAAATAATCTTAATAAATTTGCATTTATTTTATTTCATACAAATTTTTCTATATGATGATTGATTACTCGATTTTTTAACTATAGATTATTTTCATTGCTCTGGTAGTTAAAACCAATAAATTCAAATAATTTCTTCTTAATTTTGAATCAAACAGGGATATCATGATCGATACTTGTACTGTTATTCTTTTCTTCTAGCTTCATTACCAGAAGAGGATCATTGGACATAAAAAAACAGAGGAAGAGGTGTGTGGTAAAAGTAAATAAGCCTTTACCAGGACAAGCTTTAGCGATATTCGGAATCGAAACTATACTTAATATCGAAATTATGACACTATTTTTTCACTAAAGTAGTGTTTTTTCCAATGCGATCTTTCTTATTTAACTTTTCCAACAAAGTTTTAATTTTAGTAGAATAATTTTAAGGTAATGAATGTGTACGGGTATCAATGATACAGAAGGAAAATATTGAATTATGGTGCTATCTTATAATGAAGGCTTCATTTAAGTCAGCTACATTGACAACAATTATTAGCTGAAATTTTAGATTATTGCTAGGAAACATGAGCTCTAATAACTGATTTTTATTTTAAATAGCTGATCGTAATAACTAATCAATAATTAAGGTTAAGTGGTTATGATTTTCATATTTCTAATTTTTTTATTGCTGTATTTTATTATAAGCACTTATAATATGTAACGAAAAAATAAATAACCCTTGCTCTATATGCAATTTTTAATAACTTTTGTGAATAAATTATTGAAATTATATAAAATAATTATAATACTGTTAAATATATTTTGTTTTAAAAAATTTACTTCAGCACTGATAAACAATCATAGCATGTATTGATTATTAATTCTAAACAAAATATGTTTAATGAATATTTTTGATTATACAAAAAATACCCTTTACTTTTTAATATTTTGTAAAGCAGAAAAGTTAAGAATACTTTAATAAGTAATTTTCTAATCTGATCATGACTTTGGGAAGGAACCAATATTCCAAATTAAAGCATTTTTAAGTAACTTTTCTAGAGAATTAAACAATTGAATTTGTTGCTGCATAAAACTTCTTTAGATCTTATTTATATTTTTGAGGACCCAAATCACTTACATAAAATAAAGTTATAAAACAATAAAAAAATTCTTCAATAGATTCAATATAAAGTTAATGTCGAGAAAAATCAGTTGAGAATCATTTGTTATCATTTTTTATTTGAGAAGATTAGGTCACAGTGTAATTTTTTATCCAGAAAAAGCTGAGATACAATAATTTATTTGGGAAAAGCTTTTGATGAAAAATGACCATGGCAACAGTTATTTTTCTTAAGGAATTATCTTTCTCACAGTGACAAGAGAAACATTAAATTACTTTTTAAATTGATCACTCAAGTTATGAAGTAAAACATTCAACAGTAATATATTGTACCGAGCTTCAAGGGGATTCGTGTCGATTGAGAGTTGAATAAAGCAACCACTTAATCAACACAAGACTTTTATTCGTGAAAATTTCACTAGATATAAGAAATTCCCGCTGTAACAATCACAATTATACAGCTACAATTCGTCAGATATAACAAGAAACAGCTTCCAATCACAGGTCTTAAATACCTCAGACAGAGAACAACTTGCAGTCACAACTAATCGTCTTCACAAAACTGCCTCTTCCATGTCTGGCTGCGGTATTTATACCTGACTTGGCGGAGAAATCTACCAGTTTTGCCAAGGTTCTGGAAGCTACTAGACTATCTCGCTAAATATTGGTCCTAGAGCTTAGGTGATGGATGTTTCCAAAAGTATCTATTTCTCGCCAAGTCGTCAAGAATCTCGTCAACTGTCGCCCAGTTTTTTCGCCAAAATATCGCCAAATCACCAAATCATTAGAAAATCCACTTTTGAACTACAACACGTCTAAATACCGCAATTTTTGCCCAAAATGTTAGAATTTCCGATCTGTTTGAGATATTTTAAGAAAAATACAATTATTATTCATAAATTTGTAACAATATTATATATTTATTATATAAATATTTTGTATTCTATAATATTTATATATAATACAGAATATAAAATATTTATATATAAAATATATAATAATATATTTTTAAAATAGACTTGAAAAAATAGGGGACAAAATGCCATATGTTCTGGAAACTAAGCATTATTTAAATAAACAAAAAAAATTCATTAGCTTATAAAACTATTGATCTCTCATTATCAACTCTGCATATTTTTACTCAACTTCATAATTTAATTTTAATGGTACATTAATTATACAAATATATAAACACCATTGTAATTAATTATTTAGTTTCGTATTAAGAATTATGTTTTTGTATATAAGTTAATACATTATGCAAACCATTTTATTCTTAGAAACCATCAAATTTGAAATATTTTAAATTTAGGTCAGATTTTAGCTGATGAGGATGGAAATTAATATAAGGCACACACACAAATAATGTAAATTGAAAATTAGTGTACAGTTTCCTAGAACTGAATTTAATTTCAAAGGAAAATGTATTAACTAACTTATTTCCTCTTAATTTTAAAGAGAATCATTACTTTTCACACAAAAGTCTTGAAACTCCCCATACAAACAGCGAGAGTACAGTAAAAATCGATAGAAAAATTAAAATTTGATAGGAATAACGATAGGAAATTTAAAAATTTCATTGTTGACTATTTGGATTAGTGTATGAGTTTCTACTTATCACCACATTAATCTCTTTCAAATGTTTTCCATCTTGAATGAATTCAAGGACACATATAAATAAGACTCCCGTTTATTACGATGTCATTAATATTGCCATAGGACATTAATTATATTACGTTATTTGTGTTACATAAAAGGCTTAATACTTGATACAGAGTTTTTTTCAAGAGTATTTAGTAACTACAATATGATGTACCATGCTCTCTGGTCAGAGTTACTTCGAAACCAGGAAAGTAAAATTTATTAATGAAATCATAAAGACTAATGAACATTAAACATGTAATAATTTTAAACAATGATTATATAGATAAATCACAATTGTCGTATAAATAGGCCGTGGTAGACTAGTGGTAAAAGCATTTGCATTCCGTCCGGAAGAGCTGGATTCGATTCTCAATACCACTAAATACCCACACAATACATGCAATATAGGCGTTAAATCAGTGGAATCGAAAGCCTTATGGTCGGACGTTGAGAAGTTACCATGAGTGTAATGGTCTGGAGAAAATATCCTCCACTTTCAGATCAGTGTCAAAATTGAGGGAGAGGATCCTCTGGTGGTGCCATCTATCGGAGATGTTTAAAGCAAAATCGTACTTTCACCTTCGTGGTCCTCTTATTAAACGAAAGACGCACCCTACTGACTTAAATTCGCATATCCGACAGTATAACGAGCTTCACTTGACCAAGTGTCATAGGTAACAACAGCACAGTTGTAAAGATAAAAGCCGAAATAACATAATTTAATTATGTTCTCACAAATATTATCATTAAATTGAATCTTTAGACTACCAATAAAATCACTAAGTGAATCCAGATAATATTTTCAGTTGGAAAACATTAAGGAAATACAATGCTTTTTAGAATTCTTTTTGTCAAAGAAAAGAAAAAAAGCTTCAAGTATCATTCGAGAAAAAAGGCTTCAAATATCATTTTTAGTGCTTTTAACAAGTTATTGAAAGCACCGAAAAATTAATTTACGCAAGTTCAAACAGAAACATCTCATTCTAAGTCAAACTGATCAAGAAACACGTGAGAAAAATGTTATTTCAATAAATTAAAATAACATTTATACTAAAAATGAACAATCAGTTCATTTATAATTAGCGAATCAAAAATAATTATGGTGCTAAATAAAGTTTTATTTAAAATATAAATTATTAGAATAAATATAAAAAGAAACATTCTGCTTATTTCATAAGTTATTTTTCAAAAGTTTTGTCACCAATCTGAGGATTTAATTATATGAAAAATTGTGCTCATGAAGATATTAATTGTTTTATTTTTATTGGATTTGCCCTATATAAGTAAAAATAATTATCTCGTCACTGTAAAGTCTACTCTCATATTACAGGAGTTTTTAATATTAACATTTTAATCATGTTTATTCTGTCCATATTAGATAACTAATTATTTAAATTAAGTATCCAAAAATTAATTCAAACTAAATTTGATGAGTAATAAATTTAAATTTTTCTCTAAAATTAAGCTTAATTATATAGATTCAGTAATTAGAAAGTAGTAGAAATTAAATTTAATATATTTAATAATACATCATTTCATTCAAATAATTTCCCTTTCCATTCAAATAATATTTAAAATGTAAATGAAAACAATTCTAATCGTTATAGCTTGCATAAGATATTTGTACCAAAAAGTGAATGATACAGTGTTTCTAAAATTTAGAACTATCATTGCCTCCTTTATTTATTCATTGCAGCACTATCTAAAAAACACATATGACGTAACATTAATTTGATATTTAGGTTAAATTAAAATATCTTGGTGAACATATATTTGATGAAATGCTGTATTGAAATGTTGAAAAGATATTTTATACGAGACTTAATTTATTTTATTAGAAATAGAGAGATATACAAGTACTATTTAGAATGTTATTATCTACTATTAGAGGTGCTATTTAGAAAGTTCCTTTTCTGTAAAGAGAAAACTCAAACCAAAAATATCTGGATGAATGATATTGCACGATGAAATGCAAATATTCGACAAATAGACAAATTTGGAGAACACTTCTTTCCTGTTTTCAACAATGTAATACATTTTGAGATATTCTTTTTTAAATAATTAGGATTCAAATATGTAAAACGCATGGAACAGTAAATTAAAACTGCCATTTGGAAATCTTGGATTATATCATTATAATTTTCTCTGGAATACTTTTTCAAAATTATTTTATGAACTTTCCAGCACTTTGAAATGTTTATTTTAGAATGACGGTATCTAATGTTTAAATGTCAATCATTCTTAATAATTAGGAACTAATGTATTTTAGAACTCAGCAGTGATATCATTTTACAACTTCACTTTTAGACTAACTTAAAATTGAGTGTCAGTTTCTTAGTATATTGTGTCATCATTGTTAATAAAGCAGGGTTTTGTTCCATGTCCACTCAAAATATAAACATTTTCAACAATAAGAAAAAGGACAAAATTTAAAAATAGTATAAATTTTCAAACTTTTAATGTATATATTTTTAAACACCAGTGAATATTTAAATACATATTTGTAAAACAGTGTTTAAAGTGTGTATTTAAATGTTCACACACCATAATATTTGTCATACTTTTAATTATACATTCATTGTTTACAATTCTGAGTTAATTATATTAGATATTTTATAATTTTTGAAAGTTTTTTCAAAACATGATGAAAAAAATTATAGAAAAGTGTATATTATTTTATGAAAAAATTTTATTTATGCAAATGAATATTCATTTCTTGTAATTATCATGTGAATATGTTGTTACTTTAAATGAAGTTAATATCCATTGTTTAATTGGATATTTGAATCATTAAGATTCCTATCCCGACTCAAAAATAATGGTTACTAAATATTAGTTTTATTTTATACTGAGGATTAACGGCTCTAAATTCATATTTTTTGTTTCAGTAATCTGAAACAAAAAGTTTAGTTTAAAATACTGATAAATATTTCTAAAACCGAAAGGAGTTGTGAAATAATTCTTGATTTCACTAATTTCTGATATTGGTACGATTTTAAATCTTTTAGGTATAAAATAAGGAATAGGAAGCAATATTCATTTAATTTAGATTACTGGTAGTCAACTTACATCATATAACTCATGCTTTCAAAATGGAAGATTTTATACGATATTGGAGACTGTATCTTGTCATATTTTATAAAATAAAATAAATTTGTTTTGAAACAAAAATTGCTTGATGCAGTGTGCAAGTGAAAAGTGTAAATATTTTACACTAAAAGATTATATATATATATATATATATATATATATATATATATATATATATATATATAATATATATATATATATATGGAATGACATATTCGATATTCATCCATTGTGGCACGACGCATGCGTAGAGCAAAATGTCAATTATCTGGTGTTGGTTAATCGTTAGATTTATCTTTAATTTATCGTTAGATCTTCGATTTATCTTTCAATTGCACAATTTAACTCAAGATCTCTTTCAGAATACCTCTAATTCCTGGTCACAATGACTGCAGATAGAAGAATATGTCAATTACTGAACAATTTTGTGTGATCCGAAAAACTGAGAAAAAATCACAGTATTCTGAAAAGGCACTTCTGAACGAGCAAATATGTTGACGCAGAGTTGTGGAGCAACAGCATCTTGCATAAAGCACGTCAAATTGAAATACGAGATCTCAGTAAATAGTCAAATTCCCGTGTGTGCTTAAATTTTTCAATTAATCGTGTAATTATTTTCCGGTTAAAGACTGTATTGTATTTTTAATTCTTTTGAAAGGATCTTGCAATGGATACATAACTTTTATTCCTTTTCTATAATGTTTTTTCGATAAGAATGCTCTCAATTGATAGCATAATCTGACAGAATCAGGTAAAATCTTCAAAGGAAAAAAAAAAACAGTATGTACAAAGTGAATTTTGTTGTTAATATTGCGCTTTCGCGAAATTTGAACAATTTGTGTATATTCGATCTTGCAGTTCCTTATTGAGAGCATATTCCTGATCACCCTATATGTATATGCACAGAAGGAATATTAATGTGCCTTGCCGCTTGTTACTTGAGCACACGATGAAATTACGAGGTTTTGAGCTAGCAACCCATCCTTTTCTAGCCATACTAAAACACTAGACCCTAAGGAACTTTTAAATAGTATAGCCTTTCTTAGCACAAACGTCTTAGGCTGCATGAGTTAAAGAACTGACTAACACTTAGTCAAGTTATCGACGTTTTTCTCTGGTAGATGAACTCAGCTCATTGTTTCCTTTAATTTCAATTTTGTGATATTTTCTCAACTGAAAAAAGTCAATTTCTTAGAAGCAGCAGTTTTAGCAATATGACTTATAATTTTCATGTAAATAATATTTCTGTCATTTATTCCAATAACCAAAGTAACTTTGATAAATATCATTATATTCTGATGAAAAGTAAAAAAGTTAAATTTCGAAATTAAATTAATATTTTTAGTAAATGCATAATCTATAGGATACATTGAATTAGATGTTTCCTCTCTCGCTCTCTAAATGCGAGGACATTACATTTGACAATCTTGCAAGATTACGTATATATCAATTCCAGATACCTCTTACCATGCATCATGATTAATTATTGATTGAAAATTTTATTTCTTGAAATGAATCTCAAAAACTCCAAGATTACCTCAAATGAATGCATTTTAATATGGATTTTACAAAAGCGTTTTGGCTCAATTTCCTTTTCTGGGACTTTTTTGTGACTTTCTTCCTTTTTCTATCAATTCAGACTTCGAATTATCTTGGAAAGATCCAGAATTGGAGAGGTTCTATTAATTTTAAAAATCGAAATGTTTTTGCCAATTTGTATTACATTTGAGCATTTTATTTTAATTGATTATTGTCATTGATTTAATTCTGATAGATTTAGCTGAATATGTTTCTTTTTTAATTTTTTTTCTTCTATTATTTTAAGATTAGTTCTTGAGAATTTATTCTGATCTCTGAGCAAAAATGCTCTCCTGCTATTTTAAACTTTCCTACTTGTACTTTTTACTAATCATATTTCTTCTTGATTTAATCTTTTCCTATAGACCTTGTATTTTTCGAATAAATTTATATTATCCATGTGTTAATCAATATATTTACATTAATATAAATTCTGCGTGCTTGAATATTAATATATATATATATATATATATATATATATATATATATATATATATATATATATATATATATATATATATATATATAAATTTCGTGTTACGATGTATGTTCCCGATAAACTCCGAAACTACTGAACGGATTTTGATAAAATTTTGTAATCATTTATAATATGGTCCAACTTAAAAGATAGAATAGTTTTTATCGCTTAATTATTGATCTCAATATTTATTATACGACATTAGTGTTTATTTATTGGTTAGTTCTGTAAGTTCCTAATAGATGGCGGTTTAGCATCTAAGTTGCACAGGTATTCGGCAGATGGCGACGTGTTATACCATCTTCGAGAAAATTAACGTGCGCGCGCAAGCGCGTGGTTAAATATAGAATTTACATATATTTTCATGATGTATAATCATACTATAACAATTTTTCGTGAATCATTTTCATAATTATACTTTGTATTGTGTTATTATTGTGCAGTGTTCAGCTTGAATATTTTTAATATTATAAATAGTAAAATAAAATTTTATTTATTACTGATTTTCTCTACTAATTTTCATACCACCTCGAAAACATGTAAGTATTTCTTTATAGACTTTTATTTTTTACTTTTATTTTATAATTTGATAATTGGCTCTGTAATCGTGCTATTTTGGCAGCAAGAAACTTTGATGCGAACGAAATTAACTTCAATATACAACAGATGTTGCCCGGTGATTTGATGTCTCTTAAATCAATCGACACAGTTATTGATGAAAACGAAGCCGTAAACTTTCCAACTGAATTTTTGAATTCTCTGGATATGCCAGGAATGCCACCACATAATCTTCAATTGAAAATTGGTTCACCAATTATTCTTCTACGTAATTTAAACCCACCTCAATTATGTAACGGTACACGCTTAGTCATAAAAGAAATGACCGAAAATATTCTCTAAGCAACAATTTTGACGGAAAAATTTAAAGGAGATATCGTCCTGTTTCCACGTATTCCACTGATAGCGTCAGAATCTCCAATACCGCTTAAAAGGCTCCAATTTCCGATTTGTTTAGCTTTTGCGATGACCATAAATAAATCTCAAGGCCAAACAATGTCTATTTGTGGTTTGAATTTGGAAAACACATGTTTCTCACATGGACAGCTATATGTTGCCTGCTCACGTGTAGGAAAACCATCAAATCTCTTCGTGTTAGCGAAAGACAGGTTAACCAGGAATGTTGTACACAAAGTAGTACTTAGATAATTTTAATTTTAATAATTTAAAATTGAAAAAATAATAGTTCGATGTCAATGTTATCTACCTCATTTATAACAATTTATTTTTAGATGTTTTTAATTTATAAAGTATATTTTATAAGAGTAAGTCACTGATTACAAACTATAATTTAATATAAGATTAATAAAATGTAAATTCAGAAAGTATATGTTGGTTTGTACTTAATTTCAAAATTTCGATACTTTACCTATTACTTTTAAATTTTTGCGAAACGTTTTATTTTTAATCTCATATGAATGAACCTATAAATTTTTTAGAAAATATTAATTTGATTATACCCAAGAATTAGTAAAAAATTGATTCAATGTATTATAAAAACTCAGCCACTGCAACGCGTGGCTGGGTCAGCTTGTATATATATATATATATATATATATATATATATATATATATATATATATATATATATATATATATATATATATATATATATATATATATATATATATATATATATATATATATATACATATATATATATGAACTCTCTCATGTACCTTTACAATTACTTACTAAAAAATATAAATTGCAATTTGAATTCAATATTATTTTCTTTTATTTATATATCTGATAGCTTTACATTTTAAACTATACTTTCATTAATAATTTAGATTAATTTAATCATTTAAAGTGAAATCAGTGTCTTTCCCTTTTGAATAACATTTCCATTGAATTTTTATTGTTCTTCTTATTATAGAGCTTCCTATTATAATATTTTTAAACACTACAGCAATAAATGCAAGAGTATTACATATGAAGTTAACTATTAGTAACTTTGCTCTCAAAATTGGTGTTTTTTGAATTAGAGAACATTTACTTGTTTTCACGCATTCATTCAATCTTGATTTGCCAATTTATTTTTGTCCTAAATATCAAATATTTTTTTAGCTTTACATTACTTTCATTGTTAACAAGCATTAATCGGCTTACTTAAGACTTTATTAAGATTCATCAACTTATTTAAATTTTTTTAAAAATAGATAAATATTTATCAATAAAATTACATTATATAGTCAAGATTTACTTCAGAATCAATGAAATATTGTTATCTATTTGGATATTTTTACTTTTGAGTTAAAGTATTTTTAATAAATAGGAATGTTTTTAATAAACCTGAAGATTTTTAATAATAATAAATAGGAATATTTTTAATGAGTCTGTTTATGGATCTTCAATCCATATTTTAAACTATGTGGAAAAACATTATGTCATTCAAAACCATACTTTCACTTCTAGAAAAAGACGACTGAGGACGAGAAACATGGCGGTTATTTATATGTTTTCTATACGTTCCATTTTATCTTTTGATACCCACATATATCTTTTGACATTCACCACCATTGAATGGATAATAGAAATAATTTTTTACCACAAGTCTATGCTCAAGTGCAATTCTAATTTCTTATTCTCTTCATTTCAATAAGCAAACGATTAATACCAATTCATCAAGGATAACTTGAACACATTTCACAAGCAACTCATGTTTATTTTCTATTTCCCTCTAGACAGTAAGCAAGCAATTTCGTCCGCGAGGATTCGATAGCGTCATATGCAAACATCTTATTGCTTTTACACCAAAATTAAGTAATAAGTGGTAGTAATATGATTGAAACGTTTTGGAGTATTATGCTCGTAGGCTTATAGCTCGCATTGAGTAATATTGAGTTTTTTCACAAAACTCGTCATAAATTTAGAACTCCATTTTGGTTTTTTTCTCAAAATTAAGAATTTTTAAGTATTTTTGTGTTTTCTGTTTCAAATTGGAAGAATAAAATGCGATGCTGAGCAACCAGTGAAATTTATTGGAAGTTATTTACAGTGAAATTAACAGTTGGGTTCTCCATGCACAGGTTCGGTGACTTTTTTGCCATCTTCATCAGCGCACCAGCATAAGCCAGTAGATCCATGACACTGCTTTTTGGCATAGGTACCCTCGTTGTTACATTGAGGAACGAAGTTTCCAACCATTCCTTTGCCACCTATAAAAAATTTACTTCAAACTTAGTAAATAGCATTGAATACCAATCATTTTAATAGCACCACCAATAGAAAAAGTAAATTTTAACATATACAATACCTATCGGTGACCCACAAGATGTGGCATGAGAGAAACACAAATTTAATCAAGTAAGATTGGTTTTTAAGCCAAATTTAAAAGTATGGGTTATCCTACCAGAAACTTACTGCCAATATTTATAGCGATTAGATCTGGATGTTGGACTGCTAAAGTAAAGTGTACTGCCATAGTGAACTCTTGGCTTTTATCAATTTTGCAAATATATAAATCATGTAAAGAGAAATTGTAGACCCGTATTCTGAAGGGGATATTTAAAAAATAGTAGTTTCTAGTTCTCTTTGTTGGTGTAATATTGAAGTTTCCAAGGAATGGTACCATGGGGAAATATTTTACTCAACACTGGACCATGTTTACGTTTGTAGTGCGTAACATATATTATCGGAAGAAATAGGCTACCGAAAATATAATGTAGATGCAATAGAATATAAAATAACACATTATAAATTTAAAATTAAACATTAAACTATTTACAGAATTCCCAGAATAATTATTTATCTTTCTTTCTGAAAAATTTAACTTTTCTGGGAGTGACACATAATTTAGAATCAGAGTATTAGGTAAGTAGTATTAGAAAGATTTTTAGATAAATATCACACATTTTGCACTAGAATATTTTGTTCGTTGCATTTTAAGAGTATTCAGCAAAGATAACTTGCTGATGGGAAATATTTTTTTACGGATCACACAAATCATTAGCAAAATATCTTTACATCCCTAAAAATGCAATTAAAACATAATAATGACTTAAATAAACAAATGCTACATTTCATGTGCTAATTATGGCTAAATTCTTTTCAACGCAAATTCTTTGCTCGATAATACTAAGCTTTCTCCATAATTTCTATTAACTGCAGAACTAAGAGGTCATCATTGTTATAACATAATATGTAGCATCGTTTTACAAGGTCTGTCATATGTAATGTCTGTGAATTTTTTGGAGCGAATGTATGTCGAAGCACTGTCTAACTGGTTGAAACTGGTAGTGAACTAACCCATCCAAGCACCACGCTGTTACTTAGTGTACTTCTGAGCAGTGAGGACTGGCCTGCCCGGGACAATTATTTTTCTGTTTCGCGTAAGTGAAAATGCTCTTTAGAACTAAGATATGTTGTATTTACTGGCTAGATACTTTTTGTAAATTAACTAAATTACTCATTTTTCAATGGATGGAAATCTCTTTTTATATTTCCTTTTCCCGTGAGATTGCATGCAGTATATTCCTTATTTCCCATTCCACGAAGTAGACTACCTTAGAGCAGAACTTGTGGAAAATTAATTCCAAAGAGAGCGAGGGGACAATATTGAGAAGAGATGGGAGTTGGAGATGGAAAGAGCAGTTACAAAAAATGCCAAGATAAGAACCTGAATCCCACGAGGCTAGAAAAGACTTAGTTCGTTATTCAAGTCTGACCTTCAACTGCTTAGTGACTGTAAAATCTCAATGTTGAAGTAATCAAATCCTATGAACTCTTAGACGGAAAAGATTATGTATTATCTTATAACATGAGTTCAGATTATGAAAGCCACGCTAAGGAATGAACTAACAGGTTTTCGAAGTCTTCAAAATAGACTGGCCTAGTAATAGTACTTTCCTCCGTAAAGTCGATGTTTTTTAATACAAATTATTTTTCCAGCCAGTAGGATTTTATTGTAGTACCACTTATTTTATTAATTAATCAGTGTAAATTATGAATATGATTACCACGAGGATACTAAACCATGTTGTTACTAATGCTTAAATATTTGAAATAACATATGTAAAATAAACGTGTATATGTGAAAATGGATTGGTAATTGTATAATTAAATTAAAAGTAATTTTTAATAACAAATACAGAGCCAGTTTCTGCATCTATCCTCAGGTTTAAACCCGAGAAGGAAAATAAAAAATATCACAATGCAATGTTAAAAAAATAATATTTGAAATTCAAAATATTATTTGTAAACACTATATAATAACGGTATATAACCACACAATAGATATGCCATTGAGTTTTTCTTGAAACTTGGCAAGACCACTACAGAAACTGTTATCAATATCAAGACTGCTTACAAAGAACATGCCCTGTCAGACCAGCAAGTTTTTTGATGATACAAGAACTTTTGGAAGGCAGGGAATAGATCGACGACTATGATTACCATCGGGACTACCACAGCTGACAATGAGACACGAGTGAAGAAACTATTGAACTCAGACCGACGACTAAGTATTTGTTTACTTGCCGACATGTTAAATATTCCAAAACTTCATGTTCATTAAATCGTTACAAACTATATCAATAGCCAAAATATGTGTGCAAATATGATTCCAAAAGTAATCTTTGACGACCAAAAGTCGTAGTGCATTGAAACGTGCCAAGCCTAGAAATGTACAAACGTGACAGAAAAATATTCGACAAGTGACGAGACTTGATATGACAAAGGGACTAAAAACCAATCCTTGGAGTGTACACACCCTCTTACAGATACTCGAAAAAAGCCAAAATGAACAACTCGAACATTACAAGATCATGTTTATCTAGTTTTTGACATCTACGGATAGGTTCAACACGAGTTTGTAGAATCTGGAATCCCTGTCTACTAAGAGCTTTTACGTAGAAGTCCTCAAAAGATTGAAGCTCAGGATTCAAAGTATCAGGCCTGACATCTCCCACTACTGACAACTACATCACATATAATGCTAATCACCAATTACCAGGTCATAGCAGAGGTTCCCAGCACCTGTACATTCCAGACTTGTCTTCTCCCGAATTTTCATTTCCAACCTTCAAAATTCTCTTGAAAGGGAAGTATTTTGGGACAGAAGCAAGGATCAAAGTAGTTTGCATCACACCATTAAAGGAGATTAAGGAGGAAGATTACTATAACGATTTCGAGAGCTGGAAGTCCCACTGACACTTATGTATGTACGTAAAAGAAAATTATTTTTGAAAATTTTTGAACACTTGTAACGATAAATTCAATAAGTGATTTTTAATAGACTTCATGACATTATAGATTTCAAAACGGTGCTTTGTATGTTTAATAATAAATCTGTAAAATAAGATATCGATGCTAACTTCCTTAATCATTGTATGTAAGTCTCAAATTATTAGACACACATGTAAGTTAATGATAATAATAAAATTTATAGTTGAAAACTTCTTGGATACCTTTGATATTTGGTTCTCTTCATCTATTTGATTTTTCAAAGTTACCAATAACAAGTCTAGTGTGTCCTCTAATCACAGAGAAAATTGCGTTTATTGCCTTTATAAATACTTAAAAGGTTCATCATATGAGAATTCAATTAGATAGGCATACTATCAAAGTCTCAATCTGTCAAACAGAAATTTTGATCAATATAGGAATCTATCAAAGAAGAATAGTTAATTTAGAAATAAGAAGTATTTTAGATTTTGTTCTGACATGATGGAATGGACTTACTCTTGGTGAGTTCAGCATCCCTGTGGACGTGGCATTTGCAGGTCTTGATCTTCATGGATGGATCGGTGATGTGGCTTCCATCAGGCCTCCAGCACATGCAGAATTTGGACCCAGTGAAGCACTGAAGGGCCTCGTAATCACCGTTGGCATCACACTTGGGGATGAGCTTTATTTTAGTATTAGATTTGAGTTCTCTCTCTCGATGCTCTTCACACTGGGTAAGGGCAAAAGCGCCCACCGTGCAGCATATGGCAACAGCAACGACGAAGAAGGCCTTCATTTCTGCAGCTACAAGATTAAAATTTTAAAAGCTTAAAACAAAGCAATCGGCAAATGATGTTCCTTCGCATAAATACCAACATGGTATGATAGGATTTTTTAAGTTATGATGGTTGTATTTCTGTTAGATTTTATCGAGATTTATAGAGACTCTTCGGACATTATTTTTAGACGATTTTAAAATGGAGGGGGCAGAAAAAATTAAACATTGATGTATTTCATGTTTCAAATGTTCGGTTTGATATCTCTTGCCTTTAACTATCATTCTACATCGTTATTTTTATATTAATTACGTATTGGAAGAAGTTTTTTGTTATACTTATCCTGATTGGTCTTCCAGAATCCATAAAGTGATGTAGGTTGGGTTTTGGATGATGCAGATTTGAAAAGTCCCGAAGCACAAAAATCTATCGGTGACTTATCAGGAGATTTAGCAAGAATATCGATGAAGTAAAAGGTCTTAGTTCCTGTTTTTCCTATTCAAATTTTTTAAGAAAAACAATTATGGGCTTTGATGTGTGTCTGCTTGCTTTGTCTACATATTTTTCGAAGACTGATGGCATTGTGAATAAAGATCTGGAATCTAACAATTAGAATTAAAATATGCTCTTAATATTATTTAAAGTTGATTTTGACAAACACACGTTTTCGTCATTTTTTTACTCTTATCCTGCCATTTTTGCTTTTGTGTTATGAGAAACCAGGTACAATCATAAAGCCTCTATAAAAACTTTCTTTTGGTGCTTTGAAGCATGATGTCCTTATTTTATAATCATGTGAAATGATATTTTTTATTGTAGGCACTTAAATAGATCTAAGCTTCATCTATTGTTATGACATCTCTTGATAAAGGATTTTCGTAAGGAATTTAGCAACATCTTCTACATTCATAAATATGACGCCAAGAAAGATGGTGAATAATACATTTTCTGAACACTTTTTAAGATTCAAATTAGCGTTAACAGCTTCAATTACAGTTGTAATTGTGTGTGAGTAGTTTAATATATTTAAAATCATATATTTAAGCTAGAGGGTATTCTTTTTTAGCATTACAGATCTCGCCTTTTGCAATACTAGAAAAACTTCGTTTTTTTCTTTGGATAAATACTTCATAGAATTTTTCCCTTTAAAAGACAGGCTATGACAATTTTTCTTTTTAATTATTTATTATGTTTCCTATCATGCCTTTAGATATCGAAAAATTACGCGTTTTACAGCATTTCTAATTTAATAAATAGGAATAATCCACTTCGGAAAAAGCGTAAGCGTATTCTTTTATCAATTACCCTTTTAATGCGTTATTTTACAGACAAATACAATTTAAATATCAGACGATAAATAAAATATCCAAAAAAATTCCATGCAAATGATTTTCTTTCTATAAAATTACACCATCTAAAAATGTGCACATTTTCTATATTTCAATGTTAAGATTAATGTTAAATTCTTGAGTCACATTTTCTCTCAAAATTATAATACTTCATTTTTCTTTTGAGGAAAAAATATTTATTTTGTATAAAAGCATATTAACAAAATAAATTTTGTTTTCTTCATCAAATATTAAATTTTAAAAACAAATAATATAATTTTAATGAGTTATTTTAGGAATATTTGGCAACACCACTCAAAAATCAGTAATATCAGTTTTAAGTAAATGAAAATTATTCGCAATATTTTTTACACTGTTGAATTGAATAAGTATTAAATGAAATATTTTATTCTAAAAATTACATACAATCTGAAATTTGTTTAACACAAAATTAAATTGTTTATTGTCTGAAAGAGCACTGTCATGCAATTTTATTAAACAAATGTGAATAATTTTATGAAATAAATATTATTATTTTTAATGATTTTTCTTTTCAAATAATGATCATTTGACGGCAAAACTTTCGTTGATGATAAATGATGGTGAAAAGCTTAAAATTTATAGCTTTATTTCAGGACTTAATTGCTTAAATATATTTTCAGTTTATTTTGACTAAATTGCCTTCTTAAGTCATTTCAGTAACTTTTGATGCAAGACACAGAGAAATGAAATTGAAAAAAATAACTTTTATAAAAATTTTTAATTATCTTATTAAATGTTACGTAAAAATGTTGAAATCAATTCCATTTTTAGCAGTTACATTAAACATTATTGCTTTTCTTAATCAGGTAATATTAACAATAATTTAATAAATTTGAAATTAAATATATTTCATTACATATATTCAAGATATATTTATTCGAATTTAAAGATACATTTCAGAAATAAAATTACTCTTTATGAAAATAAAAGTTTTAAAAAAACTCAATAATACTTACTTAATCACAAGAAAAGATGAAAGTCGAAGAATTTCTAATTTTATACTTTAAAATTACCACTGATAATCCAATTTCCGTTTTTCACATATGATAATTTTATCATATGTGAAAATAATAATAATATTATCAGCAAAACAGTTGCTAAGTACGCAAACTACATTTTTTAGATTAAAACGAGAAAATTTAAAGGTTTCTGGGAGAAAAACAGCTGTTCGGAAATTCTCAATAAAGCAAAAAGTTAAACAAGTATTGTAACTCTAATATATTATTTTACTTGTAATGTTTCATTTAATGTGTGTGATAATATACTTTATTTTAATTTATTTTAAGTATGCGTGCCTCACAAAAGTGATGGGACACTTGTGCTTTACAAAAGAAAACTGTAATAAAATTAATTAAAAATACATGGACAAATTTTTTGTGGGTGTGTTTCATATTTAAAGTTTGTAACAATTATTACATAACATACATTTTGTAAAAATATTAAAATAGTAATTAAATAAAAATACAATTGTTTAGAACGGAGCAAAAAAAAGCTCACAAAAGTGATGGGACACTTACTTTTTCTATCAAATATTTATTCAAAACTTTCACTTTTTAAAAGGTTTTAATATTTTGTTGGATTTCCTTTTACTTTGCTAAAACATGATTTAATCTTCTTGGGATGGATGTGACTAATTTTTTTGTGATTTCTGGAGTGATTTTACCCTATTCTTCTTGAAGCACAGATTTTAAGTGTTGTTTTGAAGAAATAGTGTTATTGCGAATTTTTGATTCCGATTCTTGCCAAATATTCTCTATGGGGCTTAAGTCTGGAGATAGTGGAGGTGTTTTTATTATTTCAGGACAGTTATACAGAAGCCAGAGTTTAACGCTCAAATCAGTGTGCTTGGGATTATTATCTTGGTAGAATTTAAAATCATTATGAAGGTTCAATTTTCATGCTGCAGATTTCAAATTTTGCTTTAAAATGTCAATATACTTGTACTGATCCATTTTACTGTCAATAAAAACAAGATTACCAACTCCAGCGGACGACATTCTCCCCCATACCATGATTCCTCCTCCACCATGTTTTACTGTTGGCACCAAAGTTCTGTTTACGAAATTCTTCCCTCGGTTTTCTCCACACCAAGATTCTACACCGTCAGGATCAAATATATTAAATTTACTCTAATCAGCAAATATAACTTTATTTCAGTAATCAGAATTTGTATTTATGTTGGATTTTGCGAAAGCCTTTTCTATTCTTTTCACTTATGAAGAATTTTTTCCTGGCTACTCTACCGTGATATCCAGCAGATCGAATTACTCTTTTAATAATCTCAGGATTAACAATTACACCATATAATGCTTGTAAATCAGCAGCTACTTTAGGAGCACTCATACTTGGATTTTTTTAATAATTCGAACGACAATTCGCTTTATTCCATTGGATAGCTTTGATAGTCGACCATGTCTTCTTTTATTCTGAATCATATGATTCTTTTTATGTCATTTAATGATATTGAAAACTGTTGAATGACTGAAGTTAACTGTTTCAGCAGTTTCTCTAGTAGATTTTCCAATTTTAATTACTAATTTTCGAACTTCAGATGCAGTTTTTTTTCGCTTAGCATTCATGGCTGCACACAGCTAAAAAACACAAAACTTCCAAAACAATCTGGAAAGAAATACTGCAGACAATTTTATAAATTATTGCCAATTGCTTTTGAGTAAAAATAAAACACCCACAAAATATTTTTATTGCTTATTTCAGACTATTTTTGTTACATATCTAATGGTTTCCCATCACTTATGTGAGCTATTTTTTGCTCCGTTCTAAGCAATTGTATTTTTATTTAATTAATATTTTAATATTTTGACCACACACACACACACACACACACATATATATATATATATATATATATATATATATATATATATATATATATATATATATATATATATATATATATATATATATATAATGTTCGTTGAATTTATCTTATAATTATAGGAATTCTCAAAATGAAGTTGTAATGAATAAGCCTGAAAAAATTTATATTAAATCAAATCTTGTATGATATTTCTGGGGTCAGATATGGATAAACATACACACACTCCAAAAATGAAAACAATATTACATTTAAGTCACAATTGCAGGTTGAAAGTTACAACATTCGTTGTTGGTGAATTGAATAGTAGTTAATATTCAGCATTTGTGTAAAGGAAAAGTCCATAATAAAGATATCAAGCATAAAATTTTTGGGGAAGCCTATTTGCATAAAAATTGTTTCGCGTGTAAGCATTACCAATATTTCTTAAAATACCTGTACTTTGCGTATTTATTCATTCGGCTATAGCTGGGTAGATAGAAATATACTCGAGACAAAATCGAATCTTTTTTAATTTGTCTCTTCTTTTTCGAAACGTCTGATTTATCCAGGAGAAAATAATGAATTTTTACAGCACATCAAGAAAAGTATACCTTTTAATTTAATAAATTTTTTATGAAAATAAAAATTAGGTTTAAGATTCACCAATTTTAGAGATTATGAAAATTCTGGCAACAATTTTAGCAAAAATAAAAAGATAGCACAAAACAAAGAAAATTTATAAAATGTTGAAAACTTTTACCAAAATTCATTGGCAAACTACATTTTTTCGAATACACAAAACTATTGAAGAGATAACATTACTAACAATAAATAAAAAGTAAGGTAATTTATGTTTGAAATTTAATTTTTAACTAGCTAAAAACTATTTCTGTCTAAATGTTTTTTACAGAAACGAAATAGTATTTGCTAAAGTTTATCCGTAATGTAAGATACCACAATTTATTACATATCATTGTTCTCACTCAAAATTTTTAATTTCGTTTAATATTTAAACTTCTCGTAAATGGAAAAAATATGATGGAGTTATTTACATCCATGTATACTTTTTTTTTCCTAGTGCCCGGATACAAGTATGATATCCTCTTTTCAGCACTAGCATAAGAAGCATAAGAGATGACTACTTAAATAGCTTAGTACCCAGTTAATGCGCCATCGTCACCTTGGCAGTTTAGAAGCAAGAACCAACAGGAAACCAACCAGACTTGGCTTGCCACTCCCAGAGGTATCATTTCACATGGAGGACATTGCGACCACGACATGGTTAACGTGCCTCAGGAGCCATTAGTGAACAAGATGGTTCTTCGGTTGGATCGGTATTCGAACTCTGTACCTACTGATAACGAGAACGTCCAAACCAACCAATCACTGCGGCTTTGCATGTATGGTAGTCAGAAGATCAAAAGATCCATATAGCATATAATGATGAATAACATTCGTCACTTATTTATTCGTCATTTATTCATCCTTATGAAATACGGATCAAAAGATTCGTATAGCATAATGATGAATAACATTCGATATTTCTTACTATGCAAATATGTGAAGCAAAATGCAACTTAAACAGTAGTTTTCAGATAGAAGCATTCTAAAATTAAATTGGTTGCTAGACTCCTAATTACAAAAAAATTAGAAAAATTAATTAAATAACGAAATAAATATTGTAATTTAATTTATTTTAATTAGAAAATAAATAATTACAAAATTACAAAATAAAATTTTTAATTTTATTTTGTATTCTGTATTAAATTTTATTTTCCTAAAGTTACAAAATAAATCAATAAAATAAAAAAATTCTTAATTCAATAGAAAAAATGGCAACAGCTACTTTGCACATCAAAATTCTTGATAAAAAAAATCTATGTATACTAACCAAAATATACAGAAAATTCATTAAAAAAAAAAAAAAAAAAAACCCTTTCTCTTTCACAGCAAGCAAAACCCTTATATTTCAAATTTAAATGTAAAATATCTAAATAAATAAACTCTGAAAACATTTTCCCATCGTCTTTTATCTCAGCCATTCTAGATCATTTGAAACTGTTCAAATAAAAAATTAACAGAAAAAATGCACGAACTTTTTTTATTCCATGCTGAGTCATTCTGAAATTTAAGGATGCATATGAAATGTAGGAAAAAGAAATGACCGCAATCCATGTATTTTGGTCATTTATGTAAAAAAAAGAAAGAAAAAATGCGGAATGTAAGTAACGACAGAATGTCACGCTTGAATTAGTTTATGTGCCATTTTCAGTCGCTTCTTCTCTCACAAAATTTGAAATGAGCGCTCACGTGGCGGCGTGCCAAGCACCGTCGTTACCTTGGCAACGAAAAGGAAACAATTCAGTCTGTTGACGCTATCAGGCTCATACTGAGAAACATGAAGTCGAAAATCAGAAAATCTGGAATTCGGAATGCATTTTATGCAAAACAGGTAAGATATTATTTATTATTTAATTAATGATTAGAAAAATAATCCATAAATTCTAGAAAGTGATATTCCTTTATTAATTTGCATATTTTTCACTTTTATGCTTGATTACTTTTTTGGTTTTTTTTTATTCTTTATTAATTAATAGATATTTCAATGAGTACTAGGTAAGCCTAATCACAAAGATGATAATGATAATCTTACTGTGGGAATTTTATGCCTAAGCTTATTGTGGATACAAAATTAAATTAATTTTCTGTTAGACAAAATTTATAAATTTTATTTGAATACACAACTATGGATTTATAAGGCAACAAAGATTTAAAATCTGAAAAAAATTATACCTCTTTTTGTCATACACTATTTCTAAAGATCAATTAGAATATTAATGTTGTTTTTAAATTGTTTTACAATTTATCATTTCATTCAAATAAATAAAATTTCTATTTATATATTTTCTATTTAGTCTAATTTAGATAAGAACACATTATTAACAAATTTCAGTTTTGATAAAAATTTAATAATTTTTTTATTATTTTCATTATTATTTTATTATCAATATATAATTTTCTACATAATTTTTATAATATAAATTTACGTGTGAAAACTGTATATTTTGAAATAATATTTATTTCAAAAATATTAATTATAATTTGGAACAGATATAATACACAATTATGTACTTTATTCTTTCTAGTTTTAAGCAGTTAGCTGAGTTAAATGATTTTTTTTTCTTTGTATTCAATATGTTTAACATATGAGTCAAATATTATATCTTCATCAATTTGTTGTCCAATTCAGGACAAAAAACTTTCGTTTTCGTAATTTTTTTTAAAAATTAAATAATCTTTTTGTCTTTAAAAATGTGATTTTTTTAAAAAAATAAGTAAGTGTTATTGGTCTAATTTTCCATTTCTTTATCATCATGGCAGAAGATTGTGGAAAAAAAAGCGAATTTAAATTTTCAATTTGAAAACAGAAGGAAAAATAACTGTACTTCAGTGATATATCTAACTAAAAATAATTATTTTAAGCTCTATTGTCAATTTATCAAATAACTTTGTATTAAAATTTAGGAATAAAATGAAAAATTTCTTTAAATTTAATTCTTTATTATTTTATTCTAACAATAATTAAATTATCTTGATTAATTTTTTTCCGAAATAAAACTTTTACAGATAACTTGTGTGAAATACTTTAAATGAATATAAATGCCTTGTTGGATAATTGTCAAGAGAGTATCATAAACTCTATGCCCTAACGAGACTAATATTCCATTATTACATACATTATAATTACCGGTTTACATTGTTTTTTAAGACAAAAGTTATTGATATTTTAATAACATAATTTTGATGAGAAAATACATTGTTAATAACCAATTGCCTTTATTTCTGAAAAAATTATCGATAAGTGATAAATTCATGTATTGGGCGAAACATCAGATTAACTCTTACTATTCATTTTTATCAAGAGTTCTTATCCATCCCTTAAAGATTATAACATTGACTCAAATAAAAAGGCTCTTGTATTCTGGGAAATAAGTCAACTGGTTTATATTTAAACCCTTTTTTTAGTACTTTGATATTATCACTACCTCTTACCATCCCTGGGATGGATTTTCTCGAATTTTTTGAAATTGTCTGAAATTCATTTTTCTTCTTAATTTTGAATTGTAAAATTAAGCATAAGAATTAGAATAATAAAATTTGCGGTTTGAAGAGTTATACTGATTCACAAAAAACGAAAATATTTAATATGATATAACTAATAACCTATTTTTAATAAAATGAAGGCTACATTACAAGAAAATTTTTATTTAGATTTAAAGCTGAAATTCTTCTTACTACACTGAAAAATAAATAATAAATTCCTACGTGAAGAAACGAATATTTGATAAAACAGTAATTTGAGAAACATCGTCGTTAACGATCATGTTTCAGCAATTAGATATCATTCTCAATCCATGAGAACTCACATTACCTAAGTTGAATCCATTACCAATATCGTAAAAGAGTTTACACAAATCAACGTAGGTAATGGAACAAACCCATTACCAAGAGTGACATTGGGATCAGAGCTAATAGTTGTCAGATCTTGCATAAATGTTATATAACTTGCCAATTTTGGGTAAAGAAATTAGATAAAGTATCAGGTAATAAAAAATTCAGGAAAGCTTTTAGTAATTTGAAAACAATTAAAAGTAAATAACAATATACAATTTAAACAGAACTGTTGAAAAAAATCTTCGTATTTTTGTGCCGATAAAGACATCTTTCGCAAATGTTTGAATCTGACACAATGCACAGAAAAGGAAATTATTTAATGAGACCTCATTTTTCTTACAGTTTAGTTTTTAGACTTTTGTACGTTTAAAATTTGGAAATTATCTTATTTTGTTAAAATATTGTCTAATATTACTTTGTGGAAATTACCTGTTTAACAAGCTTTTCTGATTTCTTAGAAATGAATTAAAACTCACTGGTGAAATCACTCAAGATTATATAAGTTTATATAAAGATATTCAATAAAAATAAGGGCATTTTATCTATGGTTTACAGCCACTATGCATTTATTGTGTAAACTTTGCCCCAAAAATGTGAAATGCTTTTCATACACCCAAAACTCTGTATGAAGTTAATTATATTTCACTTAATTTTTTTAAATACTGAATTCGGTAAATTTGTGTAAATGTGAAGCAGTTAAGCTTAAGCGTTTTTAAGTATCTTGGATATAAATTTTTAAGAGCATTCTTTCGTTTTGAAGGAATGTTGACAAAATATTTTTCACCAACTCACCAAACAAAATATTGTAATAAATAAAATAATAAATTTGTCAGGTAGATAGTAAATTTTATTCATAAAAAAAGCCATCTTATTTGGAAATCATTTTATGCAGAGCTCTTGATATCAATTCCTAGATATGGCAAAAATGGCAAGCAATAAATGTCGTCATCAATTATCAAGAACCATTAAATTCGAAACTTGACCATTCAGATGCGATAAAGGTGATACCGTGTATAGTTGCCAAAGAGAGCTGCTTTGCTGTGAGTTTGCAATTATATATCACAAACGTGACGGTGACCTAAACTCTTGAACGATTGTTTTACGACCTCCTGAAACAGAAGATTACATCTTCGATAATTCTTTATGCTCTCTAATTTGTTCCATTTGACATATTTGTTATCTTCAAATTATCATAAGTAATGCATCCTTTACGAGCAATCAATGATGGGACGAATATATCCATCTTTTCGACTATAAACCCGACCATAACTTAAACTTCTTTCAATAAAACATCACTTTCACATGATGTTGAAGAACCATTAAATGTCTCGATCATTTGTGTTAGTACAGAGAACATCACTGGTCTTTGATCAATACCAATTGCAAATAATACTCATTATTAATTTCCAACAGCCAAAGGTCTTTCAACTTTGTGTGACAATTTGCATAATCGATTGTTACACATACAGAATATTTTTAAGCACTTTTACATTTCCTATGACGTTTTGAATTCGAGCTTAATTGAACTTTTCACGGAAACAAATTGATTTTATTCCTACTGTGTCAACCGACTACTAATTAGATCTCAGACAATATGTAATTCTGCTTGATGTTTCATCGTCAAAGAATTCTATAAATTTATTGATATTCAAACAATTTTATTTCTACTTACATGTTACTTAAATATTTTTAAATACGTAACAATTATTCTGTTCACATATTAAAAGATAAATGTGTGCCTAGATCATTAAATTTTGCATTGGTTTATGAATATGATACCGGTATTTTTTTAAAGCTCTTTTCATTTTAACATTGAACATTTTGTTGATAATGAAGCGAATATTTTATTATTTTTATTAAATAATTTAATTTTATTTTTGAATTACATTACAAGCTAATCCGTTATAGTCTCTTAACTTTTCCTTGGATTGAAAAAACTATTTTGTAAGGAATGTTTTCCCAAATTGTTAAAATCATGTAACTCTATATTTTCATGTAATATATAATATTTGTATGGAAAATATCCCCATATAATTAATCTTTCTTTTTAATAAGCATTATATTGTTGATGTTGTATCACTACGAATCATTTGTACGTTAATGGAAGTTTATTTTCCTAATAATGGCTAAACTACCTTATATTTCTTGAATTTTTGCTTACTTACACCCTTTGCATTCAGAAAAAAAACTAATCAAATCCTTCTACATGAAAATATTGCATTTAAGGAATTTTAAAGGCTCAGGCACACATAAAAAAATTTATGAAATAAAATAATTTTATGAATTCATTATACTATTAATTTATGTAAAATATGACTATAAGCAAAAATGTTTTTCCATTCAAAAACTAGAAGAAAACATTCTAATCAACCGTGAAAAACAATGTAAAGTTGCCAGTGGTGTTCTCAAATCCACAATTAGGATAAAAAAATTTATCTGTTGATTATAAAAGAAAAGACATTTTTAGAGCTATAGTTTGCAATCCCATAAAGGAATAAATGAAAGTGATTTTCTTAGGCATATATTGATTCATCTATAGAATCGCAGCTTCAGTCAAAAGTGACACTAAGACTACCTAAACGTAGTACACTACAGAAATAAAATAGAGAATCCATTCTATTAATCTTATATCATAAAGGTCGTATACAGAATAAGGTGCAATCCTTAAGAAAAAAATTACTTAAATTGTCTTAAGTCCAGAAATCTGGAAGAGTTAGTTGTTCAGAAAAGAAAAAAAGAAACATTTACTTAAAGAATAGCAGTTACTTGGATTATGTGGACTTCGTGAAAGTTTAAGAGCATTAATAATAGATTATGATAGAATGAAATGTATCTCGCTTAAGCACAAAAGCTGCTAAGAATCGTTTGGAAATAGTATTAGGGGTCATTAAAGATGGTTCATCGAACATTCACTCCGAGAGCAAACGCTGTGTGTCAAGCAACATCTGCCTCTTCAGTGGAAGTCCGACAACGCCTTCTCTGGTACGAGTATGATGGTTCCATGTTTCAGGCAGGAATAAAAATATCAACAATTTCTCGCCAGACTTCATTTTTGGTCACCGGAAAAAAGTTCGTTTCACTGCGTCCTTGCAATTTATGGAATGTAAAAAACAGGCAAGCATTTTTATATTTCATAAATTGCGTGATATTTGTAATGTGTTTCTCTTTCGTGCTTGCAAATTTTGTTGAAATCTCAGGTTCCAGGAAGAGATATGCAACAAGTACAATGCTCCAAATTTGCGACTAGCATTTTTTTTTTTATAAATCTATACTGTAAAAATTATTCAGGTAGAAATAATAGGTAAGATGTCAGTTAAATGATATAATACGAAGGTTCTGTTCAAACAATAATTCGGATTGAATAAATTTTGGTTCAATGACGTGCCTTAAAAAATTCGAAACTTTTAGAATATTTTAATGCGTTTTAGTATTATATCTTTTATTTCTATATTTTATGATGGAGTGTTTAATATAATATCGAGAAAACAGTTTTCGATTTTTATTAATTGAATGCACTTTTAATTAGGATTTCCCGCTATTATAAAAAAAAAACATGTCTCTTTTTTTAACATTAACAATGTAAAATTCTAGTTAAAAACATTGCTTATCATTCATTGAATAACATAGACAAAAATCGTACAAGTTTCAGTAAATAAATTCATTTTTTCCTAAAAAAAATAAAAAATGAAGAAGTGATTTTTTAGCAAAAAATTAGATAAAAGACATCAAATCGTAACAAAAAGAAAGAATCTTCTTTGCAACTATTTTGATGACTGACTACACTTGCCCCTTTTACTGTGTAATTTATTGTTGATGAAAAAAAATTCATCAGTTTAAGGTTGTCGCTCTCAAGAATTAAATTACTTAAGAATAAACATTTAATTTACAAAATAGGAGATTAAAATTAAATGACAAAATAATCCAGTAAAAGCAAAAGATAAATAATTTAAAGTAATGTATGATTTCTTACATCTTGAATCATCACATCATATCACAAAATAATCAACAAAATCATTGCTTCTCTGTAGACTCTTATATAATCAACAATGGCATAAATCATGGTAAATAATATATCTATGCTTTTTATCGTGTCGCGTCTTATATTTTCTAAAACATTTTTGTAAGATTTAGTATTAAATTAGATTGAATAATAAGGCATTGATTTTCCAACCTATATTAAATTTATTTAAAACTTTTACAATAGAACAAATACAAATTACATCTTCTGGCATTTTTTTTAAATTTCAAGGAAGCAATAATTGTCTCTTATTTTTGCTTTTTGTCAATATGTGATTGTGTGTAGAATTTTTTTATATAAACTAACATTTGTAAGACTGCATTCGCTGTCAAAATTTGTGTATTATTTTAATAAATGAATGATTATACAGACACTAAATATTACATCTGCATTCAGTAGGATGTGGATGTTTGATGTTTGATTGCTGTAAAAAATGAGGATTAGCGCTGAGTTAATCCAACGATGCTCATCACAACATCTCCTGCCCATGGAGAACAACGAGGATTTCATGGAACGGATTACACATCTTTATCTCCAGGAGCAACACATCAGGAAAATCGTAAGTAATACCAAATCCATTGCTTTTATTTTGATATTCGGGTTATGTTTTTATTTACATCATTATTTTAATATTACTTTAAACTTTAAATCGATATTAAATTATATATTTACTATATTAGAATTGCTACATTGTGAAAACTATGTTCCATAAATACCGAATTTGAGTAAAATTTACTAAAAAGTTTAAGTTAGTTCATTGTTTATTTCTAGAGAATTAATCTTAATTCTATTGAATACACATGAGAAAGATGTTAATACAAACCATTATGATTTGGGTGGTACTATTCACATTTCTCATTATGCGTAGATTAAATGGAAAGTTTCATGTTCAGGAACTGTTTCTGAAATTTTGATTTGAGAGAAAGTCAAATTAGGTACCTTATAAAAGAACTCTTAACAGCACCTGCTATAATATGATCGTAACCGAATCGCAACCTATCATGACTGCCTTTATTTTCCCGCTATTTCGAAACTTCTTTTGGTTGGAATCTTATTCGTAGAATACTGAAGAACCTATAAATAAAAAGTACCATACTTAACATCATTCAGATTAGAATGACAGTGTGTTTTTCTCATGCAATCTGAAAGCCAAGAACTAAGTATGCTTTTGAATAAAAACTAGAGCTAATCGTACTCAAAATGACAAGTGTCTGCTCAACAACGAAACGGTATCTGCAAATCATTGCATATAGCAATCATTGTTACAGTTCCGTTTTATCAGAGATAGATATCCCTGCAGCATTGTAACGCTACCTTTACTTATATTATTGACATTTCAGATTTCTGTCCCTGTAGACAATACAATCATGGAAGGATCCATGTATGAAGACAGACAACCAATGAGTATTATTGCTAGCACCCTGCATTCGCCATTGTCTATGGACTTTAATTTTCAATAAGGTGACACTTGTCTGGATCATTTCTTATTTGTAGATCTTGTAATTTAAATATCCACCAAAACATTTTTGAGATGTCTTTGATCCCTGCGACATGCAAGATATTATAATTTAGCGTATTAATACATGCCACAGTGATTCCTAATTCTGTCCTAACTTTTTTTCGAAACAGATAGGGTTTGTCAGTTTCTTCGGATAGCACATCCAGATTTATCACACATGGAGAATATTTAGTCATGTACAAACATGTATTATGCGTACCTGGTGGGTTTGTGGTTCTTTTTGTATATTTCTCATATGTGTTCGAATTATATATACATTTTTAAGATCTAACCTTTTCAAATAAGATGAATCATTTAACCCTGTACAGAAATTTAACAAATGAAATCCTGCGAGTCAGATTAGTATAAAAGCATCAAAAACCAATGCGATTAACACTGGCAATCCAAGGACCAAACAATAAATATTTTTAAGAGAAACAATAGATTGAATTAATATGAATTAAGTTGTTTTGTCTCGAAATGTATGGAATTAATCCGATTATCATCTGAACATGTGCCGGATCTCTGAAAGAGCTCATGATGAACATTTGGAAAAGTTGTATAAACTTGATGAGTTTGGGTTTTATTTCCTATGTCTTTCTTGTGTATAACTGTAACATTTTTCTCTATTTGCTTATTATTCTAAATCAAAAGTACTCTATTCCTCTAAAGCCTATAATCGATATAATTCACCAGTATCATTTAAATCCATACAAGCTCTGAAATACTCTCTCCATACAAGCTATAAAAATGTACATCGTGAGAGTTTTTATACTTTTTGCTTTTAAATCTTGTTCATATGTTCATCTAAAATCATGAAAAATATCATTTTTGCGTTGAGTAAGATTGTTTTATTCATTAGCATATATTATTAAATTGTTTTAAATGGTTTTTAATGTCTTGAGCTTAAGAATTTAAATAAAATAATCAATTTTGCTTAAATTAATAGAAGAATTTTTAAAACTGTAACTTTTGACAGCAATATGAATTATATCTCTTAAATAATCGAGCTTTTAACTCTGCAAAATATAAAATTTCTACAAATTAAAAAGTAAACATAGTTTTTATCTCTAATATATGTGCTATAATCAATGCCATTCTGTTAGCTTAATACATCTTTTTAATTTACCATTAAGACATAGTTCTTATGCTACATTAACTTTTTTCTTTGCTATATTGTTTAAGATATATAATTCCTATTTCTCATTATTAATACTACATATATTCTGAATTATTTTGTTGAATGATATATATATATATATATATATATATATATATATATATATATATATATATATATATATATATATATATATATATATATATATATATATATATATATATATATATATATATATATATATATATATGTATGTATATATATATATATATATATATATATATATATATATATATGTATATATATATATATATATATATATATATATATATATATATATATATATATATATATATATATATATATATATATATATATATATATATATATATATATATATATATATATATATATATATATATATATATATATATATATATATATATATATATATATATATATATATATATATATATATATATATTATATATATATATATATATTATATATATATATATATATATATATATATATATATATATATATATATATATATATATATATATTATACAAAATAACAAATGGATTTTTTATTAAATTGTTTTTCTATTAATATATTTCAGTTTCTTCAAAAAGTGTTTTCTGAATTTCTTCAGCAAATTGATTAACTTTTTAATACCATCATAATCAATTCTTTTCAATTAAGAAGTTCTCTCTCTCTCTCTCTCTTTGATGCATTTCCAAAACACATTCAAAATTAAATTTGTTTATCATGTTATATCTGCAGTTTTAAGAGCATCATAGATGAATTCAAAACAAATACTTTATTTAAAAATATAAAAATTATCAAAATTTTTATCATATTATTACTTTGTATTACATTAAAACAATGGCAGTAAAAAATCAGTTTAGAAACAAATGTTTTTTAAATAAATATATTTTATTTTTGTTCTCAATTCAAAATAACTTATAGATTACTTCGAAAACTGATTACCAATAATTACTATAGCATAAATTTACATGATAATTAAATTTTATAGAAAGCAATTCCTATAGCTTGGAACTTTCTCCTTACTGTCTAGTTTAATCTGAATTGGGCAATAATTCATTTAAATTTATATTATAGCTGTGTAAATCTTACCTTTTTTATTATTGTATACCATATTTTGTATTGAAATATAAATTACTTAATAGAATAAAACAAAACGCATTGGTTTCTTTCAGGAAAATCTCCAACCTTGCAGAAATCTCGTGGCTCTTTACCTCTACGATAACAAGATTCAGACTATTGAAAACCTGGATTATTTGATTTATCTGAATTGCCTCTACTTACAGAAGAACTACATCTGTCGCATTGAGAACTTGGACACGCTCACCCAGCTCACCGTTTTGTAAGCTGATTACGATAAGTAATTTAATGGATACATTTATCTAGTTTATATAATAAAAGCTAGATTTTAATCATTGCAATAATGATGCATCGTTCTTAAAAGATTTAAAGCACCCATATTGTTCATACTTTGAAAGATTTATTATCTTAAAAATATAATTTAAATATAAAGTCTTAAAAATCGTCATAAAACGGGAGGCAGTACATACGATACTCTGAGCTAATTAAACTCAAAGTAATTATACTTGGAAAATGCAAATCTAGTGGATCAGAGCTGATTTGAATGTTTATGACTGGATGAGGTTTGCAGGCTTAAATCACAACTCACAAGGGGAATTTTTATCGAAACCCCCTTTCTTCTCAAGAAGAACGAAAACATTTCTTCATTTCACCTCATATGATATGTGAGTGCATCCTTCTTCGTCTTATAGGCTCAATTTGTTCCTCTCGCATTTTAAAAATTGAAATGAATTATTTAACGCGCTTTTTCTCTTGATTTTGATATTTTCCGAATAACTACTGAGTTTTCCGTACTTGTAGGAGATGTTTATTATCAAAAAGTTAAACTCAACATATAAATATATATATATATATATATATATATATATATATATATATATATATATATATATATATATATATATATATATATATATATATATATATATATATATATATATATATATATATATATATATATATATATATATATACATACATACATATATATATATATATATATATATATATATATATATATATATATATATATATATATATATATATATATATATATATATATATATATATATATCATGTGTTGTATCAACATATAAATATATACAGAAGCAGATAGTGTGTGGTAGCTTTTTTGAAATTCTATAAGTTTGGATTTTTTTCAAAAGCGTAAAATGTCTGACCTCTTAGATATACAGAAACCAAATTGCAGGATCCCGTCCAGCAAAAGCAATAGTAAAAGATATCAATCAGAAAACTTCTAAAACCCTAATTTTTGGGACTTGTTGTCTTTAGCTATGATATCATACACACCTCGCAGCAAGACAAGCTCGCCAAATCAAAATACTGGACAAGAAGTGAAACTCAGGGAAAAAGATCATCAGGTATTAAAGCGGACAGAGCGATGTCTAAAAAAGAGCTGCAGCAAAAGTGATCGCATAGTTTAATCAGCCTCTGGATTCTCCAGCGTCAATTATTTCAGTTAGAAGGCATCTTCACAAAAACATTGATAGCGAAGCAGCAATTCCCAAGAAACTTGTCCACAGATGTTAAGCCAAAGGTCGTCTACAGTGGTGTCACTCACAAAATCTATTCGATTAATAAGTGGAAGAAAATTGACCTGACAAATCGTCTTTCACTCGTTTCCTTAGCACTGGACGAGAGTACGTTTGGAGAAAATCTACACCAGCGTGTGATCGTGAACGGTCAGACGTCAAGCATGAAGGCAGATTTGCAATGATATGAACAGTCATGTCTTGTTTTTCTGCTGGACCAATCGTAACTTTGGAAAGGAGGATCACTGGGGAGAAATATTGAGAAATCTCAGCTGACCAGGTGCATCTTAGGGTGAAAACTTTGTTTTCATCAGGAGATTGAGATTGAATTTTTCAAGTTAATAACGCACTTTTCCGTGCTGCGGGACTCCTCCAATCATGATTGGATGAAAATGAACTTGAGAATCTAATTTACCTCACACAACCACCTGACCTCAATATGATTAAACCGTTGTAATCTATTTTAGAACTTTCAATATGGTATTGATATCTTCCACAGACATTTCTCCCCTTTCAAAATATTCCCATGAAAACTAGTACAATATTGGTCTAATCACTATTCAGCATTTTTATATGTCGATTCCTAGGTGAATCCAAGATGCTATATCACATTAAAAAAGCGGTGCTGCACCATACAGATGTTTATTCATGGTGCAGCGGTGCTGCACCATGAATAAGCATCTGTGTACACACACATTCATATGTTTGCTTACTAACTTTCTGAAAGCATAATAGTCTCCCACAAATGTATTTCTTCTGTTAGTAACTTTTTACTGAAATGTTAATTATAACCAACAAAATTGCTTACAAATGAGGTTCACCTGTATGAATCAATTATATTTTTGATAATCAAATATCACAATTGAATTCTGTTATAGAATAAGTATAAAAAGGACTCAAATGAAATCATATTCTCTTGTTGCGAGTGTCTAATCATATATATTTAAAAAATATTTTTTCAAATAGCTTTAATATTCAATATAGATTATAATTATTTTAAGTTACTGACAGCTACTTTGAAGGAAAATTTGAGTTTTCAAGTAATATCATTTTGGCAAATTTTGCATTACTATTTAGCATTCTTTTTTTTTCACTTTAAACGCATTTTGAATCCAATAAATTATGTTTGACAACTTGTCTCTATAACACTGTATGATTATTCATTTCTTTACACATTGCTTTAAAGAGAAATTTTTAAATGATAAATAAAATTCTGATTTTAAAATATTTTAAACCAAAAATATATTCGTCACCAAAACAAAATTTTCAAATTAAATAAAAGCTCTTTCATTCATAGGAATCTCAGCCACAATTGCATAAGTAAATTAGAAGGATTGGAAGCGTTGTCCGAGCTCCGGGAACTTTATTTACAGTACCAGAACCTCCCTGGAGATCAAAACTTTCAATTCGATGCTTCCACAATTAACTGGCTGTCGGTAAGCAATTCACATTTCGAATAACATTTTATTTATGTCAATTTAAGCAACTTAAATCTGAAAATTAAAATCTTACTTAATTTAACTAACGCTTTCTAAATCAGTTAAATGTAGACTTTAAAGCAGAAAAAATTCGAAACCAGCAGATTTTTTTCTGATTTTTTGTTGTTGTTACTTGTGAACTCTTGGGCAAGCCAAGCTCACTATGCCGTTAGCTATGCGAATTTAAGTCCGTACTTTTGTTTAACCAAAGCACCTCGAAGGCGAAAGTACAACTTTGTTCTAAATTCCTCCGATAGATGGCACCACCAGAAGATCCACTCCCTCAATTTTGACATTGATCTGTAAGAAGAGGAAATTTTCTCCAGACCATTACACCATTGGTAAACTGTTCAACGACTGACCACAGGACTTTCGATTCCACAGATTTAACGAGCACGTATATCGCATAACTCCACCGATAGATGGCACCATCAGAAAATTTACTCCCTCAATTTTGGCATTGATCGGAAGAAAGCTGTTTTTTTTAATTACCTTAACTAAAAATTTATAAAGTATGTGTTAAAGGAATTATTCTGCCAAAAAGTAAAACATTTTCATTTGTTTAAAGTGAGAGATTAGTTTTATATGCATAAGGAAATTGGAAGAAAAAAATTGGAAAATTTATATTTAACTTCAAAAAATAATAAGTAGTGTGCTACTTACAATAGCTATAATAATATATTAAAATGACCAAATTTATCCTAAAAACATTGTTAGGCAACTACTTCTGAAAAATTATGAATGTTGTCGTATTTTTGACATGCTTTGTCAGTTCGCATGAAATTGGTGCGATTTTATTTATTTATTTATTTTATATATTTATTTATTTATTTATTTATTTATTTATTATTATTATTATTTTTTTTTTTTGAAATTCGTGACTGGTGTTCTAGTTCTATATATTTCAATTAAACTTATTGTCTTTTGACATACTTTTTGATTGAGAAAATCAAAATGAAAAAATGATTAGAATATGATAAAAACTAATAATGCAAACTGAGAATAAGTAATTTTGATTTCAAATAATTGATATAATACATTTATCAAATATATAGTATAAATATTAAATGAGAAAAGATCGTTTTTCTAGTAATATAAGTAAAAAAACATTAGAATAACAATAAAATGATAAGGCAAAATTTGTCCTGAGAAATGGTTAAGCATATATTTTATACTTCAGCTCCAACGGGTGCTTGGCAGATAAAATAAATGTCGGTCACTTAAATTTCACATTTATTCATTGAGAAAAACATCCCAAGATATAATTGATGAAGACGGCGTGGTTACATTACAATGCCTAAATGTATTCTTTTGCGATGCGAAATTTTTATTGAACCATTGGTACTTTTGATAATCGCCTTAACGGGTAAGTAAAAAATCGCAAATTATAGTCACAAATATTCCATTTGTATCATGTATTGCTTAAATGTGTTTACATTTTCAAAAACTACTAAAAAATAATGCAAACATTTTTATTTACATTTTATAAATTAAACAATTATCACTTATTGATAAAACTTATTTAAACGCCAATGTTTATTTCTAAAGAAAAACTGTTCAGCAATCTCATTAGTGATCGATTGCCTTAAGTATAATTTAAAAGTACCTTTTTTTCAATGAGACATAATTAAATTTTGCTGTATTTAGTTGGTTTTTGCCTTTTGTAATTTGTGACCAAAACTCTTCTTTTAACCGACAAAATTATCACTACGCAATCTTATACACCAACTGGCTTTAGCTTTGTTTCGCATTTAGCATGTTTACCATTGTTTTAGTCAATTTTACATAAAAAAATTCGATTTAGTCTATATTAAATTTAAAATAAATTTTTTGAGCCAATAAAATCAACAAGTTTAATTTTTTCGCTTCTCCGTAAAAAACATAATATTTCTGTAGTATCAAAAGTGGGGGTATAATTGAAAAATACCGAAATATTAAGTAATTTATTGAAAAAATGTTTGTTAGATTTCTATTAAATTATAAAAATGACAAATAACAAATGCATTAAAAAAATTTCCTAATTAAGATTTTTAAAAAAATTTTTCTGAATAGAATGAGTTTAACTCATTTAAACTTCGATTGGATTTTTTAAAAAAAAGGTAAAAGCAATATTTTTTGCACTTAAATTTTTCTTTTAGCGATGTTTCCTTTCTTTCAAAACAAAAATTTATAATTTTGTTTCCCACAAATGTTCTGTTGGTACAAATTTTTGTTTCTCTACAGATAGGAAATAAGATTAAATGTAGAGTTTTTCTTTGATTTTATTTATTAGGAATCACAAAATATTTATTGTTTTTTTATTTCCTTATAACATTAATTCTTTTTTTAGAGTGATAATGAAATAATTGATTGTATTATGATTAAGTTTAACACATTAGGAATAAGAAGTGTTATTTCTTAAAAAAACATGCCTATGAATAATTTTTTAATGTTTGAAAATATTTGACAGAATAAAATTATCTGATGAAAATATGTAAATTTCATTATTCTGCTATTCATTTTGAAAATGTACAATTTATGTCGACTCATATGCTTATAGCCATATTTGAAAACATACTCTCTTAGGATTTCAAAAAGAGAAATACAACGAAAAAAAACAAAACAAACAGATAAAATTCATGTGCATGCTGTGAAGATATTAAATAGGCAAAACATTACATGAGTACCTGTAGAATACCTGTAGATATGCAAATAACTTTGATTACATATTGGGGCAGCATAATCTGTCAATTTCTAAAAATACATTGAAACTTCTTTTTTCTATTGCGGAGACGACCAGTAGCATTTGCGGCCACTGGGATAGATGACTTTTAGAAGTGATTTTAACGATTTCCTTAATATGATATATCATCTCTCTTATGTAATATTTATATACAAGTAACATTTTTGTTTAATCTTTGAAAGGAATTAAGATAGTAAGCTTTGATATATTTTTCGGATAAATATATTACAAAGAAAAGTTACTTTTTTGTATTTTTTAATATACTGATAAGAATAACAAAAAACTTCTTTTTGATGTTGCAGTTTAATTCAAAATATTTCTTAAAATTTATATTGCTTAAAATTAATTAAATATGTGCAATCCAGTGTGGATTAAGTGAAAATTATGTTTAAAAAAACCTATTTTTTCAACTTGTAACTTTTTCAAACAAAAATATTTTGCAGTAGATAAAAATAATTTTTACCGAAACAAAATTCAATTCTTTTATACTTCCTGCCAAAGAAATCTTTGAGTAACATACTATAAATGCTTCAAATATTGAAAAACTGCAACATGGTAGAAATTAACGGGTCAAGAATCGGAAACAATGTTCTGCCAAAAATGCAAACTTTACTTGAGCCTATATTTAGTAATATTTCGTGTCTTATATTTTAAAATTCCCACTAATAACCGAATAGTTGATTAAAATGATGAGATATGACCCTAATATTGAAACAATCAAGTCCGTATTGAATTGCATAATAACATGTGTTCCTTCTTCAGGAATCACTGAAGATCCTGAACGTGTCAGGGAACAAAATACAGAGCTTCCTACCCCTCAAACCCTTACAGTATTTGGAGATCTTTGTGGCGGAGGAGAATGAAGTGGACGACCTACCAGAGCTGGTCAGTACGATCAGCAACTGGAACTGCCTGCACACCATGAAGCTGAACGGCAATCCTGTCTGTGGAGTCAGGAAGTACAGAGACAACGTAGTCGTCACATGCTTAGAATTAGGTGAGCATCTTTCGTGAAAATAACAGTACTTGGTATGTAAGCACTTCTAAATAAACTAGCATATTATACTCCATAAGATTATTTGAATGATAATGAAAGATTATTCACAAAAACAATTATTTCGATTAATGATTAAAACAATTAATGATGGAAGCCCGTTGTAAGTTATTTTAACATCCACAGAAACAAAGAGCAAAAGCCATTGTCATAGTTAATAATAATAAAATTGTAGATATTTGTTACTTGTAACGAGATAACATATATTTCTAACTAACATTTTTGTTATTTCGATTTTAATCAATAAATAAATTTTTCATTAAAGAAATTTCCAAGGTTATTGTTTTTTATAATTTGAGTTTTTTTTATAAAAATAAAACGATTACAACTTATCTTACAAATTAACCACAAGTAATTATTTTCATGTCTAATTATTATTCCCCATAATTTGTAAGTTTTATGTCTTCACAACCAATGCTGTTTCATGGTATATGGTTAAAGTAACAATATATAAGGGATGATCAAATGAAAAGGTACGAAACGACACGGTGGGTACAAATGTAGACTTTATTCAAAATATACACCATAGGCTTGAGCACAATGATCCCACTGATGAACAAGCCTCAGGATTCCTTGTTCCTAGAATTATTGTGGCCGTGACGAGATCCAGTCCTTCACAGCGTCCTTGAGTACGTCGTCCGAATTGAAGCGCTTCCCTTTCAGGTGTTTCTTCAGTGGACCGAACACATGGAAATTGCTGGGCGACATGTCCGGACTGAAGTTCGGATGGTCCAACGGCTTCCACTTGAACTTAGCCAGTTCCATATGTGTGACTCTGGAGACGTGTGGACGCGCGTTACCATGGAACAGAACTACATCCTTCGTTAGCAGCTCCAGTCTTTTGTTCTTGATTGAACTGCGTAGGCGTAGGAGTGTCTCACAATACACATCGGAGTTTATGGTTTTCCTGTGCTCGTGGAATTCCACAAGTATCGGACTTTAAACGTCGAAAAGTACGGTGAGCAAACACCTTTTCTGCTGACGGTACAGATTTTGAACATTTTAGGGATAGTTGACGACTCATACTTCCACAGGTTTCTCAACTTCCGCGGTCAGAAATAGGATAACACCTCGCTGCTCCTCAATCGTCGAATATTGCAACGCGAACGACATCCTGTCCTCATACGGACTGCCGCATCATTTGGGCGCCGCATTTTGATAAGAGCCTCTGCTCTCTCTTGTGCACGTGGACTCCCGAGCATGCTCAGATCTCAGTCAGAGACTCCACTCACATCCTAAGATGTCTCGCTACGTTCTCTCATGGGGCATATATGCAAATATTTAACTATAACGTTTTTACGTCGTTTCGTACCTTTTCATTTGATCACCCCTTATACTTATAGTCAGGATAACATCATCCTCTTAAAGCTATGTGTGGTTCCATTATATGTAGTGTGCTTATATTGGGCAATAGTTAAATTTTCTGCCCTCGTATTAAGCTAGAGAGTTAAAACTGCATTGCAACTGCAAAACATTTAAATAGGTTTTATGTATACATATTAAGGCCTGGGGCAAAAACTTCTTTTCTTGCCCTTCTCTACATCACCACAACAATGAATAAAAAAGAACATACATAATTAGAAATTCAGTGCGAGAGAGATTATAAACAGTTCAGTAATAAAAGGTTAATTTTGAAATTACATGCAATATTGTTATGAGACAATTTTGCATGTGATAAAACAATATTCTGTGAAAACAGATCTTATATTACGTATTGTTTATTCATAAATTGATACTTAAGTCGTATTATAATAGATTTCTTCCTAATTATTTTTCAGTGCTTTTTTTTCCTAATTTTTTTTCTGCAAAATTATCAATTGTATCATCGGAATTAATATTTTTTGTTACGTCAGAGTTTAAACATAATATAGAAAGTTGAGACAGTTTTCTTTGAAGAATGCATGATCATATGACAGATTTTAATCTCTTTAATAATGGAAAAAGATTTTCCACAGTGTAGTTTAAAATTGGTAATGATAAAACTACTTGAAGTGTTATTTCAATATTAGATGATAAATTATTTTTTTTAACATTTTCATCATATCTAATGCAATTTCCTGTTATGTACTAAAGAATGGAACATTTAAGATTATGTGGGAATTTTGAGAAAATATAATTTATAATTCATTATTGTAATTTTTCATTTTTGTGAAAATCCAACAGAATTAACTCAACACTATGCAACTGAATGTTTCGTAGTTGTGATTATGATGGTCTAGATAATATCACAAGTTTCAGAAATATAGTTTTCTGATTATTAACTTTGTTATCTAACTGCGAAAATTCATATCCTTGCTGATATTAGCACGCAATTCAACAAAATTTTTGGAATTTCGATGGTTGAATTAAATTAATCAAGTACTTGTTTTGTATTTAAAAAACTCATGTTGCGATTTATAAAAATAAATGTTCTTAATTGGCCAAATTTGATCATCGTTATTAAGAAAATTTAACTGAATTTCGATGAAAAAGCTATGGACTTACGAAATATCGATTTGTTATGTTCATACGATAGCTTAATGAAGAAGTTTACATAAAACTGGCGATTTTACACTGCTTTGATATTTTGTTTAAAAAAGTTCATTTAAAGAAAGAAATGTAAAATAAATTTTCTAATCGTTTGGAGTTAAATTTTCTAATGGAATTTTATAATCTGATGTGGGTGCCCGGGGCATCTGCCCCGCATGCCCCTTATTTATTCAAGCTCTGCCCATTCCCACTTATAACAAAAAGTTAACATTCTATGCAATTATTCCCTTTTTCTCAGAGTAATTACTCATTAATACCCATATAATATAAATATATTGCTACTTTTTAAGGTTAAGATATGATCTCAAAATATGTGTGTGTCTTATTTCATGTCATGACTGATTGATTGATTGATTTTGTGAGGTTTACTGATGCAAGGTCCAATATTGGACATTTCTGCACCGTACAATATTTAAAACTGTAGGTAAAAGTTCTGTGTTAAAATACTAATCCGATGTATGCAATGGAATGTATTAAAAGTTCAAGAAAAGCATATGTAAAAGGTTATTTTGGCTAAAAATCTTAAATAGAATTCAAGAAGCCTATTGCACTTAAAAATGCAAACAAATTTCTATGTGGTTTAAACCCAAGCAAGTCTGATAAAATTAAATTTGTAGTATTAAAAAACACTATGTGTAAATCATTGAAATTAGGACAGACAATTAAAATGTGATGTATGGTACATTACACATGCCACAAACTGGAGCACTACGAGACAAGAATAAGTGCTTGTGTGTAAATCTAGTATGTCCAATACGAAGCCGTGTGAGTTTTACATCTACTCTTCGCATGGGAGCAACTGCATGCATCATATTCTGTGTATACAGCTTCAGCTGTATACACAGAATATGATGCATGCAGTTTATAGCTGTAAACTGTATTTCCAACAACAATACCACAACCAACATGACCACTTGATTTTGAGTCATCAGTATATACAGAGATATGAGAGGAATAATGAGAATGAATGTGTGAAAAAATTTGTTGCAAAATAAGGGAAGATGTAGCTGATTTATTGTATCCAGTAAAGGGTTGGATTATATTGACAACAGGAATATTCCAAGGAGAAAATCTTAGAGCATGTGTGATTTGAATATGTAAATCAGGGAACTCGGATGAAGACAGGAATGAATTTGTACGCTCATAAAATGGTAATATGTTATGTGGCCGTGCATTATATAGCCTTCTTAAAGAGGGACAAATAATCATCGATTTCAAAGGGTGTTGTGATACTGATAGCATTTTAAAATAATAATGTAGAGAGAGTTTTTTACGCCTCAGATCTAGAGGTAACTGGTTGCAAATTACATAAAGGCTCTGGACAGGAGAAGTCCGGAATGCTGCAGAACAGATTCGTAAAGCTGAGTGATGAACAGGGTCTAGTTTGCGCAAAACTGATGATCTGGCTGATCCATAAACTACGCTACCATAGTCAATTCGGGATAGAATAACTGACTGATATACTCGGAGTAATGCTTGACGATCTGCACCCCAAGAGTTGTTAGAGAGAACTTTCAGAATATTAATTGATTTTTCGCATCTTTTGCGCAAATCTAAGATATGTGGTAGGAAGGTTAACTTTTTATCAAATATAAGCCCAAGAAATGATATCTGGTTAACTACGGGAATAGTTGTACCTGATTTCTTAATTTCTGGATCAGGATGAAGCCTAGTTTTTTTGCAAAAATGAATACAATTGCTTTTACAAGGGGACAAAGTATGCCCATTTTCATTACACCAAGCAACTAGATTATTGACAGCAGTTTGTAATTGCCGTTCAATCAGTCGCATGTTGGAACCTTGGCAAGAAATTTGGAGATCGTCAACATATAATGTTCCATGGACAGATGGTTGCAATACAGGAAGAATGTTGCTGATGCAAATATTAAAAACAGTTACACTTAAGACACTTCCCTGAGGAACCCCCTCACATTGGATAAATGGATTAGATAAAACAGATCCTATACGGACATTAAAAATGCGAGAACTTAAAAAACTCTGAATAAAAATTGGTAAATTTCCTCTGAAATTAAAATTATACAAAGTTCGAAGAATTCCGTAACGCCATGTCTTATCATAAGCTTTTTCTATGTCAAAAAATATAGACACCAAATGATGTCTCCGTACAAAAGTATTCCTAATTTGTGTTTCTAGGTATGCAATATTGTCCAGAGTAGATCGACCTTTCCGGAATCCACTTTGATAAAGTGATATGTACTGATTGTTTTCAAGTACATAAACAAGACGGGCATTGACCATACGCTCCAAAGTTTTAGCAAGGCAACTTGTGAGAGCAATTGGACGATAGTTTTGAGGATTAGTTGGATCTTTCCCAGGTTTAAGAATTGGAATAATAATTGCTTTGCTCCAAAGACTGGGATTACATGTTCATTCCATATTCTATTGAATAGAAGAAGAATGTTTATTAAAGATTCATGATTAAGATGACAAATCATCTTATATGAGATACCATCTAGTCCCGGACTAGTATTTTTAGTTTGGGACAGGGCTCTCTGCAGTTCCAGCAAAGAGAAATTGCAATTATATGGATGTATGCCTTTTTCATGAAACTTTATAGGTTTCTTTTCAGCTTGCTCTTTGGTTCTGAGAAATTTAGGATCATAAGAGGGTGGACTAGATACCCTTGCAAAAGTTTCACCTAAAAGATTGGCAATATCATAATGAGAAGAAATTGTGTAAGCTCCTGTGCGTAGTATTGGGATAGAGAAGTCCCGATATAAACCACTGGAAGCTTTAACTTTCTTCCACAACTCTTTGCTGGAAGTTGATGATGTGATGGAGGAAACATATCTTATCCAAGATTCTTTTGACTATTTCTCCTTACTCGATGAGCAAAAGCTTTAGCTTTTTTGAAAGCCATGAGGTTTTCCGTGGTAGGGCACCTGCGAAAAACAGTCCACAACTTTTTTGTTTTTTGAATGACATTTGGCACTCATGGTTCCACCATGGTTTATGATATTTGCGGGGAATTGGGGAGCGCTTGGGAATTGTGTTTTTGGCAGCATCTAGAAGTGTATCAGTCACTTTTTGCACAGCATCATTGATATTATCAATTCTAACCATGCGGTCAGTAATCGCAGCTAATTGAGTGTAGAGAGACCAGTCTGCACGATGATAAGAATAAGAGGAGAGAAAGACTTGTGGTCTGCTCATACCAGTTTGATTTATAATTAAAGGAAAATGATCGCTGTTATATAAGTCCTTATCAACATTAAGATTTAATGAAGGTAGAATTGAAATTCACTGAGATTCTTGATATATGTGTCGATGACTCTGTGTACTCTCCTGGGAGGGAAATAGATCCCAGCTGATTATAAGTAGCGAGAGATTAAACAACATTTCTGCTTTCTGTCAGCACATCTATTAGGGCTTGTCCTTGTTGGATTTTCATGGTTCTTCCGTTCCAATGCTTGTTCATTGACTGTTATGAGGTCTTGCAATGAGATTCAGTCCTCAGGCTTTCAGTTATATGTTGTCAAAATACAATGCTCTTTAACCACTAACCAATCTGCCAAAAACATTTGCCAGTCTCTCATCATAGTCTGGTGGTAGGAATGTGCAATTTGGAGTGTTAGTTCCCTGTCTTAATTCCAGCCATTGTTTAATAACAGGAAAGGAGATTTATGTTTCTGCTTTATGTATGCACATCCGTCTTCATGTGAATTTAAAAGTCTTTGGACTTCCTTTCTTTCGATATTTTAATAAGGCTTAAACTCTAAGAAAAATATTTTCGAAAGGCACAATGTGGTGAATTTTAATGATCTCTTATCAGATTCCCGCTGACAAGTGGAACATCTCAAACATTCATAATAAAATGTTATTTTCTTAGAATGATAGGTTCTTTAATCAATCTCAGCCATTGGGGAACAACGAAAGGCGTGTTATGATCTTACATGCATATCTGTCAACATTTGCTTCGGGAGTTTCCAAGACTTCTTTTCTGGTGATAAGTGTTTAAAAATTACTGTCCATTATAAGTTCTCTCGTAATGCAATGATATGGGATAGAAATTATGAAAGCCTTATACAGTCTTAGTTGTTCTGAATATTCTTGTTGGGAATGTCAAATACATGCATTGTGTTCTAGAAATAAAATAGCATTTATCGGGGCAAATGTTTTAACCAATTTTGAGCAATGGAAGGTGTGAATATTGTATCTTTAACTTCTTCATATATCTCTGTAGTGCTAGGAAGTTTTCCCTGACTTTTCATTTGCAACCCCCCCCCAAAGAAAAAAACGACTCAGAATCTACAAAATGTACACGCAGAAAACAGAATGTGTTAGATTTTCAAATCCATCATAACAGCTTCCAACTATTTTATGTGAACGGGTTGTAAACCATTTGTTACATTATGTGTAACAAATATTATCGTAAAGTGCATTATAATGTTTTCAGAGCATTTATTGTAAATGGAGTGATGCCTCGGTAAAATGGTTCTCTGTTTGATTTTAAAATGACAAGGAAACTTTATAATCTCTAATTTCATGGTGTAAATCTCATTCACATATGTCCTCATATTTGCAATACGTTTTATAAATAATATAAAAATAATATATAATTTCTTGATTTTTTTAAATATCTTAATTTTGGTGAATGAAATAATAAGTTTTATATCAATTAATTATTACAAATTATTGACAATCTCTTCATTGTTTTGTTGCAGAAGAATTGGATGGCAAAGCCATTTATCCATCTTACCGAAATTTCCTTCTCAATTGGAAGCAATGCCAAACTTTACAAGAACTTAAAAGAGAGAGCTATGCTGTTCTGAAACCATTTTTAGAGTCGCGTAAGATCAGCCACATTTTTTATCATTATTTTTAATAAAAACTATTTTTTATTAGCTCTTTTTAGTAGTTTGTGTCGAACTTAACATACATTAAAATGCTGAAACACATGATGTGCATATGTATCTGTTTGAAAAAAATTCCATAGATTTTTTTATTACTTACCACAACATATTTAATTTATCTTGTGATATAGAAAGATACTCTTTTTATTACAGTGTGCTTGACTACCATGTTTTAACATTTTGAGAGCACAATCTGATTAATATTGCTTATCCAGTGTCGAAGTTATCCAAACACTTTATGTCCATAATCTGGATAACAAACATCATTAGATTTATATTATTGAAGCAAAATTAATGTTAGTAATTAAAGAATATTGGGTATTATCAAAAAATTGTACTTAACTTGTACTTAAAATATATATATAAACCATGTAAAATTTTAGTTTGATATAACTATCGTATTACTCACTCTCTAAAATAAAAGACTGTTGACTTTCATGATTTTATAAACTAAATCTTAAAATTTTTATATAGTAGCAATAGAAACAGATGAGTGAATTAGTAATTTCTCCTTCTGCAATTATGAATTTGTTTGTTATTTGATTAAAATAATTTTATGTTGGATTGATATTTTTGTTGCATGAGGATAGTAAATTTTAATGGTTGTATTAATGACTACAGTAAATATTTTAACGCAATGACTTTTTCATAAGAAATAATTATAAATATTAATGCACTTTGATATACTATATATATTATATATTAAAGTATATATATATTAAAATATTAAGATACTTTGATTAACATACATTAATATTTAAACCAGTAGTTTTCAAACCACAAAATATGACTCCTTTCCAATGACTTGCATGCAAAGATTTTAACATCATAGAAGGTATGTTAAAATCTTTTAAAATATAAAACACTGAAACACATGATTTAAAATCAAAAGTTTTAAGTCCTAAAATTCAAGGTATGATACTTAAAAGCTATAAAATATTTATCAAACAAAATGAAATTAGAATATTAACTTTTATATTTCATAAAAAATATTTGTGTATTTTTCAAAATTATATTCCATACATTTTTCATTTCAACGAAATTTTAACGTAAGGAATAAGTATAATGGTAAAAAAAAAATAATGATAACACTGAGTTTAAATGTTTTTATCGTTATCAATACAAATAAACATGATTTGTTAGATTGTAAAGGAAATGATTTGAAAAACATTTATTTCTCATTAAAGCCTGTAGCACATTGTGCGATTACATACAATTTATATTATCAAAAAATTTTTAATTTGAAAGCTAATTATTATTTTATATATCTAATATTAATAATAATTAATAATATATTTTCATATTAATATTTATAAATTAGCAAGAAAATTTCGTAGAAGTTAACTCAGATAGCATACATTTTCCCTGAACAGCATTCATTGATAACTGGTATGAAATCTAATATATAAAATTCTCGTGTCACAGTTTTCGTTGCCATACTCCTCCGAAACGGCTAGACCGATTTTGATGAAATTTTTTGTGCTTATCCGGTATCTATGAGAATCGGCCAACATCTATTTTTCATTCCCCTAAATGTTAGGGGTAGTACAACCCTAAATTTTTTTTATTTTTTTTGGTTAGTTCTGTAAGTTCCTAATAGATGGCGGTTTAGCATCTAAGTTGCACAGGTATTTGGCAGATGGCGACGTGTTTATTTTTCTAGATAATACCATCTTCGAGAAAATTATCGTGCGCGCGCAAGCGCGTGGTTAAATATAGAATTTACATATATTTTCATGATGTATAATGATACTATAACAATTTTTCGTGAATCATTTTCATAATTATACTTTGTATTGTGTTATTATTGTGCAGTATTCAGTTTGAATATTTTTAATATTATAAATAGTAAAATAAAATTTTATTTATTACTGTTTTTCTCTACTAATTTTCATATCACCTCGAAAACATGTAAGTATTTCTTGACAGCCTTTTATTATTTTTATTTTTATTTTATAATTTGATAATTATTAATTTATTCAGTAGAACATTTTGATCTAATTTATTTATTCAAATGATAAATTCTTTTAATTTTTTTATTTCAGTATAATACTGCGGAAAAGTTTTTTAGTTTTAATAATTAAAAATTGAAAAAATAATAGTTCGATGTCAATGCTATCTACCTCATTTATAACTATTTTTAGATGTCTTTAATTTATATAGTATATAAGAAAGTCACTGATTACAAACTATAATTTAATATAAGATGAATAAAATGTAAATTCATAAAGTATATGTTGATTTGTGCTTAGTTTCAAAATTTCGATACTTTACCTATTACTATTAAATTTTGGTGAAACGTTTTATTTTTAATCTCCTATGAATGAACCTATTCTAAATTTTTTTAGAAAATATTAATTTGATTGAACCCAAGAATTAGTAAAAAATTGATTCAATGTATTTTAAAAACTCAGCCACTGCAACGCGTGGCTGGGTCAGCTTGTAACATTATGCATTTTTATCATAAAAAAGTGAATGTTTTATATTACTTTAGAAATTAAGAACAAACAACTAACGCCGCCTCGGTCAGCGAGGTCCTCTTCAGTGGCAGCCAGTTCTGACAGATCCGGGAGCATGTCCAGTTCCCAGTCCGAGTCCTCCTCCCTCAGCACGAAGTCGAGGTCGAAGTCTGCGCAGAGAAAGCCGGACAAGTCAGCCAAAGCAACAGGTTGTTTCCAGGAGGTTCCCAGGAAACTGGTCAAAAAGATCACGAAAAGTAAATAAATAGTGAGAATTGTCATCGGGGACTTTTAACAAATTGTAAATGTTATAAAATTGTATAAATATATTTTTTAAATTGAAATAAACATTGAGCTTTTTTAGAATGCTCTGTTTTTGTTTCATCATATCATATCCATTTCAGTCTTCAACGCTGTATTCAACCTTCCACATGTGGTTCATCATCGACAAAATTCAGCAATTAAACTTATTACAATTTCCATGTAACCAAATATTTTTGAAAGTACATTTATTTTTATATTAGGAAATATTGATTATAAATTACTCTTAAAGTGCAGAAAAAGCCAAAACAATAAATTTCGAAGCAATCTGTTAAATTAGAATTATATTAGAGTTTTTCTAACTGTAAATATTTTCAAATCCAGAAAATTATATATTAAAATAAACTGTGAAATTCATTAAAATATTTATATTTCCTTGGCTAAGAGCCTTAAAGGAACAATTCTGAGATCATTATGTTCATTTAGATGTCAAATAAAAACTTATTTTTGTCTTTTTAGATTTTTATAATCAAAAATACAATAACAATATGTATCTTATGACACATTTGAATCGCCAAATCTGACTTACAGATTTCCTCTGTGTTAAGGTTTAATTTTGCAAAAGCATTAAACAGAGACGAACATTTTTAGAATTATTATACTTATTTAATAATATAGTGAAAACAATAAAAACAGGACACTCAATTTAAAATTACTATGTTGTAAAAAAACTTCTATAATCGTAAAAGGGCGAAAAGTGTAACTTTATAAAAATAATAGCTGAGAATCTACTCAAAACAGGAAAGTAATTATAAAAATTACAAAAGAAACATGTCTCAAGAATGTTGTTGTTGTTCTTACTTATAACACTTGGACAAGCCAAGCTCGCTAGGCGACTGCTATACAAAATTAAGTCAGAAGGTTGCTTCTTTCGTTTAACCAGAGCACCATGAAGTTGAAAGTATGACTTTGCTCTAAGACTCCTCCGATAGATGGCACTACATGGGGATCCACTCCCTCAGTATTGACTTTGATTTGGAGGGAAGAGAAAATTCTCTTCTGACCATTCAGATACCTACAGTAGCTGCTCAACGACCAACCATAAGACTTTCGATTCCACAGATTTAACGAGCACGTATATCGCATGTACTCGGTGGGTCTTTGGAGGCATTGGAAATCGAGTCCAGCCTTTCCGGACAGAAGGCCAATGTTCTAATCACTAGGCAGGGACCTCTGCTGGTGTTTACTTTACAACCCCTTCAACGGACCTAAATAACAACTGAAACATAAAGTTACACATTGAGAATCGAACCCAGCCCTGAATAACAAGTTGTTAGTTTTGACATTTTATGAGAATTATATAACACATTTTTAGATTACTAAAGAGTACTTTCAACAAAGGGCATGTGCAACATTTTTTACAGATGCAATTCATTCTGTTATTTTATAAAGAATACGAGTACGTAGGCTAATTTCATTTGAATCCATCAATGCTTGCTGAATCGATGAAAATTAAAATTTAGTATTTTTCCACTCTTTTTTTATTCTTTTACTAGCGAGGAAACTTTTTATAAATGTATTTATATAAAAAGTTTCTTATAAATCTTATAAATGCAATGTTCTCTTTGCATTGCAATGTGCAATGCAAAGTTCTTATAAATGCATATTTTTAAACTCTCCATACATCATATCTCTATTTTGTTTTGTTCCTTTTGCTTTCTTATAAATGTAATAACCCCGTAAGTTGTGCTTTGTGCAAATAAATGGATATTTAACTTAATATGTATATACAGAATAATTAATAATTATTTCTATCACATTTAAATTTAATAAGCTTTTAATAACATAAGCAACCACGAATGGATTGACTCAGATTTTTATTAAAAAACGAAGTTAAGCACCGATTTCTGGTGAAGTATTTTTGGTATTGTGAGCACCTTATTCTCCACCTGCACATCTCGTGATTCCAAACAACTAATCTCTGACTGATTGAAAATCAAGCCATTAATCGATTTTATATTTAATCAGATAACGAAATGTTGAGATGATTTATTCACTTTAAATATTCACAAGTCTTTATTATGGTGTGGAGTCCATCTCGAATATCAATCTCTTGGGCATGCTTAAAATTCACAAAAGATCTGTAATGGGAAGACATTAACTCATTAAGTCATTGATGCAATCTAATATTTCTTCGGGCCGTTGTTGTAGTTGCACCAGCATACTTCCCTGTACCAAGCCCTAAATCGGGCTCTACCAGTTAGACAAAAGCAGCCAAGAGGAGTCTTCGTGATTGTTAAGCAGGGACCAAACAGACGACCCCCAATACTTGGCTTACTACCCCAAGAGGTATCATTTCACTTGGAGGACACTGCGATCACGCCCAGTTTTAACGTGCCCCAGCCGCCATTAGCAAACACGACGGATCTTCGGTCCGCCGGGATTCGAGCTCACTACCTTCGGATAATGAGCACGACGCCCTAACCAACCAAGCCACGGCGGCTTTCTTCGGCCTGTGGTTGCCTAGTGGTTAGGGCTTCGGCCTTCCGTCCAGAAGGCTGTGTTCGATTCCCAATAACGCCAAAGACCCCCCGAGTACATGCGATATACGTGCTCATCGAAAGTCACTGCGAGTTGAAAGTCGTTGCGGCCAGTTACCATGCGTGCAATGGTCTGGAGAAAATTTCCTCCCCCTTCAGATGGTAGTCGAAACTGAGGAAGTGAATCTTCTGGTGGTGCCATCTATCTGAGCAATCTTAGAGCAAAGTCTGTTTCATATTCGTAATGCTGTGATTAAACGAAAGATGTGATTAATAAGAAAACAAACAACGCAATGTCTTTACATTGTTATATAGCACTAGTAGCATTATTGTGCGTATTACCAATTGAAAATATTGATCTCATTTTACACGACTTCTTTTTTTCCTGGCATTTCAGTGAAGCGTTTGTGAAACTGAAACAATTTAATGTTCTGTCTTTACTATATTTGTTAACTTGTAAATAGTTTAATTTACAAAATCAAAATCACTTTTTCACTCGTTATTTTTAACCTCATATTCCAAAACGTAAGGGATAACTATGTAAACTGGCATCATTCGTAGTTATTTTACGGGCTTTAATGCAATACCAGTAATATTATTGCTCGAAAATAGTTTAATATCAGTTTCGATTTCGTTAACGTACACTTTTCTTTTATAGAAACTAGAAAAAATTCGGGTACTTAAGATTTCTCTTAAAGTATTTTCTTGAAATTAATTTAATTTTTCCTCAGTCTAAACCAAGACTTCCTGAGACCTGATACCTATCCAAAGGTACTGTATTAGCTCCTGATTATAGACAATACTGTTATAAATGTTACATAAAAATAATTTCACTTAAGTTACAAAAATAATTTTACTTGAGTTATACTTTTCTTGTGCAAAAAATATGGCGTGATCTTTTCTGAAATTTGACTTCAAGTAGTTTAATTCTTTGTTCTTATAGAGATATTTTCTAAAATTTGATAATATATGGGAATCAGTGCTCATTTTTTTCTATCATTGTCAAAAATGTGTTTGAAAAAATAAATTTTCTAATATGTCAACTTATTGTTGTTTTGTTATATGTCTAGTGATAGTTTGATAAAAAAATTATTTACAAGATATTAAATAAATTTTCATATAATGTTATTTTAAACTTTTTGCATAAATCCGGAATTAAATCATAAAAATGCGTATGGTATTCTAGTTCATTCCTTGGTTTTGAATATTATCCATAGGGAATATAATTGTACAAAAATAATTTCAAGAGAACTTCATTATTTTGCTTACTCTTTTTAATGCTTAGAATTTAATAAAAAAAACTATTCAATTTTAAGAATTTTTAATAAAAATTGTCTTACAATAATGTTTTAGTTTCAATTTTTGTATGTGTATATTTGCGAATCTAAGAAGCGCTCATGGAAAATAAAATTACTTTATTATCATGAACATCTATATTGTAGAGTATGAATAAAAAATATATCATCATTTAAACTAGTGTTAAATATTAAGAAAATGTTACATTTGTTAAGTTATCTCCAGAAATACTAGACAAATAATGTTAATGAATATAGTTTGATATAATGTAAAAAAATAACCACTGCATACACATTTTAGGTGTATAAGACTCATTGCAGTTTACAAACTCATTACAGGGGGCTGTTGTTGTTGCACCAGCTTGCATCCCTGTACCTAGCCCTGAGCTTTCAGGGGGCTGTAATAGCCCAGTGGTTAGGGCATCGGACTTCCATCCGAAAGGGTGAGGTTCGATTCTTAATTCCGCGAAAAACCCACCGAGTATATTGCGATATACGTGCTCGTTAAATCTGAGGAATTGAAAGTCCTGTGGTCAGTCGTTGAGCATTTATCAATGGTGTAATGGTCTGGAGAAAATTTCCTCCCCTTCCAGATCAAAGTCAAAATTGAAGGAGTGGATCCTCTGGTAGTGTCATCTATTGGAGGAGTTTAGCGCAAAGTCGTACTTTCACCTTCGTGGTGCGCTGGTTAAACGAAAAAGACGCACTCTACTGATTTAAATTTGCATAGCCAACGGCATAGCGAGCATGTTGTTGTTGTTGTCGTGTGCCAACTAGGCTGGCAATATAGGGTGCGCTGCTCCACTTTTCCAACTGAATCATATTTTGGTGTGGAGTCCGACTTACTCAGTACACACATGCCATAGGGACACGTTTATAGGGTAGGCAATCATTTACACCTCATTCATACAAGGAAAGGACAAAGACAGGATAGATAGAGAGAGAAAGTACATCCATGCCCAAACCGGGATACCCTATCCGCCGTCTGGCACGCTGACCATTAAACAAGTTGAGCGGCAAGTTGGGCAAGAGCTTGGCTTGCCCTAGTGTCATAAGTAGCAACAACAACACAATTGTTATATAAATATGACTCGTTACAGTTGTTTGGTACCAGATAGTAGTAAAAGTTGGAAAAAAGGAATCTGTTGAGAGGAAGCGTGATTTCGTTTTTAGACCTTCTATCGTGATTTCAATATAGAAATAGGGCATTCTATGAATTCATGAGACAAATATTTTCATTTAATCACCAATGATGTCAAATAGTCCTCCTTAGAGCTGTTTACTCATGTTCTATAGCTCTCAGATTTGGTCCAACTGATCAGTCAATTTATTGAATGTATTTCATTTTTAGAAAATCTTTGACCATATACTCCCGAAATGAAAATTTGTGGTTATCGATGAAAACAGTATTCAGATTAGTTGTACTCTTGAAAAGGCGAGCATGAGTGCCTTACTGTTTTAAAGATGAGGAGAGTTGTGCCGATATCAGACATGAAAATTGCGTAGTCCATCAAACTTCTGTTATCATAATGAACTTTTTCTCACTTTGAAAAAGCAAGTAGCATTTTCCAAATGAAAATACGTAGGGACTGAGCTCTGATTCATCAGAGAAAAGTATGTCTCTCCATGGATCAGTGCTCCAATCTTTATAATCTCTTTACCGTATTAAAAAATGTTCGTTCATAGAGATTGGGAGTACACAGATCGCAAAGATTCTACTTACTTAAACATTCAAATTCAAAGTAGTAATTGGGCTAGAAACAATAACATTTGAAATTCGATTTTCAGTGACTATGAGAAACCATAACATGCATGTTATTACTGACTAAAGTGAGCAAATAGTGATCGACTCAGGTCTTCATGATCTTTGACGATTTTAGTTAAGTTCTTGCCAATCGACGGCTGAATGGTTTGCGTTTCTAACTCCCAGGCTGTTGGAGTTACCGTTCGGATCCCGGTTCGGGCTTGGGTGTTTCCCTGTCCTTTCTTCTGAGATGATGTATGGATGTGGCCCACCCTATAAACGGGTTTGTGGTGGTATCGCTTCTGTGACTTGGTTCACAGGTGTTCACCGGGGAACAATAAATGTGTAGCAGTTTCCGGCCTTGTTATCGTGAAGAGTGAGTCATCGTTATTATAAAAAGTTAGGTTCTTCTCTTAATAGATCAGGTATCGTGAATCGTATCCATAAATAAATCACTGATCACCTTTAAATCTGTACTTGAGAAAGTATATTTCAAGCAATCCAGATCCGCCTCATTATTCCATCATCTAAGCATTAGGGACTTTTAATAATTGTTGCCAAAATAACACTAAGAATTTCGGTAAGGTGTACAACCGAACGAAATATGGCTTTTATCACGTGTGTTTATACAGCCTATTCTACTTTTTCACTCACTCGCTTATAAATAAATCCATGTTTACATATTTCGAAGCTAGCTTTCAGTTTTTTTCTTCAATTCTGGTTCAGTTTTTGCGTTAAATTTGACTCCGAGTTGGTAACCGAATGGTTAGCTAATAGCTATTCAGTTCAGCTTTCGTGGCTTCGATACCCACTTCGGGTTTGGTATTTGTAGTGGTTCAAAAAACTCACTTCATACTTTAGGTTATAATCTAGTATGCTCTCGTATGCAACAAAGATTACACCAATATAATTTAATAATGTGTGTGATTTTTCTTATTTTTAAACACCAGTGGTATTATGCACAAGTCTAATTCCTCCAAATTATTATGAAGTAAATTTTAACTGTGCCACATAAATTAAATATTTTTTGATTAAGATATTCTGAATTTAAAATTATTTCATAAATTAAGGATTGTACTTTACATCTTAAGCATATTAATTTTTCATTTTGGCTTAAAAAGTTTAAAAGTCGACAGTTAGTTTTTGATATAAATGATGGTGTTTTATGATAATGGGGTTTTGTGAAATATCTTACTAAATTATTAAATTTTAAGGAACCAAGAAAAAGTAATTCTATTGTAAACTATTTACATTTAAATTTTAGTTTCATCAAAAGTTTTTAATTTTAATTTAAAATCTTCATTTCTTGACAATCAGAAAAAAAGGAATTAGTACTTTATTTTCCTTAAATCTAAATTAAAGTTCTATAAATAACATCATCTTATGATTTAAGATTAACATTTATTTTCTCAAAACTAAGTGGGATATTCCCAAAGGAAAAAAAGAAGGTATTTGTTCTTCCATAATATATCCCAAGGGATCTCCTTCGAAAATAAAGTATGATTTCGTCGACATGGCAACGAATGTTATAAGAGTAACTATATGTGCAGTGCATAATAAATCTCGAATTTCGCTAAATTTTATTCTACCCCTTTGGTCTAAATAGAAAATAATCAAAAGAGAGTGTTTCAGATTTATACTAAGATTATTTTTCGTGAATTTTACTTTTTTTTACTAAGCATTTTGCTTATTAGTCTTATAATCCAACTTTTTCTTACAGCAAAAACTTATCACATGCTTCTTTATAACAAAACTCTTTCGACAATGTCATCTTTAGACGAGATTACAACCAAAATCGGAATAAGTATAAAAATAATGTTAGCCAAACTCTTAAAACCAATGCTATATCAATACTTAGTTGAGTACAACCACACACACATTACATTGCTGGTTTCCTTTTTTAGGTATTTTATATTACCTTTTTTAGGTATTATCTATGGGTATAGGTTTCCTTTTTTCCTATTTTTCTCATTTTATTTGTATCAGTCAATATTTTTCCTCCGGCACGAAAACAAGATTTAAATCTTTAGAACGCTTAAACTTTTTAGGAAATAATTTATATTTCGGTGATTGATAAAAGCCTGCTATAGACGGATGGAAAAAAATCTTATTGAAGATAATTCCTTGATGTTTGAATATCTAGCCTTTTATTCATCAAGAGACATTGTATTTACACAAAAACTTAAAGATAATGGAAGTTAATGTGGGTTTATACCACATCAAGCTTCATAACACTTGTTTGGGATGTGAATACATTAACATTCTCCAAAATTGTTCTACGTAATAAACAATAAGATTGTGAATGTCTGGAAATCATGTTAGTTTTCACATAAATGAAGATAAAATATCTAGAAACTTTAATGCTATATAATAAAAATTATGATATTTCATCTTCTTATGTCTTTTTCATGACATTTTCTAATTTTTAGAAGATTGTCTAAGGATCGTGGGTGTCTAGTCTTGGCTTTAATGGATAGTCCTACTCCTGTCAATTCCCGAACTTTAAATTGGGGTTTATTTCCAAATCAATTAAATGCCTGAGCGATTGAGACATAAAAGGTAACCCTGATTTTAAAAAAATAAGACCATTTTATGTAAATATACACTATCCGTCATTATTCACTCTGGAATACTAAAACAAATTAAAAAGGATATATTGTTATCTTCCAAAGGATTAAAAACTGTTCCTGTTGTTATTTTTATTTAGGCACTTGGACAAGTCAAGCTCATTATACCGTTGGTTATGCGAATTTAAATCAGTAAAATGCGTCTTTCTCTTAACCAGAGCAACACCAAGATAGAAGTACGACTTTGCACTAAACTCCTCCAATAGGTGGCACCACCTGAGGATCCAATCCCCCAATATTGACATTGATATGAAGGGAGAGGAAATTTTCTCCAGACCATTACACCCAAGGTAACTGCTCAACACCCGATCACAGGACTTTCTATTCCACAGATTTAAAGAGCACGTATATCGCATGCAGTCGGTGGGTCTTTGGTGGTTTTGGGAATCGAGCCTCGCCCTCCCTGGTGGAAGGTCAATGCTCTAACTACCTAAAACATGCTTAATTATGGGGAACTAATTAATTTACTAATTATATCATATTTATGAACATTTTGTGATGAATTACACAACATGCAATCTGAAGATCATGCAAATCTGGATTCCAAAATTTTAAATAGACATCTTTCTAACCATCATAAATGTTGATATTCTAGCAATAAAGTTGTAAAATTTGAAGTAAAAAAGGCAGAAAAATAAAGAATAATGTAAACAGAGAAAAACTTTCTGTAGCTTGAACAAACTTTGCGAATTAGAAATTTGAAAATATACATTTCTCAAACAAAATTTATAATGGGGAAAAAACATAAAAGTTACAAGAAAAAAGGATGCTATTAAAGAAACTGAGAATAATTAAACCACACACAACGGATCTAACATAAAAATAAATGAAAAAAAATATTAAGAGAATCGAAGAGCTTTTTAAACCTACATTATACAAATCTTTTTTTTTTTTTTTTTTTTACCAATATTAAATAAAAGAAATTTTTTTTAATTTAGTGTCAGCAAGGCAATGGTCTCATGATTTAAAAGAAATTCAAGCCATTAACACGTGGACAAATTCGGATTTACAGCGCCGTCTCAGTGTTATGTGACGTAGATGAAACGTCAGCAGACGTCGTGGATATTTTAAACAATTGAAAATCGTAATAAACTGGCATACTCAGGATCTCAACTGTAACGAACGAAACAACTATTTAATGATTAATAAATAAAAGTCAAAAACAGATGAATAGTATACAGGTTTTTATATTTGGCATTCCTCTTTTTTCTGGTGAATCTACTTGGTTAATATTTGTAAAAACTAAATAAACTTTACAATGATTCCAATGAAATAAAAAGTGACAAAAGGTTTATTAATAAATTCTGCAAGTCAAGAAAAGATACCTAAATAGCACCAATCAGGGAAGTTCTTGATATTACTGGTTTGGTTACAGAGACTGAAGAAGTATACCACAAACATACAAAAGTGTGTGGTCAAATATGTAAATTCATTTTTAAACATTTTTTTTATCTTTAAATAATTTCAAAAACTAAATTGATCCCCTTTCGAATCATTATGACTCCGATATTACTTTTAGCAGTAAATTTTAAATCTAATATGTGCCCAGTCAAATCAGTACAAAATAAACAGATCTTGTCATTTTAACAGGATGATAAAAATTGAAATGCTTTTTTTTTTTTTTTTTTTTTTTTTGATTTAAATATAAAGAGATGTGTGAATAAAAAGGTAAAAGAATATGTAAAAACGTGTTAGGGTAAAGTGCAAAATGAATTTTATTTCCTGTTGAAAAAAATGCCCAATTTCTCCACACAGTAAAATAATTCTCTGATGGAATATAGAAGTTTAATTCAAGCAAAAAAAAAATTTCTGTGTATTTAAAAATCATTATAACTATGACACAAATTTTTTTGAAATGTTAATTTTCAAAAGAATACTAAATTTGAAACTAAAAATAAATTATGCATTTTAATTGCACAAACTATATTAAAAAATTATGTACTTGTAAAATGTATTGATTTGCGACAGTATAGTTTTAATTAATGAGGATGCTAAAATATAAAACAGTGCAATAATAGAAGAATGCACAGTAAAATTTACAGTTTGAAAATCTTCGGTTAGAAAAAACGGTGATACTTTGTTATTATATGGTGTTGTTTTTTAATTATGTTCTTAGAATAACTTCAGTGGACTTAAAATAACTTTATGTGTAAATATGAGGGAGGCTGTATATAAAGAAAAATAAACAAAATGTTACAAAATTTTTGATAATTTATAGATGATTTTTATAATTTTATTCTTTACTGGCATTTAATTATTCAAAGCTTAGATTTTTTCATACTTTGTATATAATGTATGCTAACATAAATCTTTTATTTAAGTCTAATCATTTGAAATAATTCTTATATGTTGTTCATATCTTCAGTAAATGCCGGAGAGGTATTGTCAGATCATATTAAACCAATTACAGAGACTATACGAGTTGGCATTTTTCAATGTAGCTATACGAGTTGGCCAAATGTCTTCAATGTTTCTGTTTTTTTGTTGCACGTTGTTTAGTTCAACTGGGATCTAGGACATAAAATGGATTCAATTGTCACAAATAATCACGACAGACGTCGGAGTTTAACCCATGAACTTGCAAGCAGAAGACCAGTACAATAGCTTATCAGTCGAAAGGTTTTTTGGTCTTTAGGAAATATTGAAAATAGAGAGTCAACTACGAAACTTATTTCTTCATTTGTGATGTCCTCTTGGGAAGAGCAAATCAGCTTAGTAGCATTTGATAATGAAATACTTGGTTTAGTACAGGCGACAAGCCACGACATGCGCTTGTAAAGTGCAAGAGAAATTGTGGACTTACATATTTTAAAGAAATATATCCGAAAAGTAAGAAAACCACTTACTGATCGATTTTACAGTGTCTTAGAGTTTGACGCAAATGAAAGTATCATTAAAATTATATATCGCATATTTATACTTTACGAAACCGAGCCACTGTTCATAATTCTGGCCTTTGGTTCAAAAGTTCGTGCTTTTGATCACAACTTATTCTTGGAAGTATGTAATAGTTCAGAATCTATTTTAAAATCTGGCCCTCGTGTCCAAAAAAGTTATTGAGCTACAAGAAAACAAAGTCAACTTTTAAAAAAGTTTGAGCATTTAATTTACGGGTATCATTAACCCATTTATTTTTAAATCATTTTGATGCCTTCTTGTGTTTTCGTTTATTATGTAACAGGGTGTATTTATTTGCCATTTAATATTTTTAACAATGAAAGGATTTTCCAATAACTTCGATAATTCAGTTGGACCAGATTTGAGAAGTGTATGCCGTTATGGAACAATTGTAAGATGCAGATGTAGTGGGAAACAATAATGTTTGCGCTTTTGAATTAACTACCATCGAATATTATAAAATATTTTAATAGCTGTTAATCACTTGACTAAATTTATTTTAAAGAACTTTTTATCTCTTTCTTAAGTTCAAAACTTGCAAGGATATTCTTGATGTTTTATTCAAAGAACTATTTATTTTTTCATTATTCCACAATTTTCTTACTGATAATGAAATAAGTATAAATTTAACTTATTTTATTATCAATTTTACTTATGTCATTATCAATGAAAAAGAGCAATATAAATAATGTTTATTAATTCTTAAACATAATTTCTTTTGCTTTTAGCTTTTTCAATAACTCTTGTGCCAAATAATTTTCTTTTGAAATTTATTTTTAAAAATGTGCTTAGTGGCGCCATCTAGAGAATCTTTTAAGAAGACTTTTCATCCACTGATAAAATGATACTTTTCTTGTCTGTTTTGTTTACCTCTTAAAGTCTAAATTTCTTAAAAACATAAAATTAAAATTCTGAAATTAGGAAAATTATTAATGTTACGAAAAATTATAAATTTTGTTTAAAAAGGATAGGAGAAAAGATAATTTTCCCGTTTATGTCGAACTTGAATCTTAAGAAATCAGAATAAGATTTATAAAAATTTTAGTAAAAATCTGTATTTGTATAAGCATACATAAATTTAATAAATATTTTTAAAATTTGAATTTTTTTGCTCTAGTAATTAGATTATCATAATAGAACTTATGGAAATTCTTAACCAGAAACTGTTTCCATATTTAGGAATGCCTAGAGCATGGAGAAAAGCTCCACACACTATAATAGAACTCCTACCTCCAGCATAAAAATTTATAAGTTAACTGTAAAATTAACCTTATTGGTGCATTGATTTAAAAACTGACTTTTTTTTTTAAGTTCTTAAAAGATTAAATCTTTATTCTCCAGCTTTTTCATATTTTATGGTTAAAATTATTTTTTCATTTCGGAGAATAATTTATTGATTCAAAAAAGGTGGTGCATATTATTAATAGAAAATGTTCAAACATTTGAAAGAATAGAAATCAGGAAAAAAAGTGGACATGAATATGCTGTGGTATTTTTTTATAAATTGTATGTAAAAGATCGGGTGACTTCGAAATATTTCTTTCCCAGGTTTGTCCCAGAAATGTCGAAATATTTTTGAATTTGTTTAGTTTATAGCTAACTTACCCCTTATAAAAATGCCTCTTTTAAAATAAAATGTGCATTCTATTTTTCTCAAAGCAATAACTGTAAAAAAGTATCCTTTATATTTTAAATAAGAGAATCATCGATAAGTGCTTAATATAATTTCCAAAATTACATTGAAGCATTTCTTGCCCAATAAAATTAGAAATACTAAGGATATTCGTAGTTTTTAAGAATCTCTCTTGCACCATTAATTAAAAATTAGAAATATTAAGGAAATTCATAGTTTTTAGAAACCACTCTTGAGCCATTAATTGAAAATTAGAAGGATATAATTGACTAAGGATATTCGTAGTTTTTAAAAAATCTCTCTTGAACCATCAATTAAAAATTAGAAATACTAAGTGTATTCGTAGTTTTTAAGAATCTCTCTTCCACCATAAATTAAATATTAGATATATTAAGGATATTCGTAGTTTTTAAAAATCTCTCTTGTGCCATTAATTAAAAATTAGAAATACTAAGGATATTCGTAGTTTTGAAGAATCTCTTTTCCACCATTAATCAAAAATTAGAAATATTAAGAATATTCTTAAATTTTAAGAATCTTTTGGGATTAACTTTCACGAAACTGACAAAATATAATTTCTTAACTCTTTATTTGATATTAATTTAAATATGTCTCTAATAATTTGTTTGCTCTTGATTTAAATTTGTTCTTGTTTCTTAATTTTATTTTATTTTAATGTTTTCTTAATTTGTTTCTGAATTTGATTTTATTTTGAGATTAATTTTTGAAATTGACTTAATTTAATTCCATAACAGTTTTTTAATTTAAATTTATTTTTAAATATTTTCATTTAAGAATAACTTTACACTTTATATATAAATTTTACTTTTATATAAATTAAATTTTATCCATAATTTCTCACGAAACGACTAAGTTTTATTTTTCTAAGTTAATTATTTAATATATATGCTATGATTGAATATGTAAATTTTTAAATAACGTATTAAGAGCAAAATATCCCACTGTATTTTAGAATCCTTAATTTCATTTATAGCAACCGTGACTTTTTATATGAACAACTTTCAACCCACCTGCTTGGCAACCTTGTTTTAGCAGCTGCACTTTCACTTCAGTTCAAAGGGGGAATCAGACGAAATGTTATTCGAGTCAGAGATAAACAAAATAGTGTGTGAAATATCCAATCTGTTTCTTATCGAAAAAAGTTTTAAAATGACATGTTATCTTAATTTTCGGTCTTTTCACGGGTTACTTTGAAGGAATACCGGTAAGCAAAATATTTAAATGACAAATTTTGTCTCCTAAATTTTCTAATGTACATAAGTTAAATTTTGAATAATTTTTATTGAGCATTTTATGCTGATGCAAAAGATTTATTTCGTAATAGTTTTTCTGCATAATTAGAATTTTCTTCATTTTTGTTAAAGAAACAATTTAAAATTAAAAGTATTAGAAGCCGTATTTATTTGATTCATTATATATATATACTCTGTTTACTTAAATAATAAGTCTTAATTAAAATTAGTGAAATTTCAAATACCATATATCAGCAGTTTGTGTTCATAGAATGCTAATGCACTAAATGAAACTCTTCTTCTAAGTTCACTTAGGATCCTCTTGACTTTCTGCTGATATTCTAAAATTCATAAATTTATAATAATTATTCAAAGGGCTATACTGAATTATTTTTACACTACTTCAAACTTAAATTTCTATTCATTTTGAAATTAAAGTATGCTCAATTTAGATTTATAAATGTAAAAATTTTTTAATTGTTCACTACTAAGTATAACATTTTATGACAATTTTTTAAATTTTATTTAAACATTCCACTCATATAATATTCCTGATTTCTTCAATTGAAACCCCGCAATTTAGCAGACTAAAAAAGTTTATAATACAAAGTTATCTTAAATTATTCAACGGGTTTCACAATCTTTATTTACATGCATACGTAGCATAAAACGGGATAATACCTGTAAAGATATCTGTACTTACTAAGATTTTGGTACATTTTACATATGATCAATGTATATGCCGTTGGTCACTGCTCACATCCAAAATAATAATTTGTTTTTTCCACCAGCATGCATCTATCAATAGTGATAAGCTCCTGCGATTCTCTCAGAATTGCTGAAGTTAGAGCTACATAAATTTTGTCATTAACTTTGTCCCACTTTAAAAAAACCACATGGGATCCGTAGACTTCGAATTATATTAACAGAAGAGCATCAATAAGACCAACAATAAGGGAATGCTGGACAATGTTGTTCTTTTGGACTGTCAGATTCCATTCATAAGTATTCACTAATATAGGGTTTACTTAAATCAATGAATACAAATTAAATAATTTATTTAAGAAAATTAAATTTCACTTCTTTAAGCAAATTATAATGCAAATATAAGAAAAAATGCATGAAAGTAGTAAATTATTTGCAAAGTCAATACATATGAGTAATTTTTATTCTGCATAAATGCTTATAAAATGAAATTTAATTCACAAAAGCACAATAAATGTGGTTTATATATATTTTTTTACATTCTGATATTTTAAATGAAGAAAACTAAGGATATTTCTAATTTATTTATACTTCAAAATTAGCCATGGTATTATTCTTTAATTAAACATTTTATCACAAAAAGCTTATAACAAAATATGTATTTAATATGGTTATATTTTATAATTTTTTTAAATCTCAAAAACATTGTTTATCATCAAAAACATTGACTTTATTTGAAAACTTATAAAATACGTTACAAAAATTAAAAGAATTTTAATATGTTCTAAGTACATTAATTCGTTGTAGGACATTTTAATGCCCACTGCATTAATAGTTTATCGGGAGAGATTTTAAAAGACAGTGAGCCGCATTCACTGAGCTGACACGGAAATCTCCCAAGCGCCCACCCAACTATATGCATACAGAAAATAGAAGCGTAATATCTGTCTCACATTGTTCAATAGAAGCTGGGATCGAACCCATGATCTTTCGCTCTGACGAGGGCTATCCTATCCAGTTTCCAACGTGGTTTAGATTTCTTTTTTGAATAAAAAAACAAACAATCTTAGGTTTTCAACTATAGTTACTTTAAGTTTCAAGAGGTTTGCAGTAATAAAAATCAGTTGAAGTCAAAGTGAAGAAATTTAAATGTATTAGATTTAGACATTTCTCTATTTAAAGCTAATAGACTTTCAGAACTCAATGGTAATAAAAAGCAATTGATGCTGAAGTACCAAACCATCATGGCTAGGGTATAAAGACCGTTTTTTTAAATTAGCATTTTAAAGTTAACTATCTTCTAAAAATGACCGTTTAAATAGCATCACATTATAAACATGGATTCATATACCACCCAACTTTTAATATATTTTCTTTCACCAAATGATTTCCATTTACTTTATGTATGCTCAAACGAAGCATCAGCCTCAGGTTCTATTGCCTAGGTTCCTAAAACTGCTACGGTAATTATAAATACCCTATTCATTGTACATGAGTTTTTAACAATTAAATGGTGAAAAAGAATCTACTTTATATAAAATAGACTATTTTAAAATTTAATGTGGTGAAATATTAAAAATTTGTTTGAAATTTTCAATATCAATAATGGCGAGATTCAACATTTTTTCCTACATTTTTACCTACATTTTTTCCTTATTTGAAATTAGTATCTTTTCTTTTATACGCTATAATAAAATTACCGAAAGGATTTTGAAATTAAAACAATTTTTTCTGCAAAAGTAGGAAAACTCAATTTAATTCTGTATTTATTAAATTTGCAATTGAAGTGATAAAATGAATATATGTATAGAAAAATTTTTAATTTGAAACCTTTTAACAAATATTGATTCCAACATTAATTGCCATTTTATACAATGCAAAATGTTTTTAAACGAATGAATTATGCAAATTAAATGAAAAAGAACAAAAAGGGCAATAAAAACAAAATCAGTGTTTTAAAATTTCTACTCATTATTATAAACTATTTCACTTTGAAAAAAAAAACAATTCACGTGTGTTGCAAAATTCATAACTAGTACAATATGGACATTGACTTGAGGAGGCCGTCACTTGATGGAAAAATGAATACCAATGTAACGACGATCGTTTGCCAAGAAACCTGGCAGTCGTGTGCAATATTTTGAGCCCAGATAAATTGTTAAACAATAATAATCTTGTTAAATATCTATACTATTCTAAGCTATACTCAGTGTACAACTCAACCCAGGAACTAAGGCCTATCACACTTATATCTACTTTCATAGCAGAGGGCCCTACGAAACATACGTTCTGGTTATGTTGTCAGACTATAACCAGAACGTATGTTTCGTAGGTCCCTGAGTACAAGCATGCTTTGTGAAAACTTGCATGCTTGTACTCAGTTTTATCGAAAGGGATGAAAGGCTTAGTCTATCTTTCCCAGATCGAGGATCGAACCTCGGATTGTTGACTTGAAAAAGCAAAGCACTACTAATATCAACCATGTTTCAAATATTTATTCTATTTCAGATATTAAAGCGTTTGTTTAGCATAATGACTTTCTGTCTTTAACAATTTTTTTAAGCATCTTCTTATTTATTTTATTTTTAGCAGCTTCTAATTGATCTATGCTATTCTATCTTTAGAAAGAGTTAATTTCAGCTAAAATTTATAATGGTTAACTTATACAACTGATTTTCTCATATTTAGTGCAATCAATACATGCAGATTTTCTCACATTTTTTCTACTTCTCTGAAACGAAAACAAAAATAATTTCGATTATAAATTCCACTTTTTACTTTTACTGCTAGTTTATATTTAATGGTAATTTAAACATGTACGGTTACAGTTTAAACCGAAAATTTTATTCACAGAGTCCAATCATGAAATTTATCGCTTCCGTTTTCTCATTGAGCGCCATCTGCCTTGCTGGAGCTCTTGCTGCCACAGACTGCCAGGAGCACCGAGAGAGGGAGCTCAAGTCGAACACGAAAGTGAAGCTGATCCCCAAGTGCACAGAGGAAGGTGATTACGAAGCTCTGCAGTGCTTTGAAGGTTCTCCCTTCTGCATGTGCTGGCGACCCGATGGTTCCCACATCACAGATCCTTCCCTCAAGCTGAAGACTTGCTCTTGCATCGCGCACAGAGATAGAGTTTCTCAAACACGTTAGTATCTCATTCAGTTCTTTCACTCCAAAAGAATTCAGTTGACCTTGTAACTTCAAAGAAATATTAGAGTGTTAAACATTGAAATAATTATTCGAAAATTGTATAGTAACGAATGAATTGTTTTCCTTTTGTTATATATTTTATTTAGTATTCTGATGTAGATTTTTCTAATTATTGATGTCACAAAATCTAGACCATGGGTTCCCAAACTTTTTTTTCTCGTGGACCACTTTCTAAGTTTTACTATTTTCGGTAGACCCTTGCTGCTGCTTTTTTACTGTATTCCCAAAACTCCTAAAAAATATCACCCTAAATTGGGAGTGTTAAGGAAAAAAAGTCGCACATTTTCTTGTGTACTATTTATTAAAAAAATACTTGTGGCTATACAAAATTATAAACATTATTACAAACAATCAACAATTTACAAGAAATCAACTATGAACTCTGAAATGTAAATCAACAATAAAAGATAGTCATACTTTTAATGAGACGGCACACGGGCGGGACTCTCCAATTCTCGACATATGGTATACACTTATACTATTATCTATTGTTCTGTTCTATTCAATTCTGTGTTTGAACTGAATCTCGAATATCTTTGAGTACCTACCTAGTGAATGATGCTACCTGCCTACGTTCATAGGTAAATCCAAGCCAAAATTTTGTTTGTTTATTCTGAAAACCAGAAAATTTTTCTTGGACCCCAACTTACAACTTGCGAACCCCTATTTTCTTTTCACATCTGACGTGGACCCCCGTGTGATTTCCTATAGACCCCTGGGGGTCCACCTTAACCACTTTGAGAACCTATGATCTAGACTTTCAAATTTCTTGAAAATTCGGTCCCTTGTTATTTTCAGTGTAACGTATTTATCCAACAACCCTTTTATTATTTGAATTTTTTGCTGTATAGCAATTTTAATTGTCAATAGCGAACAATAAGATAATTAACATTTAATTTATACCTTAAGCCGATAACCAGAGGAAAATATTTATTTATGACACATATTCACGAGGCAAACTTTTATTTCATAAAATATAAATGAAAAGCAACAAAAATTCCAAAATGAGTTGGATATAATTGCTTTATTAAAAATAGCATTTGCTTTTAAACTATTAAAGTATATCAAGATTGGCTATTCTTAAGTTCTACCTTTCCTGAATCGATTTTGTCAAATTTTTTATTAATATTTAATATTTATATGTTATACATTTACGAAGAATACAGGTAACTTAAGTGTAAGGTTTTTCACTGAAACGATATGTATTAGTGTAACAAATTTTGAATACCTAAATAAAGTAAGTCAACCTTTTACTTATAAAAATTAACAGATTCAAAATCTGGAATTCTACTACTATTAGTTAGTTAAAAATTAGATTAAAACTAAATTCAGTGCAGCGCCATTCCCTATGGAGATCCATATCTGTTTTCATGACAGAGGACCCTGGGATGAGAATGATGTGTCCCAATAAGGTGATCAACCTAACGCAAAATCCTCAATGTTTAGTTTCCAAGCATGCTTGGTACTCAGATTGTCAACCCACTGAAGAAATGAAAAGCTGAGTCAACCTTTCCCACCCTGAATAAAATTTCAAACAATATAACCACAGATTCACAAAACATAAATATCATAAAAAAATCGATATTCCTTTTTTCTCAGAATTTTCTCTTAAATTTTGTCAACTCGTGATTTTATTTATTTTTTCTTGAATATACAGTATTTGATTATTTGGAAAGATTGAAAATGAGATTAATTTAGAAATAAAACTTTTTTCCCTTGCAAAGAGTATCTGTATGTGTGAAGCATCTAAATTCTTTTCCACATTAAATTGAGTTGGAGAATTATCACTTTAGTAACTGGTTACAGTAAAATCCCGTACAAAGCTGTACTCGTGATACAGTACAATTTTGAAACAAATTTAAATGTAATCTTATCATAAATGAAAGTTTGCTCTATACGGTTGCCACTTAAAAAGATTGAAAAATAAATTTTATATAATTTATTATTTAGTTGTATATTTTACAAAGATAATCGGGCATTTTCTTTTCACTCAGCATAAATGCTTGAAAGAATGTTTTAGCACAATAACTTTTTATTTTTAAGGACAACTTGCTTTTTATTTTAACATTTCTTCCTTTTACAGATTTGATTGGAAACTATAAGCCTCAGTGCGAACAGGATGGTAGCTACAGCCGCACTCAATGCCATGGCGGCATGGGATACTGCTGGTGCGTTGATGAGCACGGACAGAAAGTCAACAAGGACTTGAACGACTGTTAATAAATGCTTGCAATTATTAGAAAAAATAAATTTTAAAAAAATTATTTTATTCTTTATATTGAATCTTTCTACCTTATCTGAATACCATCTTGTAATTCATATTTGAAAAAGGTAACCGACAAATTTAAAAGATCTTAGTCATTTATGAAGCACCTTTAACACACAACAGATTTAACTATATAAATTTGTTAAACAATTTTAATAAATAAATTAATGGTCATATAGAATTCTTGATGGGATATGACATCCAACTAAATTCTTTTGACTATAAGCCATGGTATGCCGATAATTTATATTTCAATATCTAATATCTAGTTAAAAACAGTATCTCAAGAATTGAATGCATAATCATGTTTGATACTCAAGTGTATTATTAATACGAAACGTTAATTTTTCCTAATGTAGAAATCCAACCTGCAAATGATAGTGTATAAATCACTGACACTGATTTTAAAAAAAGTTTATAAATAAGCATTTTCTTCTAAAGAATACTAATTTTCATTCATTTTTGATTTCAGCTTCATTGAACTGAAAAATTGAAGGTTACATTTGAAACGAAATTGCATCTAAAAATGTTAAAAATTTTAAAGAAGCGAATGTATATGCTTAGATTTACAAAAATATATTAAGATGGTAATTAGGCAAAATTTTTCTATAAAGTTCTAAGAAAAATGTTTTTTGATGATTTCAATTAATATTCGATAATATGTAGGTAATTTTGAAGAACATTTGGTATGGAGCGTGTATTATTATATTTGCAATAATATCACATTTATGAAAATAATATAATTAAGAAACAGATAGCAAAAGTGCAACAATAAATAATAAACATTTTTCTTCAATCAATCGTAACCTTTGCTAAATGACAAATGATAACTGAAATAAATTTTAATAGTAAATTATGTTACGTTTATTAAATGGCACTCGCTATCTGTAGGATTTTGCATTAGATAAAACAGTAAGGAAATTTTAATACTTCCCCCAAAAAAAGTAAATTCAAATGTTACTAAATATTGAATATTGTCAAGAAAAATTCAGCAAAATTATATGTTGTACTCACAAATTATAATAAATGATTGCATGTACACAACGCTATTTATTTGCACATGCATTTGAGTTCATTTGCACTGATTCAACAGAGTCATTTAAATTAGCCAATGTTCTACAATGCAATTTTTATATTCTACTCACAACATTTGTCAGAATCTTTGGAACTTTCCATCCTTTAAAAATGATTTTTCAATTTCAAAAATGTTACTTTTTAATCCAGAGAAATGATAGAAATTATTGCATAGTATAGAATATTTTTCCTTGTAAAATATTTTATGAAATTTCTCTTCGAACTATAATTATTATGCTGATATGTTTTTATCGTAATTATTTTAAACATTTAAAGGAGATATTTTGGTAAATTACATAAAGTAGCGGAATTAACTCTGAAATCTGAAAACATAAATTCATTCAAGATGGGCAAAATGTTTTGGATATGTTACAGGAAATAGAATATGTACTCTAAATAAAATGAAAATTCATGCATTTAAAACATATTCAATACCTTAATTTAAACAAACAAATAAGAGATTTTTTTAGGATTTGCAGGATATCAACATCACAAATCCATAATTTACCATGGTTATTCTCTTTTAACAGATACTTTAAAAGTAAAGGTTAGAAACAGTAAAGTTAGAATGAACAATGATTACGTCTAAACATTTGAAGAATTAAAAGAAACATTTTCAAATTTGCCACTGCAACACACTTTGAAGACTTAACGTCGATGAGTAAGACGAGCACAGATACTTCAAATACTAGCATATTTACTTTACTAGCTCAATGTGATAAACAAAGTAATGAGCAAACCATTTTATATTTTGGGAAAAAGTTTTAATCAAGAAAGAAAAATAACAATGAAACTGGAAAAAATGAGCCTAATTATATTTGCTGTAAAGAAATAAAATGTTACTTTGATGGGGAAAAAAAAGAAATTCCTTAGTTTATCTTTCAGTTTGGCTAAACTCAAATGCATCAATAAATTGCAATCGTCATTCGCATTACATTTAAATGATTATAAAAATCATTCATAGTAATAGAAAAGACTTAAAAATATAGATGTTAAAAACTGTACGTTAAACTTAACTCATCACATGTAATTATTTTATTTATCTTCATTTTCTTTTGATGTGAATTTATAATTCCTCATCCTATAGTTTCTAGAGTAATATTTTAAATTTTCCTCTTGAATTTCAATGGTGTCCACATTTTATTTTATGAATTTCGATATTTTTTGTTGCATACATTTTTACATTATGTTTGAACTATACGTTATATCATAATTACTCTATCCATATATACTAGGATTACGAAGCTTAAGTTATTTATCTTTTACCAATGCTACAATATTTAACTTCAGAACTTTATGCATGATACTTATCAGTAGCTAAGACTTTTTGTTTGTGGATAAATTTTAATTTGAAAGAGAAGCAAAGAATATTATACATTCTAATCGTGGCAAATTAAAAATCATTGTTATTATTTTTAATAAAAATCTGAAAAACAAAAAAATTGCAATTTCCATTTTTTTTTAATTGGAGTCAGCTTTCAGTTATTTTCTAAAGAGAAGCCGTAATAATATACTTTGAAGTTAATAAAATACTGTGTAATATATACATTGTTTGCTTATATATCCTTCTTGAATCAAAGTTACATTACAAGTATTTATAAATTGAGGAAGAATTGAAGGCTTTCAATTTTAAAATTATTCAAGAGATTTATAAGAGTCAAGTAAATATTAAAATATTCTTAGCATTTCATAAGATCTTCAACTTTTAAAAAAGAGTATCATTATTGTTCGAAAAGCATCACAATTGGATTTGCAATTTTCTTAAAATTCACTATTAAAATAGTTTATATTTTATACGACAATTTTATGTCTACCGAAAAATAACTTGCGTACATTTGTATTCCTTTTACGCAAGTTGTACGGATACAAAACCTGTAACAGCATAAGAGGATTTTTTTAATTATTTATTCTAATTAAATTTCCTCTTATTAAATTAATCTTTTTATCTTCATAGGAAATGTTTAAGGTTCCTCAATGTCCTGAATATCTTGTATAATTTTGTTATATATATTCTTCTTCACAGGCAATACAACCTAATACAAGCCTAAGACATCACGTCAATTCTTCATCAACTATTCAATTAATTCCTTGCAATGACCCTCTGTCAATTCATTCCTTTAACGCTTAGGTTCTTTTCTGCCTCATCCAACTATCTTTTCTTTTTTATCGTTTTTCCGCCTTAATTGAAACGATGAATTTTTCTTGGAAACGTGTCAGCATATATAAATATGTGGCCTACATTCTTAACGGGAAATGATTTTGCCACATTTAAGATGTTTGGTTTGCCAAATATTTCTTCCAATTATAAGCAATTACACACAATTATAGACGATTTTCAAAACGTTGTTATGCATAATGGGTACAAAAATCATCTTTAGTTTTCTTTCAATGATAATAAACGATCCTGTGCCCTGTTCAGAGGCAAATATTCATACCCTTATAGACAACAGGCATTATCAGGTTCTTATATAGACTTATTTCTGTTTTAGTACTGAAGCATTTGGATTTTAACTGATTTTTAAAGCTATCGAAACACCTATAAGCAATATCTACTCTACTTTTAATTTCAATTTTTAGTCATTTCAACTTTAGATCATTGTGCCCAGATAATTAAACTGATTTACATTCTCAAATGTGTATATAGTTATAGGTCTCCATATGGATTATGTGTATTTTTCGTTAGTTGCAATTATAATCATAGTTTTTCTCCATTAATGGGTAAGCCCAATTTTACTGTTGCATTCTTAACTGAAGTAAAGCATCAACAGTAGTTTGTCTAGTTCAACCTGTGATATCAACATCAACGGCAAAAGCATATAATTGGATTATTTAATACAGAATAGTTCTGCTAGTATTTTACTAAGAACCCCTTATAGTTTTTTCTAGAGTCGAGTTCAACAAAATGTGTAAGAGGGAATCAGTCTTCTTGCAACAAACCCCTTCCTGATAAGAAAGGTTCCGAGAGATTTGACATAACTTTTACTTTACATTCCATTCCAGTAAAACTTATCAATTCTGTTGATATATTTGAAACCCTCATTGCTTCTTTTAACTTTTATCTGTTGATGCTGCTGCTATATATATATATATATATATATATATATATATATATATATATATATATATATATATATATATATATATATATATATATATATATATATATATATATATTTGTATATATCTATTAATTTATTTTACACTAGAAAAAAATTCATTGTCTTTTTCACAAAAAAATAACCACAAAATTCAAAGGTGAAACATTTATTTACATGGTTTGCTTCCTTCAATCACATAAATTGCTTAAAAATTTAAAATTTACAATATTTAGGTGTTTATATGTATTAGTCTTCAGAATATTTAAAATCTGGTATCATGGGAAATAAAAGTTTTTTCAGTATTTATTGTCAACAAACTAATAAAAAGTTCATTCTCTCTATGACAGAAATTGCTTACCAACAATATTTTAAATTAGAGAGCTGACATAATTCTAGATGAAAACTAACTTAACTGTGCAATTTTTTATATATACCAGATTTCAAATGTCTCTTTCTTAAGCAACTGTTAATTTGAACCAATTCGAATTTGTGTGCATTGAAAAAGTCTGTCTGAAAACATTTACAAAAATAAATTAATTTTTTAAGATTTTTTTAAAAAACCTCAATAGTAGGCAAAGTAATCAAATATTCAAAAAAATACTTTACAATCTCCGCTTTAACACAGTGTTTGCTAATTTGTATGATTTCACACAGTTTAAAATGTCACATAAAAAGCACAAGAATAACTACACTTAGTGAGATAAATAGGTAAAGAAGAATGATTGTAGAAATAAGTCTTTTGCAACTTCTCAAATTAACATCCATAAACATGAATATAACACTATTTGTTCATATTATTCTAGTAGTTTTGAATGTCATGATCGAAAATGAACGTTAATGTTCTGCAGTATGATAATCTCCATGCAGCGAGCCAAAGGAAGCGAAATTTGTCTCGTGCAACGTTTGCACTGCGTAAAAAGGCATGCTACACAATAGAACGGAGGAATAATGTTCATTTCTTTTATCCCTGCTCGTTCATTGATGAAATAACATGGGAAGATGGCCATCGATGATTTATCACCAGTCCATGACTCTATTCACAATGATCAGACCCTGTAAGTGAATGAAGAGAGATGTATTTATCTGTTGGAGCAGACAATTTGATGGGAATGGCAACAGTTCTTCGTCATGTAGCTGTGCCTGCAATAGCGGTCCCCATACCGCTCAAGGAATTCTTGGCAAGTGAGACCACCCGCTAGTTTCTCGACAGCATCTTCGCAATCTGCAGAAGGAAAAGCAGAAATTTTGCTGACTGAATAAAATCATTTTATTGTTAATACTGATTAAAAAGCTATTCATTAATCAAGAATTGAATCAATATGATATAACTAAATATTCTTAAAAGTGTAATATCCTCGAAGACAATCTTATAAAATATCTAATAATTTATTCATTCAATAGGTAATGTGAGTATAACATTATACAAATTAGTCTTGAAATTATAAAAAATATTTTCAAAATGAGAATTTTGGACAACGTTTAGCATTTTGATTGATGGTTAAATATTTTACATATATTTTTTCCTACAACACAATTATTATTGCAAACACTTTTGATTGCCTACATGGTATATAGCAAAAAGTGAACAAAAAAGGCTTATTGTTTAAATTAAGTTGATACATCAAAAACATAAGAGCATTGCCCTATCTTAATGTTAGAGTAATTTGATTTGATCGGCTTGTTTTAAAGTCCATTGAAAATAGGATAAGTTTTGCAAATTTTCTGAAAGTATATAATAGAGAAATGTTACATATTTATACATATTAATATACAAGTTAAGTTTCCTAATAATTTATAAAGTACATGCACATTAAAAAGCACTTAATTTAAAAGAGGGAATAAAATAAATTGATTGGTTTTTGTGTAAGAGAATGAGAAGAATAATTCTCTGTAGTAATACAAATTATGTTATTCTTTATTTAATCTATGTGATTTAGAAATGTGGTAAAATTTTATAGACTATCAAAAATGTATAGTAGCTACTAATATATTTTTCAATGATTAGACATATATTGAAAAAAAATGGTTGTGTTGCTACTTATATAAATTTAAATTTTAACAATTTCCAACACCTGATGTGTGATTTTTAAATTCCATCAAAATGTATATAAAATAAAATTTTGAATACATTGACATCATTTTTATAGATACGTAAAAATATGAATTAAGAAAAAAATTAAAAACCGTAAAAGTTTCATGTTCAAAAATATTTGAGTAATAATTAAACGTAATATATAAATTAAAATATCTACGGAAATAATTTACTCAAAATGTCTAAGAAAAAGACTTTTAATTTTCTCTAGATATATAAAAACGGATTTCTCAATTGCTCAATTATAATTATTAAAAAAAATTAACATTTAAACGTAAGGAAAATATTTCAAAAATAAATTTATTATGCATTTTTTCACTATTTTATCATCTATTATATAAATAGAAATAAAATTTAAAATTAGTTAGTTAAAAATTGAATTGTAATAAGCATTTACCCTGAGCAGAATTGGAGACTGTCGTAGTCGATGTTGGATCTTTTTGTACTGGCTTAATACTGTTTCTGTTAGAAATGGAAGGCCTTGGAGGTCGTCTGGAGGCTCGGCCGAGGGGCTTGCTCACCCTAGAAGAGGGAGGTCGACTCGTTGTTTGCTTGGATACTTCTTTGTCGATTCGATTAGCGATTGATCTTGTTACGTGGGTGTAATCAGGAATGATATTCTCATTGTCGACTATGCATTTTCCATTTTTACAGACCTAAATCATTGAAAACTCATTTATTTCAATTTCCATATTAATTTAATATAGATTCATCATGAATCAGGTTTTTTTTAATAATGAAATACAAATATCTAAGTATACGGAAAATTAAAAAAATTCAGCAAGATAATTCCTATCAATCTTTCAAGCAATACTTTAAGATCTTCTGCTGAAAAGCAGTGACTATTTTGTAAATATTTCATTACATAATAATTTCAGCAAAATTTGAATCTTGGCATCATCAGTAACTCGATAGCGGCTAAGAAATATTTTCGTGTCAAACCGAGCAATAATTAACTATATAGCCAATATCGTATGAGATATATTGCTTCTTTTTTAGTTTCCAAATTTAAAAGAATATCTTCTTATTTGTGTTTGATTTTATTAGTACGACAAAACCCATACACAAATATAAATGTTACATTTTATTTAAGTTCTCTAAAAATTAAAAAAAATAAGCTGTTTTAATCAACAAATAAGAAGAGATTAGATTGGATATCTTTTTTACTTTTAAGCACATATTTTTTCATACTGGTTAATTGACCATGAATGATATTAATATTGCTTACCATATTTTATTTACAGTTATGAAATTTATATTTTCATGAAATGTACATTTATTTAAGCCAATTTACCTGACCATCCCCGCAGGAAGACCCCTCCGCAGCAGGTCGGAACGATACGCAATAGCCGGAATCATTGTCATAGCAGAAAAGTTGTGCACAAACCCGATTGTCTTTCTGTAAGTAAAAATATGTATTCTTTAAAATCTCAACTAATAATAAAATTAATTAGTCCAATATACATATATATATGTGATCTACAAATTATTCAGCATACATTCATTTTATATGTTTGAATTGATAAAATATAAATTCAATTCATTTGTTACTTCTTTTTTGTACATTTGTACTTATAGGCATATTTACTTATAGACATTTTTCTAGTAATTTTAGATATTTCAAGATCACTTTTCTAGTATTTTACCAAATTCAAAATTAGAATAAAAATAATCTTTATTAAATATTATGATATATCAAATTATTTTATACTTTAATTAATGTCTAATAATTGTTTTGTTACTTTCAGGATATATAAAATTTTTATAGGCAAAATACTAACGTTAACGTTAATACTAACTCTTTTGTTTCTATTTGCATGTTTGTATGGACTTTCTCTTTACACATTCTCATTTGACTCGTACTCTACTTACGTCATTATTTGTTAGAAGTTCTTTCAGAAAACAAAATAAAACTCGTATTCTACTTACGAATACGAATCATTATCTATTAAAAGTTCTTTCAGGAAACAAAAACAAAACTCGTATTCTACTTACGAATATGAGTCTTTATCTATGAAAAGTTCTTTCAGAAAACAAAACAAAACTGGTATTCTACTTGCGAATACGAGTCACTATCTATGAACAGTTCTTTCAGAAAACAAAACAAAACTCGTATTCTACTTACGAATACGAGTCTTTATCTATGAAAAGTTCTTTCAAAAAACAAAACAAAACTGGTATTCTACTTGCGACTACGAGTCACTATCTATTAAAAGTTCTTTCAGAAAACAAATACAAAACTCGTATTCTACTTACGAATATGAGTCTTTATCTATGAAAAGTTCTTTCAAAAAACAAAACAAAACTCGCATTCTATTTGCGAATACGAGTCACTATCTATTAAAAGTTCTTTCAGAAAACAAAAACAAAACTCGTATTCTACTTACGAATATGAGTCTTTATCTATGAAAAGTTCTTTCAGAAAACAAAACAAAACTGGTATTCTACTTGCGAATACGAGTCACTATCTATTAAAAGTTCTTTCAGAAAACAAAAACAAAACTCGTATTCTACTTACGAATATGAGTCTTTATCTATGAAAAGTTCTTTCAAAAAACAAAACAAAACTCGCATTCTATTTGCGACTACGAGTCACTATCTATTAAAAGTTCTTTCAGGAAACAAAAACAAAACTCGTATTCTACTTACGAATATGAGTCTTTATCTATGAAAAGTTCTTTCAGAAAACAAAACAAAACTGGTATTCTACTTGCGAATACGAGTCACTATCTATTAAAAGTTCTTTCAGAAAACAAATACAAAACTCGTATTCTACTTACGAATATGAGTCTTTATCTATGAAAAGTTCTTTCAGAAAACAAAACAAAACTCGCATTCTACTTGCGAATACGAGTCACTATCTATTAAAAGTTCTTTCAGAAAACAAAATATTGTGAATATTTGAAAAGCCTTTCATCAATCTCCTTATTGCTAAATTTTCTACCCAAAATCAATATTATTTGTTTCTTCGGAAGAAGTCGTCTCTTCTGCTTCTTTATGTATATTAGTTTAGGTAAAAAAAATAACTATAACTATAAAAAATAACACTGTTAAACTATAAAAAATTAACATAGCAGTTTTGTCTTGTATATGCTTATCTGTTGGAACTTCAAAACTTTCCAATCTCTTCTTTAAGGCTTCTGAATATGAAACATAATATGGCGCGCATTTTAGAAAACGTTCTTCTGAAAGATAGCATTCCAGGGCTGTATATTAAAAATAAATTATTCACAATAGAATTATAATATTTTCGGTGTTATTATGACGAAGTGTCATCCATATTAGATTTGATAATAAAAAGGAACAAAGGATAGCTACCTTAGAAATTCACCAACATAAGAATGTTATCTTTTCACAAAGAAAAAAATGAGACAAGTAAATCAGGTTTTAAAACAATATTTCAAAGATTGGCTTAATTTTTCAGTTTCTGTTTCGAGCCGACCAATGGCTGAGTGGTTAGCGTTCCTGACTCTTGAGCTATGGGTCCCGGGTTCGAATACCGGTTCGGGTATGGATGTTACTATCTCTCTGTGTTTCTCTGTCCTTTCTTGTGTGTTGATGTATGAATGTGGCCCGCCCTATAAACGGGTCTGTGGTGGTATGACGCGGGTAATGCTACTCGCCTCCGTGACTTGGTTCACAGGTGCCCGCTGGGTAACGACAAATGAGTAGCAGTTTCCGGCCTTGTTGTGGCGAAGGGTTAGTCACCCAAGTGCCCGCCGTTATTGAAAAAAAAAGTTTCTGTTTCGCGTTAAAATGAAATTTCATTAAATCTTCAATGAAATATATATTTCACAATTTAGATGATATCTTTATGTTGATATGTAAAATTTTTTCATTGTATAAAGCTCTATTTAAGGCCTGTTAAACAATATTTAGTTGAAAAAGTTTTACATATGTAAAAAATTCTTGAGTTAATATCTTTTCCCATGGGCTATTTTAAAGTTAAAAAACATTGTTAGATTCAGGAATCATCTAATTTAATAATTTAAATGTTCAAAATTTCGTGACTATTTAAAAAGTTGTACCTTGAGACAAAGGATCATCGATAATTCCTTACATGAATACAGAGGATCATCGATAATTCCTCATGGCATAGCTTAATTGAATACAAACATGTATTTACTTTAAGAAATCATATAAAATCTTTTTAACTAATCACCAAAAAAAAATGCAAATGAATGAACGCATTAATTATGAGTTGTGGTGATATATCATCGTTTCCTTTAAGTAAGCTATTTTCTAATATATATGGATATGCATATTTTGCATAAAACATGCATATCAAAATACGAATTAAAATTATCTGTAACATAAATATTATACCTTCATAAAATACGAAGGAAAATTATGTTTAGCCTGAAATATTCTAAAAAAGTATTTAAAATTGAAACTGAATTACGATTTGATGTTATTATTCGCAAATCGAAATTTGAAGAATATTAAATTAGCAGTTTTTACAAGATTACATTGAATTCGTTAAATCTGTTTTATGGTAACTTATTTTTTTCATTGCTAATATTTCATGTATAGCAATATTTTATGACTAATATAAATGGTAGTACTTTTATTTTGATTACTTCTTTAACCAGACTAAAAGGACTGAATATAAACACTTTAATGAATAAATAGCTGTACTTGAACAATGATAAATACATAGGAATAACACAGAATGCATTTTTGTTTTAATTAAAACGTTATTTTTAAGAAATTTTATTTTAATCACGCTGTCTGTTATCTAACTGATAGAATTATAAAGTTAATTTTTTTATAAATGTACGTAACTAATATAGCATACCTTTTTTATTTATGTTACGCAGTAAGTTTTAAAATGTGAATTTACTTAGAAATCATAGTGAATATAGAAATAACAACTTACAAAACAGGCTTGAGTTCCTCTGTCTCTTTCACACTGTTCATCTAGGGTTAGCATAGTTCCTGGTAATTCTCGTGCCAACAGCTTATTATCATCAGGATAGTTGAAAAGGCATGACGCTGTTTCACCACTGCAAAAGAACAAGTATCAGACTTTGAGTCAATAATGAAAATGATAATTAAATCGGGATTTTCATTAAGCTTTGTAGTGGTATTCGCTTACAAATATAAAGATATGCCTCAGCGGCAACACCGTCCTAAATTACTAATTGCGACACTTAAATGAAAATAATGAAGTCGTAAATGAATCCGAATCATTTAGGAAGAATTCAACATCAAAGTGATGTGTACTTACTTGAGAAAATGCTTGAATTGTTCGACACTGCACGGTGACCATCGGAAACCCCGATCTGTATGCCGCAGATCGCTCATGATGAAACCATCTTCCCATGGACAACGAGTGGCCCCTGGGCCTCCCAGGTAACTGGGCGGTGGTGATCCATCATGCACGCATCCCAAGCTAAAAAATGGGAAAAGTAATTAAAAAACTAAGCCCTCTTAGGCCTCTCACAAAATCACCTGCTAAACACTAATTGAATCATCAATCATGTGCAAGATATCCGAGACTTGTACAAATTGAAAATAAGATCTAAAACAGAAGTGTTCTTGAGAATGAACTGATGATTAAACAATTTCAAATCTGAGAGTAAATGAAAATTACATGTTTTAGTGATCCCAAGATTCTTTATTTTCTTTAGAAATTCTATGAAAATAAGGAATTTTTAAATATTATAAAAAATATATTGGATTCACTTAAAATATCAAACATGATAGTATTGCATTTTTCAGTCAATCATGCCTTCGTATTTTCTATTATATATCTATTTGAAAATGTGTCTTTGAATGAAGTATCTCTACTAAAATGTAAATTTACAAATTACAGAACAAAAGAAAAATGCTTGAAGTTGAATTAAAAATTTTGCAAAAGTTGTTTCCTATTATAAATATGAGGTACAAACACATTGCATCATCACAAGTAATTAAAATATGTTGTTTATTTTTAAAAAAATTGAGAAATGTTGTTTACCACTTTACAATTATGGCTAAATCTTTCTGAGCCCTTAACTAGAACTCTCTAATTTCCCATCAATTTGAAACCCGATCAGGTTAAGTGGTCAACACTGCAGTTGACATCCTCCTCTCTACGTCATAACACACTACTGGAGTGTCATTTAACCCATAAAGGACCTTTCAGTACCATGGTTTTCGGTTGGATCTAGTATGGAGTCTTCTTCTAGTCATGATGATTCAGATTTTCCCAGAAGTCTACGCGGCACCAATGAGGTAATATTTTTATGACATCAGGGAAGAAACTTACATTTGAATGTATAAATTAACTATTGCGATAACAACATCGTAACAAAAAAGTATAGAGTGTAATACAGAATGTGACCAGATTAGCTCATTTAAAACATAAAAAACATAGGCACGGATTGTTTTTCATTTCTAAGAAAGAGCAAAAGACACTAACATAAAACATTTTATGATATTGCTCTTTTTTAACGTTGTCATACAAAACAATGTAACATAATGTAATAAAAGTATTAAGCATTCTAAACACACACAGTATTCTATTTCATTTTTATAAATTTAGTTATTTCTGTCCGGAACAAAAAAATTATTGATGAAAGATCATTTTTTTAATTTTAAGAGATATAGGAACATAACATAAAATTATGTCAAACAAGTGTTGTTGTAACTTATGAGACTTGGATAAGCCAAGCTCATTATGCCGATCACTATGCAAATTTAAGTCAGGAAGGTAAGTCTTTAGTTTAACCAGAGCACCACAAAGGTAAAAGTACGACTTTGCTCCAAACTCCTCCGATAGATGGCTCCACCAAAGGATGCACTTTCTTAATTTTGACATTGATCTGAAGGGGGATGTTAAACAAGTAATTGAGTTTTCAATTTCCAATGAATAGTATTTAAAACTAAATTAAAACAAAACCAAGAAATATTTCTCTTGAAATTAATATAAATACTTTTAAGATAATTATTTCTAAATTAGCAAATAAACATTTCGAAATTATGAATAATTTTTCTGCATCACCCTACCATCATTCGAAATAATTCTATAAATAAAAAGTTCGTAATTTAAATATACATAAACATTTTTTAAATGAGTTGGCTTTCTTCTGCATGATGCATCATATCCTGCAATTGTTTCTTCATATTTTATTACTGCTAGTAGAAACTTAAAATAATCATAAATATTTAAGGAAAAAATTACTTACAGGTGCCCTACTTCATGGGCTGCTACAATGATTCCGCTAAATCCTCCACTGTCTTCTATTATAGCAACACTATTCACTTTCTCCAATCGCTTGTTAACAACACATGCTCCTCCAACGTAAGCAAATCCTACAAATGAAATATGCTTACAATAAATGTGAATGAACGTATTATAACAAAAAGCAATTCATATGGACAATATCATTATTTCACAAAGACATTGTTGTTGTTGTTACTTATGACACTTGGACAATCCAAGCTCGCTGCGCTGTTGGCTAAGCAAATTTAAGTCAGTAAGGAGCGTCTTTCGCTTAACTGGACCACCAGGAAGGTGAAAGTACGATTTTGCTTTAAGACTCCTCCGATAGATGGCACTACCAGGGGAAAAATTATATTTGCTTATATAATGCTCTGTTGTTGTTGTTGTTTATGACATTTGGACAAGCCAAGCTCGCTAGCAGACGGCTACAAAACTAAGTCAGAAAGTTCCGTATTTTGTTTAACCAGACCACCAGGAAGGTAAAAGTACGACTTTGCTCTAAACTCCTCCGATAGATGGCACCACAAGAGGATCAGAGGATCCACTCCCTCAGTTTTGACATTTATCTAAAGGGGAGGAAATTTTCTGCAGACAACTATACTCATGGTAACTGTTCAACGACCGACTACAGGTTCCAGACGGAAGGCCGATACACTAACCATTTGGCTACTATGGCCCCCACAAAGATAATAAAACTGCACTTGCTTTTAGCAAACGACTCTAAAGAGAGTTCTTGTTAAGGAAATAATAGCCATAAGGATTACCTGCAGTGCCTCTGCTGCATCGCCCACCCCCGAACTGCTTCCGGCACATGTCCAATTTGGTCATGACGACAGCCATGTCATAGGCGGGCAATCGGTTCTCTTGGTAGAGATATTTGCCCATGTCAGTAAGTGCGGCAGCAGCGTCAATAGCATCACGATTCGGACTCGGCAATCTGTTGCGCTCCAAATAAGGAGTAGCATCTTTGCTCTGAAAGTTGAGAAAGAATAAATGAGCAAAGTACAAATTAATCAATGAAAATGAATTGTTAGATAATTGAAGACTAGACTGGCTTACTTTTGCTACTATTATTCCAGCTAAGCTTATCCTAATTTGGGGACTTGACAAAGTCTTGTACCTTAGATCTACCTGAAAAACACACAAAGAAATTTTCAATTTAAATTTATATATAAGAGTATTATAAATCGCTGTGCTGATACAGCTTTAGTAACTAATGATAAAACATGCCTTAAACAAAAAAGCTTTATCTTAATGCATTTAATAAAAATAAATATTATTAAGTTAAATTCTAGTCATCAAAGCATAAAATTTGAAGTTATTCATTGATTTTTCAATTATAACTTAAATAGATATTTCAAATTAAAAATTTCTTTTAATAATAAAAATTTTTAAAAATCGACAAATTTATGTCATTTATTATTTTTTACTTAATTAAATTTTTTACTTAATTTATTATTTTTACAAAAGCGAACTGGAATTGAATGTTAAAATTCTTACTGTGTTTATGTCGGAAAGAATAAAAATTTTCATCCGCGTATTTTTTACAAAAACTATGGGTATTTTGTATGTATATATAATTGTCGTTTTTACATGGAAATGAAAGAATCCTTTTTTTTTAATTTAAGGAGGAAGGAATCTTTATGATATAAATTCGAAAGGAGACAAATTTCTGTGTTGGGACTTGAATTTACATACATTCATGTCCAACTAAAATACTGTATTTTTATAACAATTGCATTTTTATAAATAAATTAGTCATTAATGTGTTACATATTCAATATATATATATATATATATATATATATATATATATATATATATATATATATATATATATATATATATATATATATATATATATATATATATATATATATATATATATATATATATAGGCACCAATATTCTTTCTGTTCCTCCCAGTAAAATCACATGTTTTTGATTCGACTGCTACAAATGATAGTGTATATTTCATTGCTGTGAATTATTTTTTAATGAATTTAATACAATGCAAATATTTAGAACAAATATAATGAATACTCAATACCACTTTTCCACTTTCTTTTAAGAGTTTCATTTTATTTCCCTTTATAATGCATGCAAATATGTGTCTACAATAAATCACGCAACTACACAAATAATAATATTGAAAAATTAAATATTTTAAAATTTTTGCAATTTTATGATTTTATATTAAAATAAACTAAAAAACAAACATCTCTAAGATCATTACAACGGTCTTGAAATTGATTACGAAAAATAAACGCTTTCATTGAATTTTCTTTAAACATACTGAATGCTTACTTTTTATGAACAAAATTAGTTTATTCAAAATAATAATTACTTACAATCATTTTATGAAATTAAATATATGAGATCAAAGCATAGAATAAAGAATTCATTTCTATTTCATAATAAATACCAAGGCACAGGTGCCGTATAATCCATGATTCCAAATTCTCAGATTGGCGATTTTTTGGCGTATTTTCTTAAGTATCTGGCAACCTCGTTTTTATTACGTTATGCATATGAAAACCTATAAGTATTATGCAGAAAATTCTATTTTGGTAACCCTAGAATTTACGTCACGATACGTCATCTTGGCAACATTTCTTCATCGCCAAAAAATTTAGAATTTGGAATCATGGATTATACGGCACCTGTGCCAATACCGAAAACTTTGTTTTCTGATAGTCATAATATAAATCAAAATTATAGTCTACACAATTGATAGTCTACAATAAATAACTGTCAGTACTTCAAAACTTAAATGAAAAAAATTATCAAAAAGCAATCAAGAAAATACGATATGAATAGGATATGATATGAAAGAAAATTTCTATTTGCATCTCTACTCACCCCATTCCAGAAACTGACAAAGTATCGCTTGATATGGCGACTGCTTAGGCCGTGAAGTACGAAACTGCCGTAATCAACCAACAATAGAATCTCTGGCCAAACGGAAGCAGGGGCCGTAGCTCTTTTTGAACGTTGACCGAGTCTTAGCCTTGCATTTCTGGTAGCTGTGTTCCAATTATACTTGTTCCGAACGGAATCTAATGGCACTAAATGCAAAGACAAATTATTATTTTATATTTAAATACATCGTATTTAAAAATATTAGACAGCATTCATTTACATTTATTACATTCCAAGCAAATAAAATTATATGTTTCTTAATCCACAAATAATATTTGGCCTTAAAAGCATTTTAAAATTTTAATATTGAAAAATTTTATTCTATCGAGGAATCCGAATTTTAAAAACATCTTAAAAACTCACAAATTCTTTTATGTAAAAGTGTGACGAGTATTTTTATTCACAACAATAAAAAAATTTTAATGAAAATAAATATTAGAAATTTTACGAGAAAAATTAATATAAGACAGATTTAAAAAAGCTATTGACATTATTGTGAATTTTAGAATTAAATGTACTGTAATTAAGTTTATATGCGCATACTCTTATTTTGTAAGAAGAGTATAACTCAAGTTGTGCTAATCTGTTAGCTTTTTAAATATGTATTTTTAATTATTAATACTAATCAACGTAGTAAAAGAATACTCATAAATTTGGAAAATATTTAAACAATGGAAATTTTTTAAGCATTCTTCATTCTATAGACACACGGAACATTAAAGAAAAATAAGATTATTTCATGCAACAACACTAAATTACGAATTGGTTAATTATCATAATACGTTGTCATAAAAAGCTACGTAAACACATACATTTTACAAAAAATGATAACTACCTTAATATTGTTGCATTTTATCTTAAATAATGTATGCGTTGGTAGTTAGATTTTTAATATTGATTATTTTTAATGAACTTAAATTTAAAGAAATATAATATATAAAGTTGTTTAAAAATAAACTTTTACTTTTTTAGAGTTTTCATTCTTCAAAGAGAAAAGTATTCTTTATCGGGCAATAGTTTTAAAACACGGCAAAATGTTTCGTGATTTCATGAGAAGTCTACATAAATATTTCCAATGTGAATTTCCATAAATATTTCCAAATTATACTTATTCCAAAAAAATAATATTTATTGAAAAATAATTTTTACAAATGTTTTAATGAATGTTCTGTAATAAAAAATGAGTTAACAAAATTTATCTTACGGAAATCGCTGTGTGAATCATTGGAAGCAGGTGGTCCCCTGTATACAACGTGAGCGCCACCTCTCGGAATTTGATGAGCTTTATTAGAAAATGCTTGGGATGAGTTGAGTGTTTTGCTTCTATTTAGTTCATAACTTTCGTCTTCGTCCAAGAACATCTCATCGTCGACAAATCCATCTTCTGGAACAAGAATGGCAGTAGGCACTGGTTTCACAACCAGGTCATTTCCTATGGTCCCTTCCTGAAATAATATTTTAGTTTTCGAATTTATAATCATTCCAAAATAAAAGCTATTGACTTACATTATTTCGAAGTAAAATACAAATTTTAATAGTTATCTCTGTTTATAAATAATAAATTATATTTTATAGGAACATAAATACCGTGATAGATATTTTCATTTTCAATTTGTTGGATTATGTAAAACTATTTCATTTATCATAATATGATAATTATCTGTGGATTGTCATATCACTTACAATTGGTCACAAAATAAGATTTAAATACAATAATTATGCAAATATATTTTATTCCGCTAAACTAAGAAAAATTCCCCCCCTATTATGCAAAATTATCAATTTGAACCAAATCTTAGCTATATTCTCGAATTTTGATTAAAAAGATTTCTTTCAATTTTTCTCTTCATGGGTATATATAGATCCATCAAAGGTTTTTATTTATAATATTTAATTAAAATACACATGACATTAAAAAAGACTAATGTTTTCACACTTTAAATTATTAATCAATTAAAAAATAATCGATCAAAATTTGTAGATAATGATATAAAAGGTTGATATTTTGAGAGTGGTTTTTGTTACTTATGACACTTGGACAAGCCATATCGCTATCCGATTTTAAGTCAGTAGGGTGCGTCTTTCATTTAATCAGAGCACCACGATGGTGAAAGTATGACTTTGCTCTTCAAATCCTCCGATAGATGGCACCACCATAGGACCCACTCCCTCAATTTTGACATTGATCTGAAGGGGGAAGAATTTTTCTCCAGGTTCATTACACCCATGGTAACTGATCAACGATCGACCTTTCGATTCCACAGATTTAACAAACACGTTTATTGCATGTACTCGCGGTGGGTCTTTGGCAGCATTGGGAATCGAACCCCACCCTTCCGGACGGAAGACCGATGCCCATAACCACTAGGCTACCACGACCCATATTGAGATTAATATATATATATATATATATATATATATATATATATATATATATATATATATATATATGTATGTATATGTATATATATACATGTATGTATGTATATATACTTTCGTATAACTATTAAAAGAAAAAAAGACTAATGAAGAAGTATTATTTCAAAGAAATTATAAACGTGCATTTTCTCATTAACAATGAACATAAGTTAATCACATATCTATTTTGAAATTCTGTAAATGAACAAAGTGTTAATTTTATAGTTTTGTAGTGGAATTTTTCATATATAAGCAAATGCAGAATTTAAGACAAAATCATAATAATTTTATAATTCATTTTTTTTTTTTCGTTCTTTAAGTCAACAAAGTATTTTTCGTAGCAAGGGCAAGAAACGAATCCCAAACATTTGATAAATTTATTCATAAGCATCAAACTCTCAATTTATAAAATTCAAAATTTTTATAATTAAAATAAAAATTTAAAGCAATAAATTACAAATTTAAATTACTTTTCAAATATAGTATTTCAAGTGACTGATTTGATAACGGTGATTATTTTCTAATTGAATAATTGTTTTTAATAACCTAATGTATGTTTACCATTTTTAATTTCTCTTTAATTAAAAATAATATTTCATTTATTCTATGAATTAAATTCATGAAACTTCTTGAATTAGAAATGTATGTTATGCAATTATTTTTAGAAGCGTTTCACTTTTTTAAAACTTAAAATTGAGAGATTTTTCTTTGCTTATATATTTCCCAAATTATAAGTAATCCATATCTTTTTCAACGCTTTTAAATTAAATTAAACTGCAAGCCAAAATTGTGTCACTTGTAATCATAATTAATAAAGAAAGGGAATTAGATTAACTTTTTTTGTCACAGCAAATAAACAAAACAATAAATGTTAACACATTAATTAAAATCGTTCGAAATTAAAATTAAATTAATTGCATATAATTATCAGAAATTATATATATATATATATATACTTTATACATATATATATATATATATATATATATATATATATATATATATATATATATATATATATATATATATATATATATATATATATATATATGATCAGACAGAAAGGCAACTGATATTTAATTAGCATCGAATGGCAACAATAGCAGAAAACAAGAAATGTCCATCCAGCAGTCATAATGTAAGCTGATGAAATATTATGTTCCCCAATTTAATGTTAATTGCTGCATTTTGTTCCTTTTTATATAATTTTTGTTACAATTTTGTGTTGTGCGCTGTTCTTGTGAATATTTTAATTAATAATTTTTAAAGCAATCCGGTGCTGATTTTTATTCCAAGAACATACACATTTGAAGCTGTGGAACGTAAACCCGAACGATGAAATTAATGTAATAAAATTGAATGACAATTCTCACCATTTGTAGTTTACCATCTGTTCCATGTCTAATGGTTACTGCCGCCATCTTATCTAAATCATGGTAGGTTGTTCCAAAATCTTCATCCTGGATGATTTTGTAAAAAATAAGTAATATTTTTTACTTTTACTCCTCATCAAAAAATATTTAATAAAACATTTTACAAAAGTACGACTCTATAATTTAATTAATACATCTTAACCATTTTTAGATATATTAAGATTAGATTATAGAAAGTTCGTACTCATCAAAGTTTAATTACAAATTATAATGTATGTTAATTAAAAATACTTTTTAGTTTTTTAATTTAAATATTATAATTTTAATATTCAGATTTAATATGAAAAGATAAAATATAGTAGTTAAATTCTTAGGATATAATTAAACTCTAAAAATAGATTTAAATACACGATCACGATTTGTGTGAATATGAATTTTATGTAAATATTCATGAATATTTATAATAATTAATGAATACACTGCTTATCTAAAAACAACAAATTAATTAATTTGATAAATTAAGCAGATTTAAAAAAAACAGCTTTTAAATAACAGAGTAAGTAAAACGTGTATTAAAATTAAGAAATATAATTTTGAGATAAAAAGTTTAAGTATGTAGTGATTTATTGCATTATAAGGATTACGTAAAAGATTATTGTAATATGATTTATTGTAATATTTTTGTTTCCGTGTCATCATCATATTAAACATGTAAATAATTTCGCGTTTGTATCACAGAATCTCTAGGATGTGGGAGATAAGAAATTCCTCTGAAGTGTCCTTGAAGGAGTGATAGGAATTAATTGGTTTTTCTCACCAGGTATTAGTGTGGATATTTGGAGAGACTTTTTCTCAATGACAGACAGAGGTTTCTATCAATAAGTCAAGCAGAACTTTATGTCAAATTTCTAAAGATCGAATTTATTACCTTGAAATAAATATTAATCAAAACATTTGGAATCAAAATGAAATTTGATAAAGGTTTGTATATGTTGGAATAGTACTATCATAAAAAATCATAATATTATGAACTCTTCAATTTGTTTCGGATCGAACCTAACAATACTTCATGGATAATTCTACGCAGTTTCCTTTTGAATTATTATCATTGCAAAGAGTCATAATAAAAAAATTATTTGAATAAAAACAAATTTTTTTAACTTTATATTTAGACTTCTTATCAAGTAGTTAACATTTTCACCACTAGAATAATAGATATATTTCACCCTATTAGATTTTCCTCGAAATCAAAGAGCAGTTTTTTTTTTTAAATTTATTTTAGAAATTTTTCTTTCAATTACATTAATTTAATATATTCTACTGGAAATGTACTTGATATTGTAATCTGAACATCTGTTAATCACATTTTCTATTTCATTGTTATTTATGGAATAATTTAAAAAGTAAAAAGTTAATTATTGATTGAATAAAAAAAAGTTATGAGATACAAAATAAGACAAAATTCAGTACGTGTATTTGATTTAAAACATGCAATTAACTTTATCCCGATCGGGTAAGGTATTTTTTACATTTTTTACACTTTATAAGCAGTCATAGATTTTGTAATTAATGATAAATCAACCCATTTGCTTATAAATGTTAATTTCTACTGACTGGTTTCTTTTAAGCATTTTAATTTAAAATTTTAAATATTTTAAATAAATTACAATAAAAAAAATTTAAGCTAAAACCATTCCACCATGTGCTGTTTCTATTGAAAATAGTTTTGTAATTAAAACAATTTAAGAGAACCTGAATAAGGATATTGAAACAAATTAAAAGCCAAAATATTTTAAACTGATTCAAAATGAAAGAACAAGAGCGTAATAGTTTTACATGCCGAAACAAATTGTTGAAAAGGAAAGCGAAGAATAGGTTTGATGCATGCTTACTTCCTGTGGCATTTCCTTGTACTGAATTCCATTGTTGGTGCTCTCGGCCAGATACATTTTCATAGATTTGAGACGGGAGTCGAAATCATCATTTCTTTGCAGGTGCAGGTGCATATCACGACCGAAAGCTGACAGGTGCACTCGGCGAACTTGGCTTTCATCCGTCCCTCGTTTCGATATTGACCGCACGTGAACTACTTCGTACTGAGGAACTGTAGACAACACATAAATAATATATATAATAATATAACACACACACTATATGGCACAGATGCAATATAATCCAGGATTCCAAATTCTGAATTTTTTGGCGATGAAGAAATGTTGCCAAGATGACGTGTGCGATGACGTAAATACTATGGTTGCCAAAATAGAATTTTCAGCATAATTTTTATAGGTCTCCATATCTGTGATGTAATATAAATCAGGTTGACTGACACATAAGAAAATCCGCCAAAATATCACCAAACTCAGAATTTGGCATTCCTGGAACATACGGCATTTGTGCCATATATATATATATATATATATATATATATATATATATATATATATATATATATATATATATATAAACTGTTTTTACTTTCATTAAAAATTATTTCTCATTTATTATTAGTTGAAAAAGAAATTTATAATCTTTAAAAATAATATTGATAGGAGTCAAATACGATAACACTTAACTATTTAAAGTTAAATTTTAAAATGAAAGTTAGTTGAAAAAAGGGTTAAAATTTCATTATTCAAAAGAAATGAAATTTCTGGCAAAGTATAATTTTACTTTGTTTGGTAAATTTTCTGCCTTTTTTTTATTAAAAATCATTTTATAAAAACTTTAAAATCTGAATTTACCTTAATAATTGATCAGAAAAATAGTAACTCATAATATTGAAAAATTCAGCTGTAAATTGAAATATTTACATGAAAAGTTACTCGTGTAAAATAATTAGGATGTTAATGATTAAAATTGCTGACGAGTAACATAATGATGAAGCTATTAAACAATAAAAAATTTGTTTAATAATTATGTTATAAAATAAAGATATATTAATTTTCTCATCCTACGTACATGTCGTTTACGCGTGCTAATTTGTCACTCTACGGTTATCTTTAGCACATGAGGGCTAATTAGGCCAGGACCTACGGTTTAAAGTAGATTTCGAATACCTACAAATATCCATGCCCGAGAGGGAACTCGAACCCACGAACTCTTGAACAAGAGGTTAAAGCGCTAACCGATCGGCTGCCAGTTTGGCTTGTACATGCTAGAGGAAACATTTACGTGTATGAAAATTGAACGCTTTTTCCTGTTTCCGGCTAACAAAATTAAAACAAAATAAAGTAAATTTCCATATTAATAAATGTTAATTATTTACCTTTCATAATGTAAAGAATTCATTTTCATACAGTTAATTTATTAAATATAATTAAATTTAACAATTTTTTAGGAAATGTACAATGGAGTAAATAATACAAGCTTCAGAAAATTGTTTATTTTTTTTATCAAAATATGTGCATCAGTTTTATATTTTCCTCTATTCTTTTTTTGAAATATTGATTATAAAATTATTTTTTTATTGATAATACTAATAATGGCTGTTAATTAAATATATTTCATACTAAATATCTCAGGAAAGATCTATTTAAACTGAAATTTAATAAACCCAATTTAGATTTTAAAGAGAAACAATATAAACTGTGTATTTCCACGATCATAAAAAAACGGAAAATAATAATTTCTTTTCTTAAATGGACACTGTGTATCGCTATAATGAATGGCATTCATTAAAATCGACGAAATTGCGCATTAGAATGCACTCCGTACTTCGGGAACAAGGAAAACATAATTCATAGTGTCTTTTAACATCACCTCCACCCAAACCATTTCACGCATCCCGCCCCCACGAGATGCGCAGCAAAGCACCCACACTTGAATACCTGAGGACCCTGATCAACACCCGAATGCAAATAGCTCTGCGAATCCTTGACACCTTAAATGGCAGCCATCACGGGAACTTCTTAAAAGGGAGCGAATTAAAGCTTCTCAAGGTCACCGGACAGAGCCGAAGGTAGTTCCATTCTGACGTAATTTTAATACCGCGTGAATCTCAACGAAAGTGTATTGTTCTAATCTTAGAACAATCACCAACATTCTTTGATACGAAATTCACGAGGTTATTTCTCAACATATATTTGCCTTTCTTCATGTTTGTTTCTTACTTATCGAATATTTTGATTAAATGCTAAAAATGCTTCATTTCATCACTTTATGCAATATTTCAATACAAAACATGGGCATACATCTATATCAAGGGAAAGTTTCTTATAATTAAATTGTAAATGTTATATATAGTGTTCAATAAAAAAAGTACATCTGAAAATTACAATAAAATTATAAATCAGGAAAATTTATGAAAGTGCATTTAAGAGAGAAATTGGGGGCAAGATATAACTTAAATATGCCTATGATATGCCCAAGATGAACAAAGTTAAAATTCTGAGTTAACACTCTCATGGTGATAAATTTTTATTAATCATGAAAATGAAGTCAGTAATGAATTAGCACCAAATTTTACGATGAGTGGAACACTTGGTTTTGAAGTTATCTTTAATTTTAAATAAGCATATACATTAAGCAGTTATGTAATGCAAATAATGGGATATCATAGTGAATGTTGTTAAATATATTTCTTAATTGTTTCTAAGAAATTAAATCACAGTTCTTTAATTTGCGCTAAAATGTTTTCGGTTTAAAAACTTTATTCTTGTGAAAAAATTTTTTACCTTGAAGACTATTTTTTTCATAATAGTATATATAAAATGTTTAAAATTCTTTAATCAATTTATGTGCAAGAAAAATTCTGGTTAATAATGATGGAAAATGAGCACGGGTAAATCACACAATCTCCTATTGAATGGAATATTGGTACATTCATTAATAAGAAAATTTCCATCATTTATTAAGACAAATTGTTAATCGTTTTTAGATTTGACATAAGAGAAGACACACAAATGTTTTCATTACTTAAATTATTCTTCAAAAAGGGATTTAAATCACATTAGTTTTACAGAAATATTTAAGTTAAATTTATTACCATCTAGTTAACTACATACAATATGATATAAAATCAATACGCATTTAAATTGGGAACGACTTCCAGCCTTGTTTTGCAGGAATAAATAACGAAGCAAGTTTCCAGAAAATTGAACTGTAGCTCATTTTTTTAAATTTTATTTGTTATATTGCATTTACTCTTTAAAAAAACGAATTTTAATTTTGTTGTATTTTAAACAAAACCATCTGCCTCCACAATCCTAATGATTGCTTGGTTATTTTAGAGACTATTACGTGGCCTTGTAAAGTAGTCAGTGCTTAGTTGGAAATCATTTTACTTTGTTAATCGGCAGAACTACAAAAGAAAGTAATCAAATTTCAAGAGAATAAAAGATTCACAATAGAGTGCTCTATCTGGTAATGTCCCCTTGACCCGGTAAGTTTAAACCTGCGTACATTCCATGGGTGGGTTATAGTCCTTGAGGACTGGTACTGGAAAACGGAAGGCTTGGGCTTGTAAGCTAAACTACGGGGAGGATAGGATGTTTTTTATCTAAAGATGAGCCATCATTTACAACCTTTTTATCTTTTCACCGCAAATTACCACAACTATGTACTGTCGTCGCCAATGGTGAGTTTTCCTCTAAATCAAAATATAAACAAAACGCCTTGTTTTGGCAGATCGTAATTTGATGAATTCATGTTTGGGTTTTAAAAGTCTTGAAGGATTTCGTTATTGTCTTAATTCATTATTATGTGCAATGAATCTAACAGTTTTAAAAGCGTTAACCTCGCTTTTCCATTTACCTCTTCAACGATTGACAGACAACCAGCTCTAACATTTGCAAATAATTCGATGCTGTGTCAGCGGCGTTCGTTTCTTTAAATGAATTTAATTAAGATTCAACGAGCGTTCACGTTAGAACTGAACTGAAAGGTCCTTGTTTTAAAGCAAATGTATCGCAAAGAATACTTTTCAAGATGAAAAAAAAACGATTCGACCAGAATAACTTTAAGAAAATTTAAATTTCAAAACATTTTGTATTAATTCTTCAGGTGTAACCAAATCTACTTCAGTTCATATAACTGGAGGTTAAAATGTCATCGAGGAAAATTTCTACAGCACATTTGCTTACGTGTAAGCCAATACATTTAGTAAATATGACAATAAACACGAGAAAGATCTTACTCAATTTAAGATAATACAGTCTATTTTGTTGTAAATTAATTTTTGTATTCACGCAAGACATTAATATAAATTAGATTTTTATGCAAACTGATACGTTCTTAAGCAAAAAAATACTAAGTTAATGTTTTTTAAACTATAATGATTTAAATAAAACAGCGAAGAATCCATGATTGATTTATTGAATATAAATAGCAGAGAGATTACAGCTGGGATATTATAGTGCTTTAACCTCTTTTGAAATTTTTTTCTAATTGTTTTCAAAATTCATTATATCCAATTTATTGTATTCGTATAATAAAGATATAATTAAAAAATAGTATTCAAGTAATAGATGCATTTTCTGAAATTCACATTTAATAAAACCATGCGTAATGTATAAGTTGATTCTTCTATTGTAAAATCAGATTGTTGTCGGTGAAGTTATCAAGCAGTTATATTTTATATATTTATGAGAAGTATTAATATCTTCTATGTCTTGCATCCAAATGTTAATAGAAAGAATAAAATTCTAACATTCAGGTCAACAAATATTTTGTTCAATCATTAACTTAGACAAGAATATTTATAGTTGTTTGGGAACCCTTTTAAGTCATCGGCGCCTTTATCGGTTACCCCACATGAACATAAAATATTATGTTAAAGTGACAAACTATAGTTGCTCATAATGAAACAGTTGTACTATGTGATAGAGTAAAAAATGCTAAGAAATAAAAAAAGAAGTTATAATATGAATATGCTACCTACTATTTATAATTTAACGTTTTTAAAGTACAACAAAATAAGCTTAATATAGTACAGTACAAAAAAAATTTAAATAAAAATTTTTTGAAGTTTTTAAAATTTTATTAGAAACTTTTTTAATGATTTTAAAGTTCCAAAACCTGAGGTAAATTCAAAGAAAATAATTTGAATCAAATGTTTTATTTTAGATACTAAGATTCATAAAAGGATCCTAACTATTTATAATATTACTCAAAATTTTAAATTAAGTTTCAAATTGTTTTTAAGAATATTAAATACTGTTAGAAATTCATATAAAAATTAAGAAGTTTTTAAGTGAAAATTCAAATTGTATATGACTATTTGACAATAATATGCATTATTACATCATAAGAATATATATACATATATATATATATATATATATATATATATATATATATATATATATATATATATATATATATATATATATATATATATATATATATATATATATATATATATATATATATATATATATATATATATATATATATATATATATATATGTACCCTGACAGATGGTAATGCAGAAAAGAGAAACGCAATATTATTAAAAAGTGACGAATTGAAACTTGACCATTCATTCTAAAGTCCGTTGTCCTATCACTTAGCCTACAGAAAGACAAAAATAAAATGATTTATAACTATCGATTAACTTTACGCCATCGTATCCACATATATTAAGAAATAAATGCATGGAAAATAACAACAGAAATTAAGAAAAGCCAGAAGTTAAAGAAGTTTTTATAAATTAAAATCTTTTTTCAAACGATTGATTATGTTTAATCAATAAGTATTTCATTTTTGATCAGTTGAGGTAAATCAGGTATATCTAATCTGAGAAACAATGTTACTCTTGAGAAAAATTTATGGGGAAAAAACAATGCCTTAATCTTGTATTTTCACTTCCTGATGTTATCTACGTTAAATACTTTGACCTTCCTTTAAATTGTAGTTAATTTAGCAAAAATACTTTCAGTCGAAGGGTAATGTAACAAAAAATCCAAATATTCTCACACTTGATAATAAGAAACAGAAACAATCGCCATGTTATGCAATTCATCGACAGATCGTGGGAGACAAGAAGATAAGGAAGTAAATAAATTTCCTTATTATTGAAAGGTGGCGCTAGGAGAGGCATCTGCCTTATCCGCAGCAAGAAAAGAACAACGCACAAACCTTTGTTTTTATTCCTTGCCAAATAAAAAAGAGCCGAATGCTAACCGGAGATTTTAATGTTCATAATAGTTTGAAGGCCAGTCAATATTCGAGATAACATTGTATTCATTAAGAAAATCGTGGTCTAAAAAATTCAATTAGTAACAAATAATATCTAGACTAAATGTTTAACTAAACTTTATTAGGTTTGATAATAATTCACTTTACTTATTATTTACAATAGACAGGGACATGCAAGCAGGTGTTATATGTGCTGACATATAGTTTTTACAAAAAGCTGACAAAGAAACAATTACGTCACAGTAATATAACTCGAAAGACTAAAAATGTTGCATTAGTCACATACAAGATTACGCATTGAAATATTTATATGGAATAACATTACTTTTTATTACAGATCTTACAAAAATCTCAAAATTTAATATTCGACTCTGTTTACTTATGTGTCAAGCCCTTCGATTTTTTAAAACAAATTGTTATAGAAATTATCTTTTATTGAACCACGAGAAGATCATCTTGCCTACAAAGACAATACATATTAATCTAACGGAGTCTCAAATAACTCTTTTTTAATATCAGGAAAACTTACACATAATGACAGCTAAATACCGACTTCATAATTTGAGGAATTTAAATAGTAATCAGTTATCATTATAAATGGATTTAAATAAATATACTCGTATATCCAAACAATCTGCCCTTTTCAATTTAACTTAACTTTTACAATTTCCTACGAAATAAGGTTTTTTATAAATAAAAAAGTAATGAAATTCTAATTTCCTTGTTTTATAATTAAAAAGTATCGCTTTTTTGCCTTAATTATTTGTTTCTTAAATTAAGTATCACAGTCTTGATTTTTTCCAGTTTTCTAGGTATATTTATTTTATAGATAAATTGGTTTGCATTAAAAGCTAAAATAGTTAGGCTTGAAAAGCACTAGGAAAAGTACATTGGTCATTAAGTAAACAAATATGCATTTCATTTGTTATTAACAGAACCACTAACATAAATTTAGATCTAAAATGAAACGATTCTAGAAACTTTGTGTGAACACATATGAATATTCTCCAATAAGTATTTTACAACACAAGTGTAATTGTAACCTGTCACATTCTTATATCATAATAAAGAAATATTTTCTTTGAATCTTGGATGAGTTGAAAATACTTTGATATAATAAATATAATTTACTGAATTAAAGCATGATATTTGCTCGTATTTTTTTAGATTCATTTTAATTTGCATTAAAAGGTAATGGATATTCTAAAAAGTTGGTTTTTGATTTACAAATAAAATTTTAAATTTTGAACATGTGATAATCAACATTTTTCAATTGAATGTTGAATTTAAGAGATAAAAATTTAAGTTGACTTACCTTGATCATAGGATTCAACATGAAATGTTTGCCTTAATAAAGTGGAGTCCATTCGCTTATGAAGCTATATAAAACAGAGAACCACATATAAAAACGCTATAAAAAATCTAATCATAATTTTCATGCAAAAATTCTAAATATTTTTATATATATTTTTAAAATCTGTGTAAAACATAAATAGAAAAAATGCATACTTCTTTAAACTTTGTGAATTGCAGATATTTAGTCGAAAGCGCTATTGTACTTTAATAAATATTAATAATGTTCTTATGTCTTTTTCAAGAGAGAAAATTAACATAAGATTTCATTCACGGTTATGCAGAAAGTAAAATACTGTGTTCAATAAATAAAATGATTCACACCATTTTAATGTCATATAAAGTGATAATTTTTTGTGAAGTTTCATGCAGTAATATCATCGTAAATTCTTGAAGCTAAGCATTAATATCAACTCACTAATGATAATTAAAACAATGAGGCTTTATATAAAGATATGATTGAGCTAATGTTAACAGAATTTTGTCTTAATTAATGGATTATCCATTAATTAAAATAAAATTCTTTTGAATTAATCCACAGATTTCTTTCTTAATGAATTATTTCTCAAATTCCATTGCAATAATCTTTAATGTAGCAAAAAAAATTGGAACATCAATAAATTTAATTTATTCTAAAATATGTCTAACAAGATTAATAACAATACGTATGTAAGAAATTATTGTTAAATAATATGTATTTTAAACAATTAAACTAATACTGCTAAATGAAGCAAAATAAGCAATCAGCTTTATAAAAATAAGTTATGATCAACTTATTGGAGTATATAATGATGTTCAATAAAACAACTGTAATTGTTTTAACAGTGAAGAAGCTCGAAATTATGGATTCTATTTTAGGCAAAATGATCTTATGAAATTCATTCCATATAACAGTTTTTCCTACAAAATTAATTACATTTTTATACAATTAAAGCAATATTAAATATTTATGATAGCTTTGTTTACACAAAAATATGAAAAATATTAAAAATTTATGACTAACATAGGAATAATATTGAAAAATTCTTTGAATGATTATTCTTAAAGTGAAATCTCAGTTTATCTTAGCACGCTCTTTTTTCTACTTTTAAAAACATACAAATTCCTACTGAGCGTAACCGACAAATTATCGGTTGTTGTGATAGAAAATATAATTAACATTCATAATTTAATGATAAATTTTTATAGTTTTATGTTCTAGTTGATCTAAATGATTTTATGGTAGAACAAGTTTAATTAACTATTTTGCAAAATAAGTTCTAATAAAAGTGAAAACACACCTTAACATTTGCTGTTTGTTTTTCTAACTCCAGATGGTGTAGCGTTGCTACATAAAGCCAACTAAAAAAAAACCTAAAAATAGTTAAAGGTCCTTTAAAATTTAGGGAACCGTAAAACCAAAACAACTGAGAATAGGGTCAGGTGAGGCTATTTCCCCCATGCACCTATGACATTCCTGAAAATTACTCTCTACCTGAAGATATAAAAGATTTGATGTGGCCACTCAAAAAGCTTCGAAAGAGCTGTGACAGCACTACTTAAAGTTTGTAAGCCAGGAGTGGCAACACTTTGAATGTTAACGCGCCAACAGTCTGAACGAGCAGTATTGTACTCGTTAACAACATTTGTGATATTTGAATGATTTTCACGTCTTACATTTTTATATTAATAAATATGTTGTTAAGTTTTAACTAACTCGTTTAAGTAACATACACGCAACCTCAGAACCATCAACATTTTCCTCGAAATATTGAGCTTTTGACACCAGAGGGAGCTTTTTCCAAAGTAATAAGTTTCACCAAAGTGCATTAGATTCAATCTTTTTTGATTGAGGAGATTTCTAAGATGGCATTGCTATGCAGGGTATCAGTAGACGCAGTCTTGGTCAAACTATCAGCGATTCTCGTACCATTAATTTTTGTATCTAACGCTGGTAAATGTCGATAAATGCAAAAAAAAAACTCTAAAAGTAATTCCTTAGATAAAATAATTCTTTTTATTATTTTACGATAATATTTTAAATAAGTGAACAATGAATAGTTAAAATTTTGAAAATTTGAATAGAATTATTATATAAGAATATTCTTACTGGCAGATGACTGGATGATTTTTTGGTGTAAGCCAGAATAGGTGCTGTGTTTAGTAAGAACCAAAGCCAATAGAGCGGCTGTACCCGTATTATTGCCATTGTGAAGATTATTCAAGTGGTTATAAATAAATCCTTTTTCAAGATGTAAAGCTGGCAGCCATTGAATCTGCAAAATAAAAATACATTATTATTCTATATCTTACACCCATATGATGCTCCCACTACATATGATACAATCAACAGCATTCCTTACAGTTGCAAATGGTAAAATATCCCTATACATTCTTATGTATGCATATTTACATAGATATTGCTATTTTTGAATACAAATACAATTTATGCGTTTCCATATTATTACTTATTATTATACATTTTCAGAAATAATTTAAAATAGACGTACACATTTCATATTCAGCAATAGTATCCAACTATAAATACATATATTTTATAAGTGTGTGCTTAATTATATGTGTATATGTGATTATTCCGTGTGTTTATTCATTTTTCGTATCGTAATTATGAACAGGTAATGTTATGTTAACCGTTTATGCGCAATACAGGGCCTATAATAGTAAATAAAAATGGCTCTTTATGAATCCGCAATTACATATTCACGAAAACTTTAAACGAATTCATTATTTTAAGAAACATCTGATTATACAATAAATTTAATTTTAAACAGTTAATAATTTTATTTAAGAAATTGTTTAACAGCACACACCCACACACACAATAAGACAGTAAATGCTAGATTAAGTCTTAACATTTAACTCAAAACAGCAATGTTAATGAGAGAGAAGCTGAGAGAAAATATTCAATAAATAAAATTGAAATTCTTAAGCGAAAATGTGTTTCTATAAATTGTTATTAAATAATTTATTTAATTATGCATCTTTGGTAATGTTCTTGAAAAGTTGTTGACTGAAGTATTCACTATTTTCAGTTTCCTTATAAACTTTATTTTTCTAAGTTATTTAAAAGGACGTCACATACGCTTGTGGTAAGTTTTAAAATGTGTATGGGTGGGACATACATGCTTTTCGAGGTCATCATTTTAATAATTTCCCTGTTTATTCGATATCGATTAAGTTTCGACTATGCATAATTTTCATCGGGAACTCAAAGACATGAATTCATAAGCATGCACAACTCGATTTTATAAGGTGTGATTTTAATTTGTTTCGAGACCTTTTCGACCTTTACCTCCTATGAGTGCCATCGCCAAAACAGCAATAAATAATAGCTATTAGGAATAACTTATAAGCTTTCAGAATAGCCATTAATGTAAAATGCTTTTAAAAAAATGTAAAGCCACCCTTAAATTTTTATGCTTACTTTCTACATTTGTCTTGACCTCAAAAATTGCGTAATGTTTATCAAATTCATGTACCACATAAAAATGTTTCCTTAAAACCATTTATTTATTACTCAGTGTCTTATCATATTACGGTATCTTGTTTTGTAATTTGTAAATAACTATTACATTCAATTAGATAATTTACACTGATGTTTTATTGTTTAAACCGTCAGTTAATTTTATTTCTCGTAGATTTATAGGACTTATAAGGAAACTATAAAATGCGAAATCTTTATTAATTTGTAATTAATACTTTTAAATATTGAGAAATAGGAAATTTTCCAGAAATGTTAAACATTATACTTTAAAATAAAATTTGCACTTTAAGACTTAGGTATGTAAAGTGCTATCAGGTGTTTGTTATCACCAAATCTGAATTAACATTTAAATAATAATCAAGATTATTCGAATAACTGTCATAGTATTTTAATGCAAGCACGCATGAATTTATTTCTCTTACAGTAAATTATTAGGAAAGGTAAATAATGAGGTATGATAACAAGTGTTTGGGTATCAGAATTTTGGTGTGTGATTTAAAATATGAAATTGTCATTTTTAAACGTAAAAACTCATTAAGTTTCTAATCTAATTACTATATTGACAATCTTATAACTTTCCCTATAAAAAAATAAAGATTTAAATAAATAGCTAAAAATCGCAATTGAATAAAGAAGTCATTTAAAATATTTTAAGCCAATAATTATTTTCCTTTAAAAGAAAATTTTACTTTCATTCATACAAATTTAGAATCTCAACACATTTTTAAGCTATAACTTATCTGAATGTTCTGCTTATATTTATGAAGAAGCACTTGAATATTAAAATGCATTTGACATTACAATAGTACTGGGTTTTTCTGTTAATTCATTAAATAGTCAGGTAATCATGGAGCTTGTTGTCAATCAAACAAAAGTTCTAAAATACTGAAACTAAAATTGATCTAAAGTTGAATTAAGTTGATCAATTTGTTACGGGGCAAAATATGCACAAAATATAAAATTTAAGTTTATTTATGTTCCTGTTAACATGTAATATTATTCTTATCGCTTAACATAATGCACTCACTTGGTGATGAATTAAAAATCCAAGATCATTATTCCATTGGAACACATTTTGCATGGATAATAGCTTTTATTTGCTTAAACACTCAATCTACATGCTTCTTGAGTGCATCCATATCTAGTGAATACCATGAGTTATTCATGCAGCATCTTAGATCTCATAAATTAGGTAGAAGAGGATAATGCTGTTGGATGTATTGTTCCACCATACCCTTACACATTTCCTAAGGTCTAAGATAGGGGCTGCAAGTCAAACTAATGTTCAGTGAACCAATTTTAAGCACTTTTGGAATGATTTATAACTATATTATCGTCCAGAAAGTATCCATTTCTATTAGAGTAAAAATGCAAAATTGCAGAGGGAATTTGATCTTTCAGCATCTAAGTATCTCAAAGTTATTAGTTTGCCTTCATGGAACACCAGGTTACCACTTACATGCCAGCAGAACATGCCTCATGGGAGTATTTGATTTGTCAGTGTCTAAGTATCTCATGGTTATTAGTTTGCTTTCATGGAACACCAGGTTACCAATTCCATGCCAGCAGAACATGCCTCATAGAGGAATTTGATCTGTCAGTATCTAAGTATCTCATGGTTATTAATTTATCCTCATGGAACACTGGGTTACCACTTCCATGCCAGTAAAACATGCCGCATGGGAGAATTTGATCTGTCAGTATCTAAGTATCTTATGGTTATTAGTTTGCCTTCATGGAACACCAGGTTACCACTTCCATGCCAGCAGAACATGCCTCATGGGTGAATTTGATCTGTCAGTATCTAAGTATCTCATGGTTATTAGTTTTCCCTCATGGAGCACCAGGGCACCACATTCATGTCAGCAGAACATGTTTGATATTAAGATAATCTCACCAGAAACTTGCACAGAGTGACTAAGGTAAGATTAGTTCATGGCTTCATGGGATTCTTGCTAAATTCGACGTCTTCCATCAATACAAAATAAGGTGTAGTGTAATGTGTCCGATCATATTATCCATTTCCAAACTTCAGATGATCAGTGTATTATTTTCTGACATTAATGCAAACGAATTTTTGCATTTCTGGCAGAAATTAGTAGTTTAGCTCATATGCACCTGATTACTCATTACTGTTCTCTATTCTCATTTAAAGCACTGTAGATTCCCGGTTCTTTCGTACAAGGCATGGGAGACAATGCTGATAAAGCTTTTAAAACTGTGCTTATCTTCTGTACAAGGATATCATGGTTTCTCAATTTTTAAAAATATTTAATATGGATGTTTTTGAGAACTCAGTGAGTTTTCCTGTCTTAGAAATCGAGATACATGCTAAACTAGTACCGATAGTGAATTTTTTTTTCAAATGTTAAAAAATCTGTTATGTCTCCTATTTTATTTTGTTTATAGTGAAATGCACTTTTCTAATGCCATCATTCTAACGACGTAAACCCACGTCATAGAAAAGTATTATAGACTTCACACCTAAAAAGCATTTAAATAAGAAGCCCAAAGGTTTGTAATTTATTGACTAGTGTGTTTACGTCACATTGTTTGTCACTTTCAAACTCCCTGACAAATTAATATAATTAAAAAAATGATTTCTGTGATAAAAAATACCATTAAATAAACAAGAAACATTTAATTTATGCACAAGGCAATATTAGCTCTAGAATTATAAAAACTTTGAATTATAAAAAATAATCACTCTTAGTTAAATTTAAAAATATTTTTAAAAGGAAATGTATTGTTCCATGATTTAATTGCAATTGAAATACTTTATCGCAATTTAGGTTCATAGTCCAATTCTTAAAAGAATATTTAAAACTTACTTACCACATTTTAATACTTTTAAATAACTTTTTCTTGAAAATTTCAATGACTATGCATTATTCGCGCGAGTATCTTTTTTCAATTTAATTCCATACATACTTGAAATTAAAATAATTTATCTTCAAATAGGACTTGGCTATAAAATTTAATTATATGAGTTTGTAAACAAAAAGCAGTAAATAACTAAAAGTATTATTCTTTTCTGGCAATTTTTTAACATAGTTCTTTATTTTAATTTAGCATTTAATGTTATTCTTTTAGTAACAATTAAATTTGGCATTTAATCTTTATGAATCTTATTACAGCGATAAATAATATATAAATATTAATGGGCTAAGAATCATAGAAAAATTATAAATTTATGGGTCTCAGGAAAATTAATTTACGTTGAAAAATATTACAAAATTTTATCATCGAGTCATTTTTTACACTTTAATGAGGGCAAGAAAGAATTCCACACGATTTTTTAACTAAATAAATGTCCTCAGTAACAAAAGAAGTTTAAAAAATTATTCGTAACTTAAAAAGCTAACTATGACTTTTAAATCGAAATAAATTCGTAAAAGGCATTTTTGAAAGAAAAGCATAGACGACAAATTGCTTTCTTTTCTTATGCGAACAATAAAATTACGTGTCATACGTAATCACGAGAAGCTGATATGGTTCATAAAAGAACGGTAACACTTTCTAAAAACAATGTGCACCAGAAAGTCTTTTTTTCCCTCCGCTTACGATGGGGTCATGTGCAAATCGTGACTGCTGGGATTGCTTTCAGAAAAGTTGGTCATTTCTTTCTACATTTCAGAAACCCACTTTCTCGTTTTGCTCCGGTTGTGATTATCGTTGAAGCGTGCCTGATACAATTCTGGCCCGTTAGTACCCCCCATTATTTCATTTTTTTTTTCAATTATCCAGTTGAGTCAAGCCCAAGGTGAAGGGAAGCAAATGAAATGTGGGTTAAATTCGATCCATGGATTTTCCCTGCGTGAGGCGGAATAAATGCTTATGCCCTTGCTTTTAATTTCAATTACTCTTATTTGCCTGGAAGCAATGCTTCTGATGATCTGAAGGAATTGAGTAAAAAGAGCGGAGTTGTCATCAGTTTTTGATTTTATTGTTTTGCATTCGAATGTCTAGTGATTAAATACAGAATGAACAATGAGCTAAATTCTAATAAATTCCAGAAGAGAGCTCCCTAGCTTACAGTAACTACTGAAAAAATTCAAAATTTTGCACCGTTTTACATTTTACAAATTTTATAGGTACTTAGACCAATTTTGGTAAAGATCAACCTATTAATTTTTTCACTTAATAATTTTATAAAAAGATAAATATTTCACTAAGGATGCATCTTAAATTTTGTCTTGTTTCATTATATGGCTATAAATAGAAAGAAATCAGATTTTCCTCTTACTAAGAATATGTTTGCTCATTTAAATAATGATTAACTTAGGAAAACATAATTATTTCTCAACAATAAATTATCTTTTCAATGAACTAATTAAAACGAAAAAATAATAAACCTTAAAGATGTATTTTTTTAATCATTCTCATTGTTTTTAATAATATAAGCAACATTTACTTTAGCTTATTAAAATAAAAGCTTATCTTATTTTATTTCCTTAATGAATACATTGAAAAGAATTATTAATGGAAAAATTGAGTGGCATGATGTTAGTTATTTACACATTTTAAACACATAGCTATTGGCTGCTAAAAAATAAAATTTTATAATAATTCACTTAAAATTTAAAGGCTTACTTTTATTATGCATATATTAAAGAGCATTAATAGCTAATTTTCATAATTGTCGCACAAAAAATATTAAATTTGCTTCATTAATTCATTATTCAATCTAAACAGTAGTTTTATCATTAGTATAGTTTATACGAAAAAGTCCGTCAGCTTATTAGAACTTAATTAAATAATACACTAATTTATATATGAAAATATATATTTAAATATACATACCATCTTCATATAATCTTAATGTATCCATTATTTTCTTATAAATTAAATTAAATAAGCAAAATATAATGCATTAAATATTTATTTGTATCTCTTTAATCTTTAAATCAATTTTTAGTTTATTTATAATTGCTTTTTAATTTAATTTAAACATATATCATGTAGTTAAAATTAATGTATTTAAATACTGCATACCATTTTTAATGTAGAAACATTTTACTACAGTAAATATTAATTCTTAAACATTACTTTCAATGTAATCTATATAAATTATGACAAATTTTATAAATTGTTTTTAATTAATGAATGATAAAATTTGTGTGTTAAGTAAAATAATTTTTAAATACTGATTTTTTCAAATTTTTAATAAGCTTAGATTGCTTAAGTTAGTTAATTGGTTATTGTATGGTATTTAAATTTTAAGATTACTTCTCTGCTACAGTATATTTTCTTTTTGTTGCTCTAAAAATTATGAAAACCCATGAAAAACACTAAACGTATGTAACATGTAAAATATATGCAAAATTTTTCAATAAATAACAGTATAGTTTTAAATTTCAATAACAGACATTCAGAATTAAATTTCTGATTGTTTTCGAAGGAATTATAAAACACAATTGATGTAAAACACTCTAATTTCTTTATATAAGCTCTATAATAAAATAATATTATTTATATAAAAATTATATTACACCTCTTAATCAACTTACTATATTGTTGATCACAAAGTATGAAGATATATTTAATTATATGATATTATAGTCTCTTTATGATTTTAAAAAGCCCTTTTAATTTTTAAAAAGTAGATACTTAAATAAAAAGCTTAGACTATAACGAAAGAATATTAACTTATTTTCATATGGTCCTTCACTTTTAGCAGTTTATTTAGTAAATTTTCAATTTATTTTAAGCCATTTGTTTAAAAAAAGTTTGATTTGTTCAAAGTAGACTTCGATTATATATTTCCCAAAAATTTAAATTTTTAAAAATTTTTTCCAAGAATCCTTGAAGCTAACATGAATTATTTATAACATTTGATAGTAAAATTTGTTTTTCTCTTACATTTTCGACTGAACATTGTTACATAATTTAGTTCTTGTAAATTTAAATTTTTAAAACTTTTTCCATGAATCCTTGAAGCTAACATGAATTATCTGTAATATTTGATTGTAAAATTTGTTTTTCTTTTATGTTTTCGACTGAACATTGTTACATAATTTAGCTCTTGTATATTTAAATCAACGTGTTTTTTGTTTACTAAAGAATTCTCACCAAAATTATGAAATTTTTGTGAGCGCCATTTAATAAAAACAAAAAGTTTAATATTATTTCTTCAAAAAATTTAATAATTTGTAAAATTGCTTCCGTAATATTCGAAGTTGTTTCTCAAAATTTTCTTTTAACTAAATTTTTACGAATAATTTACTGCATTTATTGTAGTGACTTTAAAACTTCCTTATTTTCTGATTTGGATAAAAAAAAAGCTATGTTTTGTTCCTGTATAATTATAAATGCTAGCAATACTAATATACAATGCAGTACCACAGACTTAAAAGTGTGAAAATGTGCTTATAAAAGCTTTTTTTAATCATACCAACTTTAAGTATCATAAGTTGGTTTTAAAAATGATTATATTTTTTCTGGTTACATATCCATTCTTAGATATTTTTCATACAATATTTAAATATGAAAAACGGAAAAAATCATTTAATTCTGAAATAGAAATGAAAAAGGTAAACATTAGTTTCATGAGAAAAATAAGTAACTAGATTTAAATTTTAAATAAAAAGTAATTTATTTATTTGTGAGTTCAATTTATTAGACATCCGCAAAAACAATAAAAATAAAACTATCAAATTATCAATAAAAAATTCAAAATTTAATAATGAAGAATGAGTTTTAGTATAACTCTTGCGATTTTATCGAACAAAAAGTTGTTTATTTGAAAAGTGATAATGATAAAACGATTAATTATTTAATTTATAATGTTGCCATTATCACTATACAAATATAATCACTATCACTGCCGCTAAGTAAATTTTTCTTAAATATGATCAATTTTTCCACATAAATCTAATATTATAAATAACACTAACAGAATATAGAAATAATGTTGCAACGAATAATCTTTACCGTTTCTATGTCCTTGTAAGTTAACGTAGGCTAGTCGGTTGCTTACTTTGATACATTCTGGTAATATTTTAATATACAGTATTTTCATTGCTTCGGGCAAAAGCAAAATTTTACCGCCTTTTCAACAAAGCATCTAAGTTTATGAGTTCATATGATTATTAATGGGATCTCATATTTCACGCTGGCCTGTATGAAATATGGCATTTTATTAATAGAAATAATTGCGTTTTAGACATATTCATCTATTGTCTAATGTATATAAATCTATTATCTAGATGTATTCTTATAAATACATCTATTATTCATCAAGCATGTATAATATAATAATCTATTATATAATAGGAAAGGGCATTTAAGGTTAGCGAATACCGCAAGCTAATTTTTCATGTATTATAAATAGCTAAAACATGATATTAAAGTATGCAGGTTTGATTTTAATAATATGATCACATATTTCAAACAAGTCAAAATAATTAAATTATAGATGCACTAATGGAATCAATAATTTGCTCAAAGTATAGACTTTACTGTTTTTTATCCGTTAAGATTATAAAGGTGAGAGAATAATTAGCTGTATCCTGAATTCGATTTTATTTTATTTTTAACTTTGAGTGTCACTTGATATTTCAGACTATTGGGAATTATGTGTGATCATATTAATAAAATTAAAAGTTTACATACTTAAATACTTTTATAACTTTTCATGACATTTTATTTCATATTTATAAAGTATTTTTTGCAAGCTTCTCATTATAACACACTAAAAACTGCTATGAAGATTTTACTGACTATTCACTCTCCCATTATAAATTGGGTACTATGCATTTCTAATAAATGAATATATATGAAGTATAATTCCTTAAAAACATAGAGAAGGAAAAATAATATTTTTTTAAGATATGATATATTGGACACAATTTTGAAATTCTTAACGCCTGCAAAAATTTTTTGATCTTTATAGATCAATAAAGTTTGTATTAAAAGTTAAAAATTTTTGAGAGAATTTTAAATAGTTTCCATCAACAAATCAATTACAATTAAAAACATTTAGTTCATATTTTTTCGGAAAATTTAAATTTTAAATTTAAAATTTTAACTTGCATTTAAAGAATATAATATTTTCCAATATTTTTTAGATTTTTAAACTTATTCGTGTACTTTACTCTTACTTTTCTTTGTTTCAGAAATAGTTTAGATCTGCTTACAATGATTTGTGAAATCTTTGGTAGTAATTGACCTACTTCTCTAATACAAATCGAAAAGAAAGGCCATGAGAATTCAATTCCTCATTAATAAAGTCATTTCAATTAACGACGCATTGTTAAGAATCTCAAGAAAATTAACGCAATCCACGGTTTAACGATATCGTGTTCCACAGATGATTCCTACGAATATTTAATACCTTTTCAAGGCAGATTTATTGTCTAATTCCTATTCGATACAATAAAAATTCTCGTATTTATGCATTTGATTGACAATGTAAATAAGTACAATAAGTTAATTCAAAAATCATTTTTAACAAAACAAAATGCCACTCTTTTAACTCCATTATTATGAACAATTATTATAAAAGATTAGGAGGTTTAGTGAAAAGAAGTGTATTTAATGGGAAATACGAACGTCCCTGTAATGAAAGTGTATGAGAAGAATTCATTTATTAAATTATAATAATGATTGTTTATTGCAAAATACAAATAAAATTAATTGTTCGACTCATAACGACTTGATTAGTGCACAGGTGCCGTATAATCCAGGATGCCAAATTCTGAGATTGGCAACTTTTTGGCGGTTTTTCTTATGTATCTGGCAACCTCATTTTTATTACGTATGCATATGGAGACCTAAAAGAATTATGCAGAAAATTCTATTTTGAAAACCCTTGTATTTACGTCGTCGCACACGTCACGATACTTCATCTTGGCAACATTTTTTCATCGCCAAAAAAATTCAGAATTTAGAATCGTGGATTATACGGCACCTGTGCCCTTGATTAGTAAACAACATTTTAACAAATAAACCTCTTTTATTACAGAAAACACATAAAAAAACAAACTTTAAAAATTGTACATCCATAAATTCTTGACAGTTTTTTTAATTAATAAATTAACCATGTGATACTTACTGCAATTATTTGCAAGGTATCTAATTTTTTTTTCCTTAAATGAAGTATGTAAGCAATAACATTTAATTGTTAATCAAAATCATTAAATATTCTATAGTGCTTAATCTTAATTATGAAAAAGGAACATTCTTCGAATATTTGCATTATTATCAAAATATAAGAAAAGAAACTTTTTAATTATATTCCTTAAATATTCTCTACGTTTGGCTATCTCAACCCCTCAAACGAAATTTTCATTCGAAAATCAGTTATTTTAATACAAATTATATAAAAAAACCAAAAATGTAAACATTATGTCAACAAACAAATAAACATTCTAATGAACACATCTCTTCTTAAAATTTCATAAAATCAAAAAACGTTTACATTATTTTATTTCTCTAGTTAAATAGTATAATACTATAGTTCTTATTTAACTAGCAAAAAATAAACTATTTTCGTTGAAAATAAAGTTAAAATTCCTCTTTTTGGGGCTATGTTAATGAATCAACATATGTTTGTAAAGTTCGTAGATCCTTGATATTCTCGAAAGGACAAACCTCTTAAGCAAATTATCAAATGTCACAAGATGAGTTCATTTATCTTAAGCAAAATTCAAAGCGTCAGAATGGTATTCTTTAAACGCCCACGACTATTACCGATAATTGACAGATAAAGATGCCACTTTGATCATTAATAATGTAAGCAGATGACGGTGTGAATTGGAAGCGGAAATGACCTTGTCCCCTTTTGACAAGGTTATTAAACCTCAGTAGACACCACCCAAAGCTTAATCGAGTAAATTGAGGAAACGATGCAACTTTTCGATGTTTTTGAATAATTAAATCTTTGCCTGGTTCCTTCTTTGAAAATATGTAAATAAAAATAGAAAACCACAACCTCCAGTTTCGTTTGATTTCTCTCATAACGCAGCAATATCAAATTTGTTTCTATTTCTGATACTAATAAACATCATGTATAAATAAGTAATTAATATATATTATTATTGACATTTTTCCTTTAAAATGATCACACACTATATGTTCTCCTATATTTTTTAAAATTTTGTAGCACTAGAATATGCTAATAAAGAAATAAATTTTGCAGACTTGTATGCAGACATTTACTGTACAAAATGCCATTTGAATATCCGTTTGAAACATTCAATGTAGAACACTAAGAGAAGGATGTAAGAAAAATCTTATAAATTTGTATGAATAAATATTTAGTCATTCGAATGAGGGAAATCAGAACATATATTTACAATATAATCTATCACTTTTTTATTTCAGTTCCTTAAAAAAAGAATAAACACTTTAAAATGGCAATAAATTATTAAAGCTCAGTGATATTTAAATAAAATTATTTAAATATCAACTAAACAATGTAAATTGAATTACTTTTAGTCTCTTTTATAGGCTTAAAAATCTCTTTAATGGGTTCACTATAATCTAATCTATCGCCAAAATTGTTGTTATAATTATTTATTAATGAATTTATTGCAGAACGGAAGATTGAACTAATATAAATCATATTACTATGTAACACACCAGTTCTCAAAAATATAAAATGATTTTCATCACTTATACTTATTTGAAATATAATGTATAGAACTTTATGCAAAAAAGGCAGTATATTTTTTATATGTGAGGCAGTATATTTTTTTAAAAAATAGGTATTACTTATGAAAACTATAATCCTATATTCATGATTTTTATTTTATTGAATTTTAAAATTTTAATTTAAGTTAAAAATTTTAAAAAAAATATTAAAATATACTTAAAATAAAATAAGTATTGATTATTTTCTTGTATTCTAGTGTATTATCAATTAAACATTTAAAAATATTTTTCAAATTCGCAGTTTACAAGAGATCTCTTTAAAACTTGTTTTCTTTTCATAAGAAATTAAGGTCTACTATGATGTTTGATTTTTACTTTCAAAAATAAACATTCTGATTCAAACTATTATGATCTTGAATAGTGGAATATGTAGTTCAATATGCAAATGAAATACACTTTTTTTAACAAGCCTGAAATGTTGCATTAAAAAGAACAATCTAAAGCTACAATAACGATTGTGTTTCGCCACAATATTCAAAAACAACATGAAAGCGAAAAGAACATTTCATTGTTAGTTGTGTATAAAGTAAATTTCTTCATTATTCAACATTTAATAGACTAGTAAAGTAAGTCATTTGTAATCATAAGCCAATTTTGTAAATGACTACTTTCTTAAATCCATTCAGCGGGGAAATCGCACACCTGAGTTCATTGAATTACAAAGTCTATTCCCAAACAATAAGTGCATCATTGTTTAAAATATAACGAGGAAGTACATCATTGTTTCCTTTCCAATGATTATCAGATAGGTTTGATATTTAAATTAGTAAGTTTAAGGAATTTATTAATCAAAGTAACAATGTGTGTATTGTAACTAAAAAGATAAAGTAGCTAGAATGTATTCGTTTCTTTTGTATGTTACAATGACCATTTAATCATGTTAATGTTGCAAAAAAGTTTGAATTTTAATTTCAAATTGAACAATGGACAGTGTCATTCTATGTTTCATAATAATATACAAATAATCACTTAAAAGCAGTATAACCAGCTAATTCTTGATTATTATATTGGAATATTTTAATAAAAATATAAATAACACTTACTAGAAAATTATAATATATATTTTATAATTTAAAATGTTGCAACAAAAGATCAATAATTGCGTATTTTATAATTTCATTTACATTTTTTAAGACATCTTACAAGAATTGACTTTCTTCGATATGTTTTCATGATGAAAATATGCTCTTAATTTAGATTACTTTAACATGGATTACATGATTCACATTACCTAGATACCATGACTTCCTGTACATCATAAATTTTATATATACTTTATGCAGAATTAGTAAGATATATCCCCCAATTGGCGACTTTGCGACTTTTTTAATCGCCAAGCTGAACGTGTGATTTTGGAACGGGAAATTCCCCAGTCTGTCCAATTGAAACGCTGAGCAAAAAATTTAAACGCTGTTTCCACTTAAAAAACATATATTATGTCTCAAAAATGACGTAAAATACGAGAAAAAAGCAAACCTGGCAACAACAAAAAAATTCGAAAAGCAACAGAAACTCAAATCGGCTACACTAATCAAAACAAAGGACATTAGATTTGGCTGAAATTTGCTTGGGTGGATATATCATGCTTATACCCCTTATGTATAATATTAGAGTGAGATTTGCATAATATTTTACTTAAATACATTTGAATGTTTATTTTAATTTATGCTTAATTTTATTTATGAAAAAAAAATTTCTATACTTGTTAAATGTATTTATTGTTGAATGTTATTGTAAGTATTGAGAAGAAAATTATAATTTAGAGAAAGTAAATATTGAAAATAAAAGAAATTAAGGAAATTTCTTTCTCGCATTCACAAAGAAATATTACAAAAATATTTTAAAAAGCAAGTGATTCTCCTATTCTATTAAAAAGCAATAATAAAATGTTTGTGGATGCAAAAATACTCGATGAAGTTATACGGAAAATTTTCTTTTCATTTTATATTTGATAACAATATATTTGTATTATTTATTTCAATATAAAAAAAGCTCTCCTATGAGAGATTTTCTTAATTAAGCATTAATTAGAATTTTTCTTATAACAGTTTTTCCAACAACTTTATTGCTTCCATTTTTCCTGTTTCTTCTTAGATAAAAATTTAATGAAAAAATATTATTATTTTCAAATTTGGAGTAAAAAGAATAGGAAGGAGATTTTTTTTAATTACATGATGAACTGAAATAATTCAAATATTTGTGTTAAAGATTATTCAAAATTACACTCTTTCATATTTACATCAATGTCACATATTTCAATAAAGGTTATTTTTCAAGAAAATGAAAGTTTAAGCAAATAAATAAGAAAAATAAAATGCTTATATTTTGTAAAAATTTTAACTTTTGTTATTTAAGGATTTAAATCTATAAAAATTGTCTGAATTATTTATATGTATATATATATATACAATTTATACAGTTTAACTTATTATTAATTATTACTTAATTTCTGATTTTTTAACCTTAGGATTAATTATAAAATCGTAGCTACAACATTTTTCAAACTATTTTATTGCTTTCAATTTGCTTATTTCTTTCATCACAAAAATTTAAATGTTTTTAAATTACATGATAAACTGAAATAACTCAACTATTTGTGTCAAAGATTATTCAAAATTGCATATTCTTTCAAATTTGCGTCAGATTTACATATTTCTGTAATGTTTATTAATCAAAAAATGCAATTTAAAATAACTTATTAAAAAAATATGATGCCAATATTTTATAAAGTTTTTATTTTAAACAATTATTTAAATCGGCATAAAATAAAAACTAATAAAAAATGCAGTGTAATTATTTAATAAGCAAACAACTTGTTTCGTTCTCATAGATTGTTTCGTAAGCTATGTTTATTAGCATAATTCTACACAAATTCTTTTAAATAAATTTGATTTCTTCGGTGATTTAAGCCTAGATAAGAATTTTATCACACTAGATGTCGTAGTTCTTTTAAAGTTGGAGTTCTTGATTCGAATTGCCAATACTGATTAATAGGTAAATGTTCACTAAACAACTATATGAACCATGTTACACATATGATGTAAACATTTATGGTATTTGTTCAATAACCAATCATCGTAACTTGTTATAACAAAACTATTTATTTATATACGTTTCAAAAATAGCAAATAAATATGATTTTCAAACACAAACCACGTAAATCTTGCATGTTTTAATTTCTGACAAAATCTATTATTAGAGTCAATACGAAATATTCAAGAAATTTTATTAAAAAAACACGTTATATTAATGTAAAGTCTGTTATCTAGATGCAAAAATATATCCAATGAATTGTTTCATTAAAATACGTCATATATTTGCAATTCCCAATGATATAATATCCTTGAAAATATATCAGTATCTTGGAAAATACAATGAGAAACAGTTTGTAATTAATGAAACGCCAATCCTTAAAAAAAAGACATTTAAATATGAAACTTGGCATGATTATGTATGTATATAAGGCATATAAATGCTTTTGATGTCATAGTTTTCCAATTTTACTCATTATAATCAACAAAATAAGCTTCTATTTATAGTATAAATAAACTATAAAAAAGAAAATATATAAAATTCCCCTATACATATTTTTGTGTTACGTAAAATTTACATTATAGACAGGGAAAATGTTTAAAAAACGCAACTGATTGTGTACACTTTTGTTAATACAAGTTATATTGTCGATCAAAAATATTATTACAAATAGCACTTTTTTTTTCCTGAAACCAATTGTAAGCCTCAAACAACACTGAAAATAAATATTGTACTTTTAAATAACGAAAAAGTTTAATAAAAGATTTACATTATTTAATTTTATAAAATTTACGAAATGTTTAAATAATTTATTTATTTGATAAATGTTAATTTGTAAATCATTTTAATTTAGAATAAAGAAATTCTTAGGAATATACATGCATCTGCTGGAATATAACCAAAAAAATGCATTAAAAAGAACTACTAAGTGAATGATTTGAAAACAAAGAAATAAATATATCTTATTATAATAATATAATAATAAATATATTTTATTAAAAACTAAATAAGAAAAGTTTGTGTTTTTTCCATAGATTAAAAAAATGACAAAATATTTTTGAAATGGAAACAATTTAGTAAAATAAATCTTTGTCAAAAAATTATGGTTTACTGGACGGTTTCATTTCTGCAAAATGATTTCAGTTATAAAAATTTAACTAGAAAAATTATTATGTACCCGTTGTAATTTCGAAAAATGAAATTTGGAAAATTTTATTTCAAAATTTTCTTTACCTTTAGAAATAATCCCGAAACAACAGAAAAATTGTTATTTCGGCTTACGAAAAGGATTTTGTAAACCTGAATACAAATTTGCTAGCAGTTGTCACCAAACTTACGAAACTCCAAAGTTACCCTGCCGTTTTTTAATCTAACTGTAAGCTATCATTCGAACCAGCAACTACTTAAAAATGTTTATATTTGCTTACTGCCTAAAGAAATATGAAATAAATTTCAATTAAAATGTATATAACAAAAAGAAAATGATGTTGAATTGCACTTGAAAAAAACTTAAATTTAGTTTATAAAAAATAGCAAATAAAATAACAGACATTTTTTGATTAATTAACTTTAATGAAAAGGATGGATCTTTATATAAACAACATGTTTTTTAATGTTGGTAAAATAGTGTGGCTACCATTCAAAGATAGCTGTCTAGATGTTCATCAGTAAATTTGGTTCTATTTCCATTTTTAACAAGTTTCGTTAAAACAGTTCTACACAAATATGTTCAGCTAAACATTTCTTTAACTTTAAAATAAATCTCGATTTTTTTACGAAGAATAAGCCATACGTTTTCAGACATTGACAGGAACGATTTTACAGATAAATCATTTTGAAAATCAATCAGTTTTGTCACTCATTGTCTTCTTGAAAACCAAACTACTCATAGTACAAGTAGACAATTTTTCAGCATCAATCTTTTATAAAAAGTGATTTGACAAACTGCGTAACAATAGATTTAGAATTAAATTGCATTTAAACAAAAAATGAATTAACACTTAAAAATCAATGCATCATTTAAATCATACATCATTTGACAGAATGAATAAAAACGTATAGTTAACTCAGCAATCTCCGTGATTGAATATTTGCATAATTTTTATCAATTCATCATTTCAAACACTCATATATTTTTCACCTGCTTTGGAAGTGCTACTTGTCAATAACTTAATAAGAAAAACACCATAGCTCTATGCCTTTCTTTGTCATTGAAATGTTATCGAGGTGATTGTATACGATTGTATTTCGTGATCCTGTATGCTCAATACATCATAATACAGACACATCCGTGTCTGCACCATCTGCGTAAAAATGAGCGAAACTGTTTAAATTGTTTGTATTCCCCAATTTATAGCTGTAAATAGTATTTGTTATTATGCTCAAATTCCGCTGCGCTTGAATTAAAATCGAGGCTGGGACTGAATAATTCTTTCTGAATTAGATATAACTTACAGTTTTTTTTGTTTGTTTGTTTGTTTGTTTGATCATTTTGAAAATAAATTTTTTTGTTTCCCAGTACGTTTTCTTTTTGAGAATCACTAAGTTTTTCATTCAAATACATAAATATTATCAAACTATAAATTATGAAGAAGAATGTTTTGTTAAGAATAAAGAAGCGTAATGAAAAATAAAATTTAAAATTTCATGAATACCAAATCTTTTTTGAGCTCAGTAACTCTAAATGTTAGTTTCAATAAATCGTAATCGATAATAAATAAAAGAAATGCTATATAAACAAGCTAAAGTTTAGTTTGTACATCTATTCTTCATTTTTTTTTTTTGTTTTACTTTAAATTTAGAACACAATATTTATTTTTCCTTTTTCGATCTCTTGAAAATCTATTTTTCGTGTTCAATTTTTAGTAGTATGTTTATAAAATTTTTATCTAAAATATAAACTGCTAAGTAATTTAAAAAAACTTGTAGAAATGCTTTTACATTTGCTTTAAATTCAGTTTAGAGCTTTTTAATCAATCTTTTCACATTTTTACAACAAATTGACATTACTAGAAAATTATAATTTCTGATAAAAAATTACAATGTTTTTTTCTTGAAAATATTCTAAATTATTTGCTTTGAAAATTAATCACCATTTCATTTAAAAATGTACGATAGAATATTTAGAATTGTATTTACTTTCATTTGAAACATTACTTTCACATTATAATTAATTATTTTAACAAAACCTTATAATGTGAAAGTTTTTTACATTCTAGATGTTTTCTTCTTAATAAATAAGATGTTTTTTACTATTTACATAAAATTGCAATTTGTAAAAACTTTTTCTTATTTCATTTTGATATTTTGTTTACAAACACTTATTCATTGTTTACTTTAATTAAGAACATGAAATACACGTAAAACAAGCAAACAAAAAAATTTGTTCGATTTTCTTATTCATAGATTATCTCTTACAAAAAATAACTATTAATTATCATTTCTGATACAAAAATAATTAAGCTTAATAATTAAACTTAATCATTTTAGTATAAATATTAAATTTATCACAAATAAGCATGTTTTGAATTTGATATAAAATCTTACATTATTTGTCAAAAAAGCATTAGACCACAAAACATTCAAATACAGAATACTTTCTTACATTTACTTAATTAAATATTTTCTATTAGTCATTATATAGGTAAATATCTTACATCGGTAAAGTAAATATCTTACATCGGTCAACGCAGTCCACAAAATCAATCGCCAAATTTAGGTCAATTGCTTGAGTTCTCTCAAACATAAATGAACTATAACTTTGTTATACAGTTCATTGAATGACTTAAGGACTTTTTGGCGAAAACCTTATATTTATTTTTAAATTTTAAAAAGACACATCCAGAGCATTCACAAATTTGATTTATAGTTTACAGCCAAAAAAATTATGTCGTTGAGATAAAAATCTTCACAGTACAAAGAACTTTTATATAAAAGGAAAAAGTTGTTACTTAAATTAAACTGTATTTTTAGCTCAGATGTTTCTGTACTTCATTTTTAGATTTTAAAGAGTGCATCTGTATAAATTTGAAATAGTTTAAGTAATAAATAACAATAGTTTAAAATGTATTTTTACATTCAAATTCTTATTTGAGAGAAATTTTATGTAGTGTAAATTGTCTCATAAAAAAATTTAGATGTACCCATTTTTTTAAAGTTTGTTCCAAGTAAAAATAATCATTTCTCACTTTATTTATAATAAACTTTGATTATTTCTTCTAAATAAATAAACTATAAGTGTAACGTTATCTAAAAAATTTTAAGTTTTGATAAAATTTTGCCAATTTTTATATTTGGTACAGAACCTGTTTTATTAAGGAAGTTTTTGAGATTGCTTTCTTATAGGTTTTTTAATTTAAATTACTTTTCGATTTTTTGCATTCTTCTGAAAGTTTAGTACAAAAATTATATCACCTGAATTTTAATCTTCTCATTGATTAGCGTCAATTTGAATGCTTTTATCACCTTAAGTGTTCATAGTATCAATTTTAGAAACAATTCTAGGGATAAAACTATCGATTTCCAAAAAATATTTTTGCAGGAATAAAATCATTCGTAATATTGTGTAGATTCAAATTCACAGTTTAATATTTTTCAAAATGAAAGGAAATTTTAAAAATGTTAAATAATAATTTTCTCTATTAGATATGTATGGTTATCACGAACATTTATGAGTAATTTAAATAGAATCTCGATTTAACACATATAGTGGCAATTATAAATAATTATGATTCTTCCTTTTATTTTGAAAAATTCTTAAAATTCTATTGTAAATCAGTAATTAATATGACAGAAATTTGTTTCCAGATTTCTATATAATTGTTTTAAGTTGAAAATGCCTCTATATGTAATTCCATATCGTACGGATGCAAGAATACATTTGATATTAATAGCTATGCATTTAAGATCTAATGTCGATATTATTAAAATCAAAAAAATAATAATTGGCATAAGAAAATTTTACAAAAATAATTATATATAAATGACTTGAATATTTTTAGAAATTAAGCATTCTTATTAAAAGATTTCCCTGACAAAGACTAATTTATATTTTTATGTCATTAAATGATGTAAGTGCAAATAATGCCATAAAAATTTAATATATTTTTCTATTAAGTAAACAGAATTTATTTGATTTATTGAGTTCTCTTTTTTTCATACGGAGTTTTTAATTGGTTTATTTCTATGAACAACTATTATAGTTTGAATGTTATAAAACAATTGTAACATTTTAATTTTAAATTACACTGTTTAACGTTTTACTCAATATTTGATGGTTTTAATAATTAATCTTATAAAATTTTAATCTTTTGTAAATAAACAACATACTTGTAACTTATGAAATCTTTACAGAATCCTCAATCCGATTTTGTGATTTTTATAAAATCTGTGTTTAATTTAATATCTTATCCAGAAATCTGCCCATTCCTTCTATATTTCCAGAGATTGAGTTTCGTTTAATTCTTTATGTTTTCTCTATATTGTTATGTTTTTTTTTTCTTTCAAAACATCCGTTTTATTAAATATCACGTGAAATAAACCATTTGTATTCCAAAAGCGTTCGATTTTCCTAAGTGGTTTAAGAACTCGACACGAGTGACTTTGCAAATGTGGTTTTATGCAAAGTGGTGTGTCATTTGCTGAGAGGTTGAGGTCATCTGTGGTATTATAATTAATACTTGTCAGTTTTAAATCATCAATTGGGAATCTATTCGTGTATATGATTGAGAATAACTATCCAAAATGATATTTTGAATGATATTTGTTTCCTTTATGTGTGATTTGTGATCTTATGACTTATACTTAAAAATGTAAATTATTCAATGAAACCTCCATAAAGTTGTTAATACGCTATCTCGAAAACAATATTTAAATAAATTTACTGACAAAAATTGCTGCAAAAGTGTGTTTTATTTATTTTAACTGTAAGAAAAGCTATTAAAATTACAGCCAACGGTTCGTGAAACTAATAATTAAAGACTACAGTAGTGACACCAAAAGTAGTCAATTAAAATAATAAATTTTATTTATTTTGCTGTAATTGGTGTGCTGAATAAAAAAATTTATAATTATAAATTAATTTAGTGGAATAGCTGACTCATCTTTTTTTCAATTATTTTGTAAAAAATTTCCCAATAAATTTTGTTAATATTCCTTATTATGTGGCTTCAATGAAATTATTTATTATTAAAAGTAATCGCACGTGTTTCAAAAACTTGTTTTAGTTAGCATTTGTATCATACCTGAAATTTTCTTAGAGATACTTAATATTGTTTGATCGATATCGGAATATTTTCACGGAGATCTCTATATACGATTCTCTAATATCATTTAATTATTATTGTAAAATTATAAAATAGTCTCTTAATATTGTATTATTTTTTTCAGTAATAAAATACTATACCATTGATATTAAAATACTTATTTGGATGTCTTTATATTATTATTTTAAAATTATTCATTGATTCTGATTTACTATGTTTTAACTTATAAACATTATCATGGTTTGAATACTGTGTTTTTTAAAAAGAAAGTGTTGTTAAATAAGTACATAATATATATTTCCACTAAAAATGAAAGAATTAACAACTAATTAATTATTTTTAAATGAAGTTGTGTTGAGATAATCTGAACTAGTTTTATCAGAGTAACATTATATTATGCCCAGAATTTGAAATTTGATAGAATATTTCAATCTTTCAATGCAAAATTAAATAGAATTTGCTACCAAATATTTATGAAAATATTTTCTGTCCAATATATATTATAAAATGTTTTTCCTTTATACCAACCTTACTCTTAATTCATTTTTATCTATGTAGAAATTATTAACTCCGATGAATAATATCTTATGCTGCAAATACAAATTTATAATTTTTTTAATTCGCGTGAAACACATAAGAGTTAAGCATTTTACCATTGAGATATGCTCCAATTAAAGTATTTCTTCAATGTAATTTATTAATCATATTTTAAATATTAAAGCTCACTAAATTTCGAAACACGATAGAATTTAGCATTTTTTATTAAAGTGTTGAAATAAATTTGGTTTAATTTTTATTTCACTTATTCTCAATATTAAACTTCGATCAAATGAAAAACCATTCTTTCGTATTTCAGAAAACAATAATAATTGAACATAGGGGTTTGGGGAGCTCGAAATATTATTTTAACTCACTATCACAGATAGTTTTGAAATCATTATTTTAAGTATGCATCAATTATAATTAAGAAGGTGTAGTTTTAGAAATATGTTTTAAACAAAATTATTTATTATAATCTTTCAACAACGATTAATTTAAAAGCTAATCATATAACTACTTTAAAATTGATCACGACAAAGATTCAAAGCTGGAAAATTAATATTTTACTTTGAATTATGCTAATATTAATTTGAAATAATAAATATGAATTGAAAAATCCATCTTCTATTAAAACTGTCTAATTTACAGATGTATATTTATAATATTGACTGAAAAATTATCAGTTTTTACTTACATCTTTCACAATTATTCTTCTTGTGATTGTCAAAATATTTTTATTTCAAATTTCCAAAATTAAAATTTAAATACTATTTGCGTTATAATTCTATAATGTCGATTTTATACACGTTGTTAAATATTTTTTTTGTAAGTTCCTTCTGTTTGAGGAAAATAAATTCGAAATTATGTGAACTACCAATAAAAATACTTCTTATATGAAAATTCGAAGAAGATTTAAAAACACAACAAATTATGTTTTATGTTGACATTTTTACTATAGATGGCAATTCTAATATTTAATTCTACTATAAAAAATATTATTTTAAATATGAGTACATAAAAAACGAGGCACTTCTGCTATATAGGATTTTACGTAACTTTACTTACAAATGGTAAGTTATATGCTGAATTATGGGCATTTTATAGTAAAATAATTTAAATGTAAAATAAATTTTCTTTAATACTTCAAAATAAGTATAATTAGTTTATTACTAAATACATTTCAATTTATTTTATCAAGCCTTTTTTCTATAAAATATAAATTTAATAAAACAATTTGCAGTTTATTTGATGAAATAACATATACCTCTGTTGAAAATAATATGTTTTATAAGGTGACTTCAGAACTCAAGAAAGTTTAACTTTATTTGTTATATTCTTATACAAATATATAAATAAATTTAAAAAATAAACCTAAGATTAACAACTTAAAAGCAATCAATATATCTTTAAATAAATAATTCTAGTTTACTTCTAAAAAATTACACATTTAAAAAATTTCGTGAATTTATTCAATAATATAATAATTTATGAGAATTAATCTTAATTTTTGCAAAATGAAATTCAAACCATACGGAAGCATTTCCACAACTATTATTTTTAAAACACTTCTAAGGAAATAATAAGCAAATAAATAGATGCAAAATGCAGTCGACATGAAATAAACTTTTATAGATCCATAATTTAAAATACCTGTAATATTTAAATATCTTTTTTTTATATAAATAAAGCTTGAGTATGACAATTTCTCTCAAAATTTTACATTACCTTAATTTCACTTTAAAGGTAGTAATTGTTATGGAAGAAAGTTTCGAGGATTATTTTATACATTATCACTTTACACTTATCCCGATTAACATAAAAAGATTATGCCCATTAAACATAAAAAGATATAAAACATAAAAACACGTAAATTTCAAATAAATGTAGAAATTAAGATAACATAAGGAAAACAAATACGAACTAGAATTTAATAAGCTGAATGAACACGATTAAAATAGTGTATAAAAAAGTCAATTATATATAACGAATGCGGAATTTAATTATTTTTAAACTATGTTATTTAGAAATTAAAATTAAAATACAATTTTTGGAAAACAAAATAGGTAAATTAACTTTGGTAAAGTCTACTCTATTTCTATATAATTTTTGAAGGCTATGTTATATTATAATTGTAATCATTTCAAAATTCACTCGTAAATTTTAAATAATAAATTTACATGACAGAATACTTTCATGTTTTTTATCACTAAAAATAATCTATTTAAATTTGCTGAAATAAATTTTATGTATAGTTCACTCACCTTAGTCGACAGCATGGGGTGGTATCACGAAACACAAATATATTTTCCCTTCGTGCAAAAAGTTTCCTCCCATTTTCAATCCTTTTGTCTCTTGGATTTAAGGATTAAAGCTTGTTTGGAAACAGAATCCAAATGTAGAATAGAATAACTGAGGAAAGTGGCCAGTGTTGTTGCCTTTAGAATATTTTATTTCGAAACTCCAGGACAATCACTTGGAGGTCATTTACTGAAACAAAGTTTATCGATTTCAGAGTGGATCATCCCGGAATATTTGACAGATTGAATGCTTCAGCAAATTGCAAGTGACCAAGAGGAAATAAAACGCTATTTTTACTTCGATTGTCTGAAGGCTGATCAGGATCATAATCGATTATATTCTTATTCAAATCATAATTTCTATTTTCAGACCACAAACTGTATTACATACTTTCAGGAAACTAAAATTAAGCATTATCTTGGCTTAAATTTCGCTATACATAGTGCTTTTGTAAAACTTTAAAATTGGTGGATTAACTTTCATATTTTTTATAGCATCTTCAAAATATTGATGTAGGATGTACATATGGATATGAAATCGACACACTCTTTACATTCTTTTGATGTATGCACTAAAACTTTTCTAATTTTTTAAGACTGAAAAGTTAAATTTTATGATAATTCACTAACATGTTTGACAAACAGTCAAAATTACACCCAAAATTACGCTGAATTGGAAAATTAGCTATTGTTTAATTAGCTAGTAGAACTTTAATTTTTTTTGCTATTCTTCATTGAATTAAAATAAATATTTTCAAATTTCTTCGTGAAATACTCTTATGAGTTCAATTGTTTATTTCTCAAAATCTTTTACTGCGTTTATTAGCATTTGAACATAAAATTTAAAATTCTCTACCATTAATATATTGTCTATAATAGCAACTATCAAAATTTTCTAATATTAATCATCAAAAGCTTTTAAAAAAATAAAAATAATAATTCTATCATCTATAAGCCAGTTATGAAGGGAAATTTATACAATAGAAACTCACAAAAATGCTTACTGCACGCATATATGTACGTCCAAATAAAATACTTCCATATTTACACTCCGATGACGATATCACATATTCATCAATGAACTTGCTCATCAATACTAGTGGAATACATGCTCTTATAATTCCCTAATAAATCCTTCAAATACAGAGCATAGGGGATAACTAACGAAATCTGTTATCTCTTCAAGCATGGTGCATCGGGAGTCAGCTGCTTCCACCTAACCAGAAGGTGATGAAGGTGAGCATAGTCGTCCAGTTTGTTGGTGGAGGGATGCTGGACAGGGATCGACTCTCCTTCCCAGTCAACTGAGAGTGTGTCGTAGGGCGGGGAACCGGTTTAAGGTAAAAGGAAAACCTAACGAAGCTGAACCAAGAAGTAGGTAATGATAGGGGAAGGGCTGTGCGAATAGGAATAGTTACAATACCAAAAAGTTTTCACCCTCAATGCGCCGAGACGGTATAGTTTTCGTATTAATACGTCTCCTCATTGTGACTTTTGACTCCTAACACCGGAAACCATGTCACAAGGAGGAGGCTTCATGATTGGGTGAAAGTGGTAAGTGTAGAACATATTGCTTTTCAAAAGATTTCTTCAGAGATACAGTTACAGTTAACTGTTTCAGTAAATGTTTAAATAAAAAATTATTTTTTCACTAAAAACATATATTTACAAAAACACATGTCATATAAAAACATATGTCGCAAAAAACAAATATAAAAATTAATTTTTCACAAAAAACATAAAAACAAAAGTTTTTTTCGGAGATACAGTTACAGTTAACTGTTTTAGTAAATCAAAAAACATATGTCACAAAAGAACATATATTCACAAAAAAACATATGTTAATTTAAATGTTTCTAATACTATTTATTTAAATGATATATCGTTTAACTTTTTATATTCATTTTCAAGCAATGTATTTTTTTTAATTTTCTAAAAATTATAGCTTGATTGATCCATGAAATAATCTATGATTTTAAGTTTTATTTCTTTACGTATACAATTCTGTAAAAAAAAAAAACTACTTTTAATTTGCATAACAACATTAAATTAAATATAAGATACGTTCGAGAATGTAATGTGAAATAAATCTTTTATATGTTTTAATAGTAACAGATAGTGACTAAAAACTTTTAAATGTTTTAATAGTAACAAATAGTGATTTAAAATATTTAAAATCAAGAAATTCTTTCTACTATTGTGTATCTTACTAAATTTACAAAAAGAAATTGATTACATACATTATTCACAGTATTTTATAGTTAAAGTTAGTTCCACTTAGAAAATATTATTTATGAAAGAAATCATGCATCAGACAGTTGAAAATTATATGCAAGTTAATGAAGGACTTCTATACTTCACACACTATTAGGAATATATAATGATGCTCTTATAAAAACTAGTTCATGAAAAATTATGCGTTATATTAAATAGTTATAATCTCAAAATATTATTTAAATTTTATTTTCTTGATAAAATGTAAATATTATTTTAACTTTAACTAGATAATTGATAATTGTCAAGAAATTCATTAAGTCTTCAATAAAAAAAAATTACTATTTCTTTAAAAGATTTAAATGCTTTTGCAAATGTTTAAAAATTTTATTAAGCCCATTTTAGTTTGTAAATATATTAAATAGTGAAATTGTTGTAGTTCTCCGTCTAAGAGTTTTTTTATTTTAAATGCTAAACTAAATGCATATTTACTTAAACCTAATTTTTATTTAGAGTCTACTTTAGATTAAACTAATAATGCAATTTTAAATTCTTATAATTAGAATAATTTATATATAAATTTGCTTCTCTCTCTCTCTCTCTCTCTCTCTAGTTACAACTCACACACAAAAATACTAAATTTAAATACGAAAATATTTACTGAATTCAACTGCTCGTTCTCTTGATTTTTTGAAATTATAAACTATTAACTATGATAATTTTGAAAATAATAAAAATATTATTCTAAAACTAGGAATAGGCTTTAAAAATATAAGACCATTCCAATACAAATATACAAGCATATTTATTTAATTTCAAGCTTATTTACATTAAATGCTCCTACAAATTAAATCAATTATAAAAATCACAAAATTTCAATCATTTTAGTGTATGTTTTTCATCATTTTGAAGATTTTAACTTATATAATGTTTATGTATAAATTCAAATTTTTGAATTAAAATAATAAGTACTCAGATATATAACGGAAATAATATTCATTTGACTTATCAGAAGCATCAAATGAGAATCAGAGAGTGTTGATTTTGCTTACACTTCTTCCTTTTCATTCGAAACAATTTGTTAAGATCGTATTGATGAAGTGAATACGGAAACCAGAATTCAATAAAGAACGCTCGCGGCTATATTTAACCTTTCAGTTTGAAGCTGAGTGCAGAGACCTCGGCAGTGTTTTCCCCATTACTTTCTTTAAACCACTGACCGACTGAGAATCAAGCTGCTTGAAGGTCCAGTGGTTCGGGCAGAACAGCTGTCACTAATTCCGCGATTGCCGAAAGAACAAAAAACCGTTAAGCCTAAATGGGTAAAGAGGTTTTTCACAATCAATGGTTTCTTAATGCTTCCTATCACTTAGAAAAACCTCATCAGTTTACAGTGTTAAGACTCAACGCGCAATTTAACTAAGCCACTTTTTCTTGTGTCATTTATAATATGAAAACATGTTAGGGAAAATAATTAACAAAATTTATAATTAAACTTTTTGAAGGAATATTGAAAATTGTCTCGCAAATCTAGAGTAATTTTTAAGGGTAAATTACTGAGTTTAAAATCTCTAATCGTTTCAGAGACTTTTAAGGTATATAAGTACACAAAATAACATCGATCATTATTGTTCAGGATCTACAAATTTAAATTGAATTTACAATGTAATTAAAAGCATACACTGTTGCTAATATATCCTTTATATTATGAGCTATAATCCATACTTAAATTGAAGTAAATCTCAAAATTATACTTTTAAAAAAAATGATAATTTCCTTTTCTATTTTAATCCCAATTCTTAATTTTTTATCTATTTTTAGTCAAGTTTATTAAGGTAATTAATAAAGAAATAGAAGAGACATTTGTTTTAATTTTTTTCTCCGCGCACTACATCTAAAGAACGAGGGAAAAATTATAAATTGTGATTTTTTCAATTAAAAAATAGAGATGTATCACATTTCTAGCGGGAAAACATTAACTAATCAATGATACAGGAATTAATGTTTGAGTATAAAAAAAATTTCAAAAACTATGCGATCCTATAAATATTAAATAAATAAATTATTTGAAACTCAATTTTGATTTTAATATTTGTCTTAGAATATTGATAGAAGAATATTTTCTCTTGCATTCACGTTTAAAATCAGAGAATAATGATTCTATAAATATAGATAATGCTAAACTACTTTATAAAAAAACTTGACAAAATTTCAAATTTTAGTAAACATTACATATTTTTAGCAATTAATTATTTTGAAAAATTCAACAAAAGTACTTGATTTTTAAAAATAAAAATTGATTGAAACATTAGTATGACATATTATATAAAATGATGCGAATGTACTTAAGAATTGGCGCATAAAGAAAATTCATTCTTGGCAATAATTTCTTTTCAAAAACATTAATAAGAATATATACTTGAAATTTAAAAAATAACTTAAAAAGTAAAAGTTCAAATAAAGTTGTTATTTCCAGTAAATATCTAGGGTTTGGAACGAGAATGGAATTAATTATTAATTACATGTTTTTTTATTGTCTTGTAGACTCAATTTCGTATCTCAGGTAGAAGTAAAATGAAAAAAATCACTTAAAACATTATGCAATTGTATTCCATTGATCTTTTTATTACTAGTCAATTATAATTACAAGCATATTCGTTGTTAAATTCTTTTAAACTGCAGTTTATTATTAGAAAAATAAATAAATAATCAAGACATTTTTATAATAATCTCTGATTGATAGTTATGTTTTCATAAAGCGTTATTTGAGTAATAATTTACATTAAGTTACTGCACACAAAATTCTGCAAAATTAGAACTATAATACAAATCTCTAAAGTTTATTAATATTTAATTCAAAATCTTATATTTTTAATTTTATCGTTTAAAATACTTATAATTTAACTCTAAATTAAATTTCTGGTGATGAATTAAATAGCTATAATATATTTAACAGAAGTCTTTTAGTCATATAGAGACCCATTTTTCCTCATAAATACAAAAATATATCAATGTACTTTTCCTTAGGCTAATCTAAAGTTAAGAAGTAAAATCATTTAGTTCTTCAAATAAAGTTAATTTGATATTCAATTAAAAAATTTTAATAGAAAGACATGATTTTCTCTAATCACAAGATACTGTATGATTAAAATGTATATAACTGAAAAGGTAAAATGGTTTGTGTTTTTCGTACAACAATTTAACATGCTTAATTTTAACTTTTTAATTTTAAATATAAATGATTGTTCAAATTTAAAATTTTAACTCATCATTTTCCATAAAATTTTGATAAGTATAGATCAACAATAATTGAATTATTGAAATTATGCAAATATATATGGTAAAACAATTTTCCATCGATACATAAAAACCGATTAAATTTTATAATATAAATTTCAAAATAATATTTTGTAAACCTTACAATATCTAACTTTGCTAGCAATAGCTAATACAAAGCTAACTTTTTAAGATAAAATTTCAAGCTATATAAAATGTTAAATACACATTTTATTTCTAACTTAAGGCAACTTTTTTGTGAATGTATTTTTATATTTTATTTAAATGCATTCAAAAGTAAATTAAAATATTCAAAATGTTTCACCACAGGAAGTTTTTTTTTTCTTCTAAAATCACTGTTTCTTGATACAAAAAAATGATTACTTTCTTTACTTTAAAAAATTACATGTTGAATGGGATTTTTTCTTTGTGCTAATGATTGATTAATGATGCGAAAAAACGGGAACACACTCTAAAGAAGAAATCATGAATACCTAGCATCCTGCTGAAGATGATATCAACAAGTTGTTCGAAATCATTAAAGTGTGAAATACACCACTATCAAAACAACAAAACACTTCATTGTTTTCCATTATTTTGGCCGGAGGCGAATTTGCTACACAGAGGAAGACTTTCGCTTTTGTTTCCTGCGAATCTTTGAAGACTCAATGCCTTTAAGCGAATTCCCTTGCAGGTCTTGTGCAACATAACTTCTTTTGTTGCGATTGTGCTTTTTTTAATTTTATTTAAGGAAATCATTCAATTGAAATTTGTTGATTGAATTCAGGAATATTACTCGTTCCAGGTAGCAATAAAACATTCTAAAAATTAACTTGCTGAAATAAACTAAGTTTAAATTTTTCAAATGGGTTGCCTTTATTATCTGACACACTTAATAAATAGAAAAAGTCTGTTTTTTTTACTAAGGAATTATTATAAACTCTTTTGAAATGAAAATCATTTACCACATCATTAAAAGTAAATACATAATTTTTATAATTTTTCCTGATATTTATAAAATATTATGCGATAATTATAGAAATATAAGATGAATCTTAAAATAACAAACATACAAAATAAGAAGAAATTTAAAAATTACTGAATTCAAAAACCCGATTAAATGTTTTATTTAGATTGAATTTTCTGAATTATCAAATGACATAAAATCACTTTGAGTGGAAATATATTTAAAATAATTATCTTTTAAAATAATATATCATAAAAAGTTATTTTAGCAAATGAAATTTAGAATAATTAAATTACATATAAAATTAAAATTATATATTCAGTGGAATTTCAGTTTTATGAAAAGATTAGTGTCCAACGGTATGCATGCGTTTATGTTAATTTCACAGGTATCAGAAGATTTAAAAGAACTTTAAAAAAAACCAATTTTTACATTATCACAAAGCTATCAAAAATTTTGGTTAGGTATACTAAAATCAAGGTAAAGTTTAATTAACACATAGGTAAATCTTAGTAGTTTATTCAACAATATTCTTCTACAACAGTTAGTTAAGGTTAAATTGATATATCTTAGTATTTAATTTTACTGTTATTAAATTTACGATTTACAATATTATGTTTTTAATGGTAAATTTTTAGATAAGGATTTGAAACATTTTAAAATAGTCTTTAAGAATTGTTAAATTCAAAATAATTCTTGAAAAGATTTAAACCCATAATTTAAAGTGAAAAATGCACATGTATATAATTTGAGAATGCGTTATAGATGCTCAATTATCCGAAAAGCATTGTAAATTATTGACATATCCGTCACGTGATGAATTTCAAGACGATTCTTCTAAAATAGTAGGGTGTATTATATTGTTGCAATGGCATAAATCATGGAAATATTCAATTTGAAAGATATTCAAGTAAAAAGCTGAACGCAAGAGCTCTTCTTGCACAATAGCAGCAGGTATTGACTACAATTTCTTCTCCTCCGAAGATAGTGATCTTGCCATTAGGCCATGATGAGCGCTTCAGCTTGAAATCACTATCAAGATTATAATTTTAAAATACAGTTATTTTTCTAGATTAGAAGTAGTTATATAGTAATGACATTCTTCACTTATTTATCTACCAATATTTTTTTCAATATATATGTATATGTTCATCAGTTTGTTATTAGTCTTAGAAGACAATTCATTGAAAAAATAAGCGATTTTTATACATTAATCTTATCACATACTTTTGTTAAGTTTGACAGCTTATACCACAAAATGCTGTTCTTCATTATAATTCCCTATATCAGTCAGTTACCCTTCATGCGAAACACTCACTTCAGAAGATCAAAAAAATTGTTATGTACAAAATTACTTCAAATAAACAAAGATAAAGTCTATTTTATTAAAGTATTCTCAAAGGCTCAATAGGAATTAAAAATTCTTTTACGTAATTTTAAAAAAATTGCATACATCAAAAAGTATACTTATCATCAAAGCTTATCGCTCAATAAAGGATAATCGTATTAGGATGGTATAACAGCGATTGATTTCGGATTAATTTCTTAATACCTTGATATAAATATTTTAGAATGTTTCTATTACGATATATAGATGATTTCCTATGGGGAATATTGCTTATTATTTTTTTATTTATTACATTTCCATATCATGAAAACTTTTAATAAATTATGTTCACTTTATCTTGAAACTTTATTAACTACATAAATGAAAAATTGATTCATGTAGATTTATTAACTAAGTATGGAAAATTTAATAATTTTAAAAATATATTCTTGGGAAACGTTTTCTCTATTTAATAATGTACAAACCTAACATTTATTAATAAAAATATTATATAATATATAATAAATTGAAAAGGTATGTATTGTGTTTAAAAAAATAATATTTTTTGAATGAAATCAGTTAAATCTTAAAATAGTGAGGAGATAAAAAATTGAAAAATTTCGTTCGATTGCAGATATTCTTTATCCAATTTGTATATACGCAATTAAAATTTTATTTTCTAATACGATAATAGAAAATGCCGAACAACTAAAATATAACCCTCCTGATTCATTACTATTAATGAATTTGCTGCTAATTTGCCTGAGTTTTAAGAAGAAATTAGATGGAATGCTTGGATAAGTATATAGTGACAATTGCGAGGTAATGAAAAACAGAATGGAATATTAAAATTTCGCCAAATTATGGCGGTCTTAGTTCGGTGACCCGCGCCATCTTCGTTCTGGAATGCGCCAGTCTGTGAATATTTTCCTGGCGGGGGCAAGTGAAAGGGACAGTTTGGCGTCACTCTTCAGTGGACAGCCGCTCAAAGCCTCATTGGCCTGTGAAAGCCTTTTTTTTTTCGCTTTCACTGCCAATTTGAGAAATTGGTGTCACTGGGAAGAATATCAGCGCAGTCAGTACTACGGTTCACCAATCTCGCCAACAGAAGAAAGCACGTAATTGATTAATGAAAGCAAAAGTGCAAAATCATTTGAAGCGCATTCTTAAAATAAATTACTTCATTAAATTCTCCAAAAACATAAGTTAATAACTGGGAGTGTATATTAATAACAGCTGTTTTAAATTATTAAAATGCATTTTTAAATTAACCTCGAAGTTAAGATTTGGTATCTTCTTTAAATTTATAAACCTGAATAACAGTGCATAATTGTTTAATTACAAATTCAGTGTTTGAGACTTTTTTACACGATTTTTCTTTTTTAAAATTGTTCACACAATATAGTATTGTAATTCTCAATCAAAACTCAATTTAATACAATTCACAAAGTTTTTTAATGAATTTAGCTATTTTCATAGTTTATACATAATATGGTTTTTGGTTTATACTTTCTTACGTGTATATGTATAAAGACACAAAATGCAAATATATGTACAACTAGAGAAAATAATTCTGATCTTCTAGCTCAAAAAAGTTTAAAATTACTTAAAATTAAATTACATTGAAATTTTTACAACGAAAATTATTAATTGATAATTTTTGTGAAATACAAAGTTTGTTAAAGTAATTGCTATTTAAATTTGTAAATATATATAAATACAGCTATAATACATTTTTCTTCGTAAACAAATTATATTTTTAAAAAAATATTCGTTTTGTTTACAAATTGAAATTTTACATATTTCAATAATATTATTTTTGAAGTATGTCTATTTTTAAAGTTATAAAATCTTTATATTTTACGCTATTGTAATGTAACAAACATTTTATAATAATACATATATCTAAAGAAAAATTTTCTGCTTGAATTTCGCTTTCTGAAAAAAGAAAACTTAGAAATAGGGTTACCAATTAGTTTAATAAATTTCTGAATAAAAATATGAATATTTTCATAGAAATAAAATACACTTTTAATTCTAATTTTCAATTCACATTAATCTTTTCACAAACATTTTGAAAGTATGAACTGCATTTGTCTTCATTTATAAAATTTTTCAATGTGGTCGGATTATGGAAATAGCTTTGTTTGTAATGATTTATTCCATAAATAAAACTTACAAAATTGAAAGGTCTGTAATTCTGTGATAATTTCGTTAATTACATTCTTTACTTTCACATTTTCAGCAAAGATGAATCTAAACACCTTTTTCCCAAAAGGAAAAGAAATGTTCTTAAAATTTCTTAAAATTATACGCACTAATTCTTCGAACTTTCATTATAATTGTTTTGCGTTTTGAGTTAAAATACTTCGTTAGGTCAATAACATGCAAATTTCCTGCTTAAATGTATTCTTCTGTTATTGATTATTACGCTCATTTTCAGGATAATAATGTGTTTCGAGGATTCTGTTTTATTTTAAATTTCAATACTTTTTATTTAATTTTAATAGAATTTAACTTTTACGAATATAAGATTTGCAAATTTTATAACAATGAAATAACAATTTATCAGAGCAATACGCAAACCTTTGTCATAAGTAAATAAAAAATGAAGGCAAAAAGGAAGATGAAAACGAATAAAAAAATTGGTTGGGGAATAAGTTCGTTGCAGTTTCTCCAAATACTTTTATTTAAGCAAAAATCAATAATTATATCAATAAGTTAATCAATTATATATTCGCCGTTGCTTTTTACAACCTCTTCCCACCTCTCGACCAATTTGTTGATGCCGTTCCGCCAAAAATCGCCTGGTCTGGTTCAAAGAAGTTGTTGAGCCAGTTTTTAAGAAACCTCTTAGTGCACTGGGAAATGCTCGAAAAGAATGCCACAGTCAACAAGTAGCTCTACATGGCCTAGCTACACCGCGTGAATGAGGCTATTCGACTTAAAAGACCTGATTGATATGGTCAAACCATACTCCTTCACGACAACACCAGGCCTCATGTTACACAAGTCGTCAAAGCCGACTCTAAGAGCATCCGCCGTATTCTCCGGACCTTGCACCGACCGATTACCATATTCTCCACTCCTTGTCAAACCATATGAAGGGTGTTACCTTCGATAACACAGGTCCTTAAAAACTGGTTCAACTATTTTGACACCAGACCAGGCGATTTTTGGCGAAACGACATCAACAAATGGGTCGAGAGGTGGGAAAAGGTTGTAAACAGCAACGGCGAATATATAATTGATTAACTTATTGATATAATTATTGCTTTTTTTACATAAAAGTCTTTGGTAAAAACGCTACGAATTTATTCCCCAGCCTAATATTTATTAGGAATGAAGTTAAAAGTTAAAAAGCCAAAAATAATTTTTCATTGCTGACAATTTCCCAAAGCTTGTAGTAAAATAATTATTAAAATACAATACACAGAGATAATGAAATGAAAATCATGATGGTTTTATATTTGAGCATTAATTATATTCAAAAGGAAGTATTTAACGGAATTTTAGGAAATTATTTTAAACTGCAAATTTAGTGCAAAAATATCACGATACTTTATTTAAGATAAGCGTTTCACTAAATCTAAGTTTTTGTTGAAAATAAAGTAATCATTTTAGAATTGATTGTGAAGCTGAAACTCTAATAATTTTAAAATTAAAAATCAGAATATAATTGTAACAGTTATTTGTTGAGCAACAATTGTTCAAAAGGTATCTGGGAATTTAGTTTTTTCATATAATCTATATATTATATTATGATAAACTGGTTACAATATTGAATATATTAAACGTCTTATAAACAAGAAAATAATGAATTCCACGTCACTTTAAAATGAAAATATTGATTAAGACTTTATACTCCTAAATTACAGCTCCTCACTAATGTTGTTAATTTCTAACTATTCCGTCAGCTACGATTCCATTTTGTTGTAGCAATTTACTAAACATACTTAATATTAGTCAATCTTTTTCCGGTTTATTTCTGTTCTGACATCGTAAAGATGTGTTGTTGTTACTTATGACACTTGGACAAACCAAACTCGCTCTGCCGACGGCTATGCGAATTTATGTGATTAGGGTGCGTCTTTGGTTTAACCAGTGCACCATGAAGGTGAAACTACGACATTGCTCTAATACTCCTCCGATAGATGGCACCACCAGAGAATCCACTTCTTCAATTTCGACATTGATCTGAAGGGGGAGGAAATTTTCTCCAGACCATTACAACCATGGTAACTGCTCAACTATCGAACTGAGGACTTTTGATCCCACAGATTTAACGAGCACGTATATCGCATATACTCGGTGGGTACCATGGACTAAAGATGTTATTATATAAAGTAGATTTGAGCAATCCTATCGCATAAATTTACAGTTTTTATTTCCCTTTTCCAATTTCTTATCAGATTTTTGTTAAACATTAATGCTAAGAAACATCATTATACTTTGCACAGTCATATTTATTGTGAAAAGACATTTTTAATTTATAAATAACTTTTGATTATTTCTGTGGGTTTGCAAAAACTAACAAAAAATATTCTCTAGAATATTGATGAAAATTTTTTATGTTGTTGTTGGAGAGAGAAATTAAAGATGGTTGAGAGAAAATTTTTTTATTCTTTATATTATTGATAAAAGAATCGCTCGTAACAAAAGAAATTAGAAGAGAAAGTGAGGATGGGGTTGAAACAGAATGCGTTATAACTTCCAATTTTCGCCTATAAAGTTTTCTAAAAATACATATTCATAACACATCAGTAATGTCGTCAAACATAAGGCTCACTCTTAGCACTGATTATCCATGCATTCAAAAAAGGGAGTATCGACCCGTTTAAAAGGAGGACGATTCTTGGATGGGAGTCTACACAATGCCATTATTGTCGTTCAAAGAAGAACGTCTATCTGCTGCAGCCACACAATGCGTAAATATAAATAAACCATTTCACATCAACGAGTGAAACTAAAAGAACACGGGCTGGATCGTCACATATCAATCCGAGGTCACAACTTCCAGCGGAACGAGCTTGTTGTTAAACATTATTAATGATGATCTTATTTCAGGATGGAACGCGTTTGTGGCAGGAAAACAATGAGAACATTCGTTTGGTTTTGTTTAAATTATTGAGTCTTGTTAGTAATAGGACAATATTGTTTGCTTAACACTTTTTTCTAGTCAGGAAAATAAATATTTTTGAGAGCAAGCTTTCACCCTATAAGCATAGACAATTTACTATTTCAAGGTGAATTTTAGTGTATATGTTATGTGACAAGTAAATAATATCTTTTTTTTTTTCAGAAAGAATGTGAATAATCACAAAAAAAACACTTTAGCTTTATTTTCTTAAATCTCGCTCAAAAGTAAATGTATTCAGTTTTTCAAAAATGTGTCAGCAAATTTTTATTTAGAGATTGCAATAACATTGCATCTTCATGAATTAAACATGCATCCTTAATGATTTACTTGGACATTTATCAATTGTTTAATTCAATGTACAATTAAAAAGCTGAAAAAATTCAGAAATATGTAGTTTTGAGAATGGTTTTGAGCATATTATAAGCTCGCATTTTCTAATTTTATAATGCTGAATAATTTATAAGATGTTGGTTCAAAAAAAGAATCACATTCGACCATTTTATGAATGTTACGAAATTAAAGAAATTTTATCTAATAACTCGGGATTGTTTCAAACTAGTCACAAATTTCCCATATAGATTTTATCGAGACAATTATGATCAAATAATTACTAAAAATAATTATAAACTAATGCCTAATTATTAAAATAACAGTTTGATCACGTTTAGGTGTTTTAATTAATTAATAAATTCGAAAAATTTTGAATAATGCAATCAAAAGGAAATGAAGGACCAATTTTTATATAGTTTTAAGCTGTGAAAATATTTCTTTAAAAGAAACTTAGCAAATTTTAAAAACAACTGTATTAATTTACTTGTTGCTACATTATTCATTTTTTCACAATACATAAACGACAAATTCATTCACTAGTAATCAATTATATTCTAAGCAATATAACTTATATGAATAAGTATGACTGATCACCTAAATTTTGTGCTTAAAAAACAATATTTTAAATGTAGTGTACTTCACAAATTCATTAAGTAATATCTTTTTATTTCTTGCAAAAAACTGACCTTGTTATTTCATTCTCAGTTGAATTAGTATTTAAAATGTATTGTTAATTTAAACATTAGTAAAATATTAATTTTAGGCATAATAAGTATAAATTAACAGAAATCACAAACAAATTTATTTCTCTTAAATTATTTTAATTACTTGACAAATGGAATATTCTTCGAAAGTGAGGAATGGAAATAAAAGCAGCAAATTTTTAAAAGAATATTCTTTTAAACTTTTGCACAAAACAATTGTGTATCTCTATAAATTGGCAATTATTTATCTAAGCATTTAGGAATCATGCATTCTTAACAGGAGATTGTTAAAACTTATCATTTCGAATGAATTGGTGTGTATGTATACAACAGAACCAAAAAAAAAATGCCGTGAAAAAATAGGATATTTTCCTTGTAGAATTTAATATATGATTATATTATCTTGATGAGCTATTTTTGTTATTTATATAAACGTTCAATTCTTATAAATATTTCTTTATTTTTAACACATTTGGGTCCTATCTACGACAGAATAGAATGCAATTTTTATCACAAATCAAATATGAACCAGGAAAAACTGTCGCCATGAAAATGATTTTTTGTAAATAGCAGAAAACTATATACCTAACAAATGGTTGTTACTTTGTTAAATTTTTGTTTGATTTTCTTCAAACTTTATAAAAAATATTTCTCTTAAGCAAAAATTCAATTATAATAAATATTTCTCTGTTTTTATAACGCAAAAATATAAATATTTGTGACCCATATATTATAGAACAAAATGCGATTATTTCAGTCGCCAATATAAATGTTATTTTTTCGAATTTCCATTTATGCAACTTTATTTTTTGTTGCTGTTAAAATAATCAATTTAAAGTACCATTATTTTTTACAATGTGTTTTTTACATTTGAAGACATAATTAGTTATCAATGTGTGGATTTTGCACTAACTTTCCTGGTCGAAATTTGGTTTATTCGGTACCTGAAATTCGGGCATTTCATGTACCGAATTTGCAAATGAGTGAAAAAAGAAAATGCTAAATTTAAATGTCCAAATTTGGCAATTCTATTTCCACTAAAATATGTCATGCAGTCTGAAATTTTTCAATTTCATCCAATTTTGTTTTGCATTATCTTTTTTTCAAATCACAAAAAGGTAACAAAATTTCATATTGGTGATATACTAAAACAATGCGCCATTTAAAAGATAAAATTACATCCGACCTGACAAAGCGTCTTTTGAGAACAAAATAACAACAAAGTATGAGTAAGAAAAATAGCGAAGAGGTAAACTGACCTACATAATCATAAATAATGAAAATGGTAGAAAAATATGCTTGAAATATACTGGACATCGGGAAGCGAAATCCCATTGTTCTTCTACACAGCGAACGATTTTTTAAATTCTAACTTTATTTCACTTCATTTCGTTAAAACGAAAGAGAATTATGTAAAAAAAATTATAAATATAATGGTGTCGATCTCGTTCTTAAATGAAGAACCACGCCCATCAAAATTATGATTATCCCTGATGAGTTGGCTACGCCCTGCTTTATTACACAACGGGATTATCTCTTATCCTAGATAAGTTTCCCTTCACAATAACTTTATTAACTAAATCTTAGATGTTCGTGTAAGTTTAATGGCAGTTTTTTTTTCGTTTTTTTTTTAAAAAAAAGGCATTTCAATTTATTAAGTCAGTCGCTAGTTAGATGTAAGTACAAATCCTATTGACTTATTGTATAGTGACTTATGGGGATAGTAAAATTGTACATATATAAACTGAGTATTTTTCATTGTATTGCTACCTCAGGCTTTTTTGCTTTTATGTATGCGTCCAATTAAAGATTTTTATAGTTTTCATTCTGACAATATGATATAGAAAGTATGTTTCTATAATCTTTTTTTTCCTTGAGGTGTTATACACTTAACTGCAATGAGTAAATATCATCAATCTTTTTTCACATTCTCAAGCATAATTATTCGAAGTTTCATTTTGCGCAAGCATTTTGATTGTATAGGCGGAATTAAGAAAAGCTACAACCCTATCTGCATGTGTGTCCTTGAATAAGGCGTGCTTACGAATATAATCTAAGCATCCATTTTCATTCTAAAATTTCTTTTTTGTGAGAAAATTCTTTAATATTAAAGAAATTTCTACGAATGTTTAAACGCTGAAAAAGTTCCAAAAAATTAAAGATACCACTATTTATAATTATATATTTACTGGGGAAAATAAGGATAATAACAGTTGTGACAGTGATATATAATACAGCTTAATGCATTTTTAAAAGTTCCGTAATTATAAAAGACAACCTAGCGCCCTCTTATCAAAATTCCTAAACCATGGCAGAGAAACATGTTTACCAGAGTGGAAAACTTACGATGTTACTATAACTGTATATATTTTTATGTGTAATTGGAATTTCTTAATTATGGAAAATAATTAAAATCCTTCTATCAGAACTTTCATGCCACAACACAAGAAGATATAACGTTCTGACCAAATTTAAGCATTTAAGATTTTACTGTATGTAATTGCATACGTCTTAATGTACATTTGATGGTTTCGTAATTACGAAAGATAATTATGCATCCTTGTATCGGCATTTTTCTACCACATCTGAGGAAGATATGGAATTAAATTTTTAATTCTAGACTGAAAACTTTAAGTTGTCGTTACTTGTACACATTTTAATGAGTATTTGAAGGATTTGTTTTCATAAAAGACAATCCAACATTCTCCAATCAAAATTAATGTGTACTCTATCAAGAAATGACTAAGTTGTTGTTCTGATAATTTGCTATTTATAACTATTTACATCTTAATGAGCATTTAGAGACTTAGTATTGATAAAATGTCATCAATTATCTTTAAATTGGAATTTACATACTAGATTTGAGAAACACATCAGAATAGATGAAAAATTCAAAGAAATTTCCATCTGTAATTTTATACACCTTAAACTATACTTGAAAGCTACGTAATTGCAAAATATGTGACCCTATTTGAATTTTCATACTATAGCAAATGATAAAAATCTGAATATTCTGTTGTTCCGACTTGATTAAAAAAAACTAAGATATTTCTATTTGTAAATATACCTTTTTATATGCGCGTTTGACGATTTTGTTATCATAAAAGACAGTTTAGTGAAACATATTCCACTCATAATATTCAAACAATACATAAAAAAGGTATAATATTTAGAGTCGACTCATAAAATTAGTCTTCTAAACATGACTGTCTCAATATATAGATCCATGGAAATGGATAACATTTAATACTCTGTGTTAGCTACGAACTAGAACAGTATTTCACTTACATTTTCCTACCACATAGTTCTCAGCTTGGTGATAAATTTAGATCTTAAGTGCAACTAATTATTGATAACCAAGTTTATTCTTTATTCTCTTCCTTAAAATCAGGGCCAAAATAAGGGAAGGTCACTTTTGCTTTTAAATTTTTTGGAATACTAATAATCACACTAAAGAAAATTCATCTTTAGATTTTCACTTCAATATTCTCTGCCCTTTCATTTGGATACAGGATCTGAAGGAAGAAAAAGTCTACTTTAATAGAGAAAATTATAGTTATATTTTCCTCCGAACAAATTTATCATAGTTACATCAAATTTTGTTCAGATTTAATTTTTCTTAAAATAATATTTTTATTATGAATTCATTTTAAATTTAACTGATTAACTGAGCTTTATATATATATATATATATATATATATATATATATATATATATATATATATATTATATATATATATATATATATATATATATATATATATATATATATATATATATATATATATATATATATATATATATATATATATATATATATATATATATATATATATGTATATATATATATATATGCCACCCAACCTGTCTAGTGGTCAGCGTGTCTGACTGCAGATAGGGAGGTCATGGGTTTGAATCCCGGTTCGGGCATGGATGTACTTACTCTATCTATCCTGTCTTTGTCCTTTCCTTTTGTGAATGGGTTGTGAATGGTTCCCTACCCTATAAACGGGTCTCTATAGCATCTGTGTCCCGAGGAAGTCGAACTCCACACCTAAAATGGTTCAGTTGGAAAAGTCGAGCAGCTCACACCATATTGCCATATATCAGTATATATATATATATATATATATATATATATATATATATATATATATATATATATATATATATATATATATATATATATATATATATATATATATATATATATATATATATATATATATATATATATAAGTCGATGGTGGATTGGTTAGCTTCCTTAACTTCGAAACAGAGGATCCAGGGTTCGAATCCTGGATCGGACATGGATGTTCCTTTTTCAGTGTGTGTGTTTTTTTATCCTTTCATTTCCGGGACGACGATGGCACACCCACTGGGTGTCATCGTCGCCCCGAATGCCGAATCTAAATGATGGCACATCGAAACGATTCAGCATCGAAAAGATGGCACACCAACTATATAAAATATCATATCACACTCACTCCTAGTAGCGCTGAATAGGTATGTCCTAAGTACACACACAACCGGGCATTATATACATATATATATATATATATATATACATATATATATAATCATAATTATATATATATATATATATATATCTATATATATATATATATATATATATATATATATATATATATATATATATATATATATATATATATATATATATATATATATATATATATTATGATTGTATATACATATATTTAATCGCAATTTCTTATATTATTAATTTCTTAGAACGTTTGTCTTTTTTTATTGAAAGAAAATGTGTTGTTGAAAATTTTTTATATTTCCACTTATATCAGAAAATGTCTCATATGGAATAGTTCTTGGATGAAAATATATCTATATTCAGATTTCTAAATCGTTTTTCTTTTCTTTTCTTTCTTTTTTTTTTTTTTTTTGTCGCGTGTTTTCTATCTTGTGTACATGAGAAAGGACAACAACAAGCAGAAGCAGAGAACATTTATTGACGAGGAGGATGAATGCAGGCAATAACAAGAGGAGTGCGCTGCTTTCTTTTGAAACAAGGATCCATTACAAGCAGAAAGTTCGATTTCTTCCCCAGCTTTAAGTCCAAACTTCACTCGGGATTCGAGCCTGAGCCCACTAGGGGTGAGCCGAGGGTCATAATTGCAAAACAGGCTTAGCGGCCTTTAACCCATTAAATCGAGTAATAACCTAAAGGCTGCATAAAATCTGTCACATTTTGCAATGAACTTACTTTGATTTCAGCAATCATAATTACTTCAAAGAGCATACGATGCTTTCCGGTGTTATTTGTGTTCCTTTTCTTTACAAAAATATTATTGAAAGTAAAGTATTCATATTCTGTAAATACATCTCATTTAATTTTTTTGTGGGAACTTTATTAAAAATCATTTTCCTCTTCTTTTAAAATAAATAAGCTTTTATATTTATAGCGGTGCTTCCTTTATAGGTAAGATTATTGCGGGTACGAAGATTTAAAGTGTTTTTGTCTAGGAATTTTAAAATGTTCCTCCTGATGAAATTTGCTTTGCATAGAATTTCCATTTTATAGTACTTTTCTATAAATTTCTATAATTCGGTAATATGTTTCTATAGAGTGAAAAAGCTGCGCTAATAAAAAAAACCATGTAAAGCAATTTTATTTTGTCATAAAAAAGTTTAGAAAAATTTTAACTACTCAATATGCACAAATTCAAAACTATAAACTTTGCGATATTGGGCAGAGCTATATTTTACCATTAATTCAATGAAAATCACAAAAGCAAAAATGGAGACAAGTGTTTTCAGTTTCGAAAATAACAATCAAGCCATTTTGAAATACAATCTGTAACCATGTTACAGCGAAAGGTTTGCTGTAAGAACCGTAGTAAAATGTTCGATTTCAACAGCTTTAGCAAACGATTCTCAGAATAAGAAACAGAAAAGGGTGTAGGCGCTTGTTTCAACAGCCGTAACGAAAGCCAACTTTTTCGTTTCTACCCACAATGCACCGGAAAGTGGGGGGGAGCGACTTCTTCCCACGACCCGGTGACTTACTTTCGCCCCATGGTCACTCACGACTTGGCTAAATGGTCTTGAGGTGGTACGGCCGAACACGCGAGCGACCGTTCAGCTGCTTGATGCCAACTCAAATGAATAATCTTCAGTTGCTAATTGGGGAAAAGCAGGAGGTTTTTCCAACAACACACCGGTTGGGGAAAATTTGCTGCTGGCTTAAAGTAATCACTTAGTAATAAGCATCAAAATAGAATTTGTAAAAAAAAATTAAACATTTCTTTATATTTATATATATACAATTTTTTTAAAAAATAATAAATTAACTTTTAATTTAGTATTTTAAATTAAAACATTAGTAGAAAAAGTTAAAAATTTCTCCCATTTGCATATAAAATTTTGAAACATTAACTTTTTTAAAGTTAAAAACACAGAAAATTTATTTATAACATGCAAATAAAGGATAAGAAAGGAAAAAATGTCTCACATCAGCTCTATGATTTTATTATAAGCATGTATTAAATTTAAATAAGAAAATATACGGATTTTTAAATCCATTGTCATATAAAATATATCCTTATTATTATAAAAGGTTATTTACTCAGAAAAAATTTCTTAATTATATGTTTTACAGTCATAGTGTTGTGGGACACACAAAATATTTTAGAATATAACTAAATATATTTCACTTTATTTTTTGTTCCAGAGAGATTTCCACGAATTTTAAAATAATTGCTTTATAAGAATTTGAAATTATCATTAAATGTAATCGTTGTTGTTTATTATCCTCCCTGATTAGTCAATAAGCTAAACCAGATCCATGAGATTGAGAACAAACAAAAAATTAATAATAAGAACAGGACTTCGATCTTTTCAAGTCGTAAGTAGGAAGGTAGTTGATCATAGGTAAAATGCATGATATTGCAATGTAATCATGTTTATATGATGATAAATTGTCTTTTCTCTTGCTCGAGCAATCATTTTTTCCCAAAAAAGTTCCAATAAAAACTTTAAAAAAAAAGATGTTTTTATATAAGAGAGAAATTGATCCTGACCGGTTATTTTGTGAGTAGAGAATACAATATGTTACCACTGAATGCTTCTTACTTTCTTTTTTAAAATTTAATTGAAAATTATATTGTATTATTTAAAATTATTTTATTTAGTAATTTTAATTTTACAGGTTGGGTTTGTTTGTAGTCTTACAATTATTTTTTTTCTCAATTCCAAAAGACTATTCATTTCTACGTCACACATCAGAATCGAACCAATGAGCAGTAAAACTATAAGCTAAAGTGGTAACCTTTTAATAGCCAGACTGGCTTAGGTTATATGAAAAGTAAATTTGAAAAGCCTATCATGATCACTTACCACCATATATTTAATATGAATAAGAAATTGCTTCAAATGTATTCTTTAATCCCTGAAATAACCAAGAACCCGGTTTAGTATCCATTAGGTTAAGGCGATACATTTTTGGATTCTTAATTTTGTTTTCTAAAGTAAATAAACTCAGTCAGCCACCTCATAATTTGAAGCCACGGTCAAATGACGAGGTCAGCACCTGAGCTGGTTATTTTCTCTTTGAGCCATATCACACAAGAAGAGGGTCATTGAACTCTATGGAATTTTTGAAGTGTATAATCCCAACAACACAATTGTTTTCGGAGTCCGGTACCAAACCCTCTATCTTCCGGATTCATTTAGCTAAAAATGACTACAAGTTACTCCAGCCATTTTTTCTTCTTCTATCCAGCCATTAGTTTAGCTTAGAGGTAAAGAAGAAAATGAACAAATTCTCGACTCAAAAGTATAAATTCATTTAAATTGATAAAATGTGGATACCCTTGCATTTTCACTTATCCCAATGGACATGCCTTGTGCAGTTTTTGCTGCAACCTTTCGACCCTCGACAGGACAGGTCTTTCTACACAAATACCTGGACAGCATCGGGGTAGATGTTGATGATACCTGTCCATTTTTATTTTTCGGGTTCAACCATGGATTTTTTTTTCATGTGATAGCTTTTACTACACTTGATTTTGTAACCACTAATTCCGAAAACTTTACAAAGGCTGAATTGTACTGGGCTGCCAAGAGCATTATGGAAGAAATCGCGACAGACTGGTGTAGGAAATTAAAGATTATTTTCACCATCAGACTTCGCTGCCTTCACATATTTCTTATTACTTCTCTTTATATCAAAATATCTTTTCGGCTATTCACTATTGTTGAGAGGACGTGGTAGCCTAGGATATCAACCTTCAATCCGGAAGAGGCGATATACGTGCTTATTAAATCCGTGGAATCGAAAGTCCTGTGAAAGTCAAAATTAAGAGAGTGGATCCTCTGGTAGGGGTATTTATCGGAGGAGATGTACTTTCACTTTCTTTTTCTTAAAGCAAAGATGTACTTTCACCTTTTTGGTGCTCTGGTTAAAACAAAAGACGCACTCTACTGACTTTATTTCGCATAATCATCGCCTATCGAGCTTGGTTTGTCCAAGTGTCATAAATAACAACAACAATGGTAGTTGAAATCATTAAACAATCACTCGAGAGTCATTTATTTATTGTACGAAATATATTCAATAAAGAAATATATATTTCAACAAAAGAAACAAAATATATTCAACAAAGTTGTATTAATGAAATTAATAAATATACATAAATTATTTTGCATAAAAGAGAGAAACTGTATGAGCATAAACTTGATCGACACATTACATGCCGAACACCAACACTTTTATTCAAAGCGTTTCCAAATACGAAAACAGTACTCTCTCTCTCTCTCTCTCGCTCTCTCTCTCTCTCTCTCTCTCTCTCTCTCTCTCTCTCTCTCTATATATATATATATATATATATATATATATATATATATATATATATATATGTATATGTATATGTATATACATACATATATATATATATATATATATATATATATACATATACATATACATATATATATACATATATATATATATATACATATACATATATATATACATATATATATATATATATATATATATATATATATATATATATATATATATATATATATATATATATATATATATATATATATATATATATATATATATATATATATATATATATATATATATATATATATATATATATATATATATATATATATATATATATATATATATATATATATATCTTTATCTTAGCAAAGGTTTCACAGATACTTATGTTTGAACTTCGCCATCTTTGTTGTCATTGGATACAATGCAATTAACTTCACGTTTTCTGTAAATAATATTGTATATTACAGCTCAAAGATCACTATTTCCTACTTTTACATCCTTAAGAATTGCAGTAACTTCTTCAAGTAATTACGTTGTCAGGGGTCTTTACTGTCACCCACGTCAAACATAAGAGAACTGAACTCAATTCCGGTCTCTCCTGTAGGTAAAACTTTTATGTTCACTTTTAAAATATGTCACTAGAATACTAATCTTTCTCTTAAAATAGTGTATTAATAAACGATAATTAAATAATCTCATGACCGAATATTTTTAGAAGGCCGAATGCCTGAAAAACTTTTGCCTAAATTTCATATTTAAAGATTGGATCAGTTGATGATCTCTTATAATTAAATAATTAAATTAAATTGGTTAATAATGAAATTAATTAAATAATTAACCAAATTAATTCATTCAAATTAACAATTCGATTAATCAAATTAACCAATTCGATCGATCAAATTAATAATTCAGTCTTTGTAATTAATTAATTAACATAATTAAATTTGTTGAGTTTATAATCAATGCGTATTGCGTCACTGAAACAATTTAATGAATTTTGTTTGATCAAAGTTTATCCGGAAGGAATTCTTGTCCAAGTTAGTTAAGAATTAATTAATTGAGACATTCAATCATAGTTCCATTACCAAATTAACCCATAAGCTATTAAAATAAGTATAAGAAGAAAAATCTCAAATGGCAGAGTGATATTTATAAGACTAATATGTTATATATGCTAAAAATAACAAGTATTTAAACTTTAAAAAAATGGAAGCATTAAACCTGAGTAATCAGGACCCAGAACAACTATCTCTGACAGCAATCTCCCCACTTAAGCACCTGGGCACGAGATTGGATGGCATGTGGTGACATAACTACCCATGCAACTTCAACGCAATATCACATTCAGTGCATCTTAATGGCTGATACATGGAGACAAACTATATATATATATATATATATATATATATATATATATATATATATATATATATATATATATATATATATATATATATATATATATATATATAATATATATGTATATATAATATATAATATATATATATATATATATATATATATATATATATATATATATATATAGTCTCTCGGAAAAGAAGCAACAAAACATTTTCTGAATCAAGGAAGGTCCATGGAATATTGGCAACATATATTACTCATTATCTCATTCAAATTTATTATCTCACAGGGTTAGAATAAAAAGTAAAAAACACGTGCTTTAACAAAACGTAACAAACACAACATAGACCTTGACATCACAGAAATCTGACCACCACTGTTCAAAGTGTTGTAGGTATGAATTAAAGGTGACGTGATAATTGTCCTCAGTGGTACACCCATAACATCAATCTAGGTGACGAGTCAGTATGGCGACGCTGACGGCATGCTGTGAATCTATGTTTGCCACGAATCCCCCAAACAAGAATATGATTACCATAATGCAGTAAAAAAAACCCTGCTTCGTCTGAAATCATGACGTCATACTATTCTTACATCCAGGTTCATTATTGTTCCCGCCACTGTATGCACTCCTATCTGTAATATAACTTCAAATTTATCAAAAGCATAGTCGCTGAGTTAATGATCCTTGCTGCAGAAAACGTCGTCGAACTGTTCTTGCAGATGCTTGTTGTCTTGAAAATGTTTTGCTTGTTGCACTTGCTGTCTCAATTTTTTATTCTCTTCTCGACGTGATTGAATGCGACGTATCGCAATGTGAGTGAAATTCATGTTTTTCCGGTTGTTATTTAAAGCGGGCTTCTAAACTAAAGCACAGTGTTTCTTATGACTGTCCTGAATATATTCTGGTGTCACTCATGGAATATGATCTGATGCGATCGACAATAATGATATACCATAAATTACAATCCCATGAAACTACGATTCGATTTCTGAAAAAATCAGAAACATTCTCCTTCTGAAACAAAGTCTCATAACACCTTTCCACCAGGTAATAAAGTTAAAGTAGAACTTATGAATTAGAAATATGCTGCAAAAATTTTTCATTTAAACACTTGTAAATGTCACAATATCCACCATTTTTATAAGAATACTTAAAAAAGCGAATCGTTTATGTAATATATCATCTTCTTGTGTAATATTGCATTCTGGTACTGCAATTTTTAACTCTAACAACGCTATTTTCTTTCCAGAATGCATTTTACCTTTCCTAAAATGGTTATAAGACAGTGGGTTGTTTTTATAACAACTGGTTTTGTCACAATTGTATTTTAAATAAGCTTTAACTATAACCACTAAGTAATTAAGGATTAAAATGAATACCAATCGTAAAAATTTCATAAAGAATTTTCTAAATTAGTCAGTAAGTAGAGAAATACATTATTCTCAAACGGTTATAAAATAAGGGGATACAAATGAGTTTTTTTTAAATCCATGAAAATTCCATATAGAAGATTAAAAATTTGCCGAAGGGAAGCTGTCTTGAAAAGGCAGTAGATTACTCTACAAAAAGTGCTGTGAAGCAGAAAGTTCCTCGGTTGAAAAAATGTTTGAAGAGGAAATTCTATCAAATTCATAATTTATTTTTCAGGTTCTATTCATGCATAGGATTTGGAAGAATTCCAAATCCAATTAGTCGATTAACTATCCATCAATTATATTCCTCTATTAACCATTCACAAAATACTCCATCAATAATTAATTTGTCACATTGTATCATAATCAAGTAAGAACGTCGACATTTGAACATCTTCATTTCTTTTCACACTAAATCAGCAGACGAACAAAATGTACTACGAACATTCAAATACGTAGATCCTCTCAATGCAGTAATTTCTGATTGGATCTTACTATAACTACATTTTTCAATTCCACAAATAAATCTCTCTTGAAACTTTAGTATAACTTTTTTTGCTTTACTACTGATAAACATGCTATTTATTACCTTCTTACACATTTTCACTGATTATCTTTTGATCCATTTAAAAAACTTCGTATTTACAAAACTTTTTATAATAACTTTTTGTTCTAAACATCTAGATTATAATGTCTCTTTAATCAATTACTTTAAAATGTTTAATTATAAATTTCATTACATGCTTATTGTCTCAAGTACGTGTATTTTTAGAGTCACGAATTTTAAATGATTGCTGTGATGGGCTTCCAACATATATCTTCTTTTTCAATATCATTCCGACGTTATCGCAAGATAGATATCTTTCAGAACTGCCTGGTATTCTTTTTTCACCTCGAACTTTTAGTAATGCATCAAGTTTAAGCAAACAAATTAGATAGACTAACCTAATTAAAGAAACGGCGTTTTTTATTACCTGCTCACATCAATTCACTCGAGATGCAAGCTACTCTTTTTGGAAGACCTTGAAAATTTCAGACGCAAATGATCTATGGCTGTTAAATTGGCCTTCAAATGTCGCTAGACTTTTGCCCATTTGACAGCAGAATTTTTTTGTTCATTCCTAAGCATTGTCATAGTTTGGATAACGTTGTTAAAAAGAAATATATAGGAAATCGTAAAAAAATTTCGCATCTTCTGCCTCTAAAAAACATTGTCAAAATATTAGGATCCAAATGATTCGATTTTTACTTTGATCTATGATACATAAAACAAAATGTTTTGCATCTAAAATGGTTTTGATTTGAAATGCATCGATTTTATTACTGTCTTTTATTGTATCATAAATGATTTATTCAAATTACACGTTTTAAGCATTTACTGAATGTAATTTCTTTTTAAATAAAATAATTAAAAAATATTTTAAGTTGGTGTAAACTGTTGCTTAAAATATCACCAGCAATAATCTTCCTAAGAAAATGCTTTAATTTATTTTTAAGAAAAAATCTTAAGAAATTTATTACTTTATTCTTAAGAAAATTCAAATAATTTCTATTTTTGTTAATGCTTAGTGTATTCTGAAAAAATACAAAATTTCGATAAATAATAAACATAGTCAGTTAAAAATTTCTATTAATTAAGCTTTATAAATTCAAAGAATAGTAATAAAAGTTTTAAATATATAAAAAAATAAACGTGAAATAAGGATAAGAAAAAGTAATATTTGATAATCTAAGAAAAAATACTATATGCTCTGTAAAAAGGTATCTTAACACTTCTATAAGTAAAGTAAACAGGAAAATTCAAAATATGAATATGTTTAGATATATTGTTTAAATATACAATTGTCATCTCGTTTTGTGTTATAACTACAGAGCAGGTCAATTAACTATCAAAATTTCATTTTATTGTCAACAATTTTTATAATATTTTCTTACAGAAACTCCAATTAATAAAATTTGATTTATTTTGCACAGTATATGTTGGCAACATTGAATTATAAAATTTTTGAAAATTTTACTTATTCGGTATTTTTAGCATTATTACAAATTAATGCAATGAATTATAAAGAAATACATCTAACAACAATAATTTTTTCTATCAATAAAAAAAGTTACTTTTAAATTCTAGAACAATATCTTTTTAATTTTGTGGAAAGAAAGAGTTTTTTGTGAGAATATTATTCGTATTTTTCAAGAATATATATTGCACAAAGATTGTTCTCCAATATTTTTATAATACAAATTTTTACTTTTAAAATTCTTTGATTCGGTAACAATTCCTATAAATTTTTAATATATTGAAAGCAAATAAGTTCCATTCTCATAAATTTAAAAATATATTCTTTTCTTAAGTGTGCATTACATTTCTCTTAACAACAATCCCACCAAATGGATATCTACGATCACTTTCCGTTCTTCTTTGTGGGAAATATTAAGATTTCTGGCCAAGGCTAACCACCTTTTGTGGTTAAAGAAAAACATTGTTTTTGTTTTGAAAGAAAACCGAATGCGCTTTCAATGTCACTTCAATGAACATAAATTGTAATTATTTAAGCTCAGAAATATGAATTTATTTTATTATTATACATTATTCAAACATACAAACATAACATTAGAATTCAAAATTATTCTTAATAATCTTTCCCCATTTTAATTAATTATGTATACCAGAAATAAAAGATTACAGATTTATTCTTGTAAATTTATATATATATATATATATATATATATATATATATATATATAGAGAGAGAGAGAGAGAGAGAGAGAGAGATTATAAAGATAGTTTGTTTCAAATTCAATTTGTTTCTGTTAAGATACATTGAAATAAATATTTATTGCAATGTGCTATTGACTTGCCAAATTTGATTGACATTAAATGCTTCCATTGAAACTCGAACAGGTTAAATAATTTCTCGATATATGAGGAAGTTGTCAAGGTTTTGTTTATCCTTGCAATTTAATTTATTTATATCAAATTGCCTTTGCAAGTCATCACGTATAAGCAACATAAAATTTATTTTTTTGTTTTTGAGATCATTCAAATTTAGAATGAAAATAATCAATGTGTAAATAAAGAATAAAGATACAATCACTTATTAATTATTTAAATATTGATTATTTTATTACAAAGATTAGCTTTCTTGCTTGTAATGTGAATAATTTTTTTTAAGTAAAATCAATCTCACAAAACAATTTTAAAATATAAATATACTTATTAATCAATTCTTAATTCTCCCGTAATAAAATTTTTTAAGTTGAATTTTATGTTCTTTTTCAAGACAAAGGCAATAAAATAACTTAAAAAATAAAATTAAACTGATAATACATTAAAATTAAGATTATAAAGTCGCCTAGTCACAATTTTAATAATATAATAACTCGAGAAGCAATTATTAAAACTACTTACTTTAAATGAAAAACAATTACATAATATTTGTCTAATGTTTTGAATTTCTTATCTTAATAGCCTATAGATGACAGTAAATATTTAATCACAAATTTTTGAAAAGCATCCATTTTTTTAAAATTAAAGCGCATTCATTGAAAATATTTCAATTATTTACGTGTTCATTAAAACTGCCACTCCATATAAAAAATTAAACATTTAAATTGTTTTTTCTGTGAAAACTTATTATATTTGAAATTTTTAATTACAAACAACTATGTAGCATTTTTCATTGTTCTTTTATTCCCTTAATATAAAATTATTTTTTACTAACAAAAAAACCGAGGAAGTAAATTAAATTTTCTCTCTTAAATAATATATCATCATATATAACGAATAAAAATATCACATATTTTATAAGTTATTCTATTGCAAAAATAATCTGAAATAAACATTATTCACAAATTTTTTTTTATTTCTCTTAAATGCAAAGTATATTTATAATCACGCTTAGCATATTTATTTAAAGTGTAAATAAGAAATATTTATTAAAATGTTGTATATTATTATTTTTGTTGATTTTCGAATTGCACAATAATCAAGTGAAATACATTTCCTGCAAAAAAAAAACTCCTATACAATAATTATTAACAAGAATTAATTATTTCATAACATTTATATCTTAACCAAATAAAAAAATTACATCATAAAAAAAGAAAAGAATTCAAATGACAATATCTCTTTTGAAATATTTTTGAATTGGTTAAATAATCATTCAAGAAAAGTATACAAAAGCCAATTGAAATAATTTCCACTTTTTTTTCAGGGTAAGTATTCTAGACATTATTTTAAGATTTCACTTGAAACTCGTTCAATATGTGTGGAATACATTTGAAATTCAAATATATTCGTTAATAACTGTGATGTATCATTATTATAAAACTAAATTCGATACACATATTACGTAATATCTATTGGATTTCCTCTCATCTAACTAATCAAATGAAATCACCACCAGTAATAATTTTCATCATAATTATTTAATCAATCCAAAATTATGAAAAATAAATATTAATTTATAAATTAAAAAAGTAATATTAATTTAAATTTTTAATGAAATTTTTTAATATTCTATTCATTATTTAGAAAATATTGATTTTGCATATTAATCTTCTTTCTCAGCCATACCACTGCGCCCTCTTTTAACAAAAAACTGAAATAATTCCCGACCCCACACTGATGGAGATTTTAAACCAGAATTAAATTGTATGCAAACTTTTTTCACTCAGTTGTTTATTTCTCTACGTGAATATAGACATCTATAAACGAGGCAATTGAATTTTAGTTACAAAAAATATTATTTGCTTTTTGTAACTACATTTGACTTTAATTTTTCTTCCTTAGAAGAACTTTAATTCTAAGTTCAAGAAGATACATGATAAGATGAATAACCCAAGAAATGCAGGTTCGTGCAGGAATTTAACTTAAATCATATTTTACTTTCATTTAAAAAATTAAGATTCAATATTTTTCTGTATGAATATATAGTAATGGAATATAATAAAGATTATAAGTCTTCGCATATAATAATTTGAAATTTCAAAACTAAAAAGTATGAATAGAAGAACCATAAAATAGAATTCGAAGAAGGCATAGTAGTTTTTCGCTACCTAGTTTTTTGTGGATTTAAATGAACTACCAATAACCAGTAAAAGAATATTTACAATGTCAAAGTAGACTGCTAGCTTAATTTATTTTCTTAATTTAATCATTTAAAAACTAAAACAGCATCTTCATTACTTTTTTTTAAATATTCCAAAACAAAACTTCGGTTCACAGCAATTATTTCAATATCTTTAATTATTAATTATCAAAAGACTTTTCTCTACCTCGAAAAGTTTGTGTAAGTAATATAAAAAATATGTATTATTCAATCTAAAATCCTTTGTAAAACTCCTGCTTCATTACAAATTAAAAATAAAATTATGAAGGTACATTGATGTATTTTATACTTAAAAATTAACTAATAATATGTGCTCTCATTTAAAACAGGTTTAATAGATTGTCTTCAAATTATATTATCTTTTTATAAACCAATGTATCAAATTTATTCAGTATCGAAAACTAAAATATTTTGATACCTTCTAACTAAACTGATGTTCTAACTAAACTCTATTAACGTCAGTTGTTTTTAAAAAAAATTTTACTTAAAATATTTAATTAAATAACTAATTCCCCCAATCCCTTTATTAAAATTAAATTCATAAAATTTATAAAATGTGGCATTTATCATGCCATGAAATTTATAAAGTTTACAAAAATATCAAAAAGAATATAATTAAGTTTCCTAGCCATAGTAAACAGAAAATAATTATATATTTAAGTGAAGAACAATATCATAAAATATATCTATTGAGTCATAAAATATTTATTTGGGTGCAATTTAATTATGAGACGAGAGATGGTGGAGGAAGATGCGAAAGATGCAGAGGAGAGGACTTACCTGGTCAAGGGTTGATACGGATGCGGGTGGACTAGAGCAGGGAGAGTGAATCGGGAAGGAGAGAGATTTTCCTTTATAGCTCTTTCCTATCACGTGAGTAAAGCCAGTTTTCTGTCTATCCCAACAAAGGGCAAGGCCTAGGTCAACTGCCCACCCTACCCTCGCTCACAGACGCTTTGCCGACAGTTATTCGACCCTGTACCGGCATATTCATCCGAACACGGCACGAAGAACATTCTTCTCAAAAGAAAATCAGTAAGAATTAAAACTGAAGAAAAGATAAATTCGCAATCGTCACAGTAATGAAAGTAACAATAAAGGGATATGAATCGAGAGAATTATGTCAGTAAACTATAGAATACTCGAAAGAAACGTTAACTAAAAATAGAAAGAAATTAGCACATGTGCATGCCATAATAATGTAAATTAAATTCAACTTTCTTTTTGGTTTGTACAATGATGCCATGAATTTACTGATTTCAGTTATGTAAATTTAATAGTTGGAGAGATATCTTTTATTTATTTAGTGAATTAGAATTAATACTCTGAAGCTCAAAAAGAATAGAATAAATAGTTAATAATCACTGTATTACCCACATCATGAATATTATGTTACAAATATGATGAGTACGATTACTTTAAAAGTACACTCTACTTATTTAGAATCAAAATATTTATTTATAAATGCAAAATATATATTCCTAGGTGGGTCTTTTAAAGTTTATATTTTCAAAAAGTGAATAATAATGGTGTTAAAATTTCATTTACATTGTTAATATTGAAGATAGGTTTTTCCCAAATTAGTTTCATCAATTAGTGTTTTGCGTAAAGATGAATAAAGTAAATTGATTGGCGATGAAAATGTCTCATTTTCAGGTATGTAGGTTGATGGTATGATTGGTAAACTCATAGGTATGATTGGTAAACTCAAAAAGACATTTATATTTGAGCAAAAATAAAATTTTATCATAAATCTTCGATAGTGAAAAGATTCTTCTGAAATGCTTATTTTCTTATAAAGAAAAGATTAGAAGCAATAAATCTGTAGTAATACTTTTTTTTTGTATATTTTCCTAAATTATATGAATTGCTTAAAATTTAATTGATTTTCATTCAAATTTGAAAATATTCCTATTTGATGATACTAACAAAATATGAAAAGTTTAAAGATGTGCTTACGAAAATTAAAAGAAGTTTTACAATAGGAGTCAAGTGACTCTTTGATCTTTTTAAGAAATAAAGAGAAAGTATTGCAAAGGCTAAAATGAATAAAAAAGATGGTATTTTCTTGAGTCATCTTCAGTAAAAGGAGGCAGATTTTTTAAGAATTTATGAAAGTTCCAAGCCGAATGTTTCGGAATGGTTTCCAGAATACGAATTTATTTGCTCGATCCCGCATTGTCGTCAGAGATCACAGGAACATCAAGATACTAGTCCAGAGAGAAAAAGTAAACATTATGATATAACAACGAAGTTATATAGAATTACAATAAAAGTGAGGTGAGATAATTTCTTAAATCCCTTCAGCGCTGAAGTACAATTTTTCTAAGTTTTACATTAGCAAAAATGACCTGAAACAAAATTGAGTGGGAAAAAAAAAGAAAAATAAATATCCTACCTATAATTATAAAAATATAAGAAATTATTTAAATAAAAGCTAAATAATTGTAAAAATTTCATTAAGGTTAAATTAAAAAGAGTTTCCTATAATCTGATTGGACCATCATCAATTATTTCAAAATAATTTTTGAATTTACTTTAAGAAAATAACTATCAACATTCCAAGTTTAAATTGTGGTACCAAACAATCTAACAAAGTTGTAAGTTACAGCTTGTTTTCATAACCATGACGCCATAAAAATTCATATGAATATATTAAATGAATAATTTAATTCCAAATCAAAATATTGGAAGAATTGATACACATAATTACGATATGATTTCTCTTGCAATTAAATAGTGAAATTCTGAGAATGAAAAACAATTCTCATTAAGATTAAAAGGATGACTATTTAAGGAGTACTAACGTATAATATCTTAAATTTCATAAATCTTTTGGAGGCCAACAATCTTTTGATGTTGATCTGACACATGTCAGAGAAAGATTTTGAGAACATTCAAGTAGTTTTTTCTGGTGTATTATAGTAATTGAGTAAGTCCATATTTTTCAGTAAAAAAATGACAGAAATCGTTGATTAGAACAAAACGAAATAATTAATTTTACAATAATAAATTGTATTTGGTAAAAATCTTTAACTTGTGAGATGCTAAAGATCAAGTAAGTAGTGGAAATGCAGAGAATTCCGAATATTCTCTTGTTTGAAAATAAGTTTGCTGTAGTAAAACCGTAAAAAATAGCGAAATGAGCTATATGCAATATTTATGCTGATCTGTCAGTGGAGCAGCATGAAGAATGCAAAGCGAGCAACTGTTCTTTGCTTTAAAAAAGGAAGGGATCCAAACTGGTGGCATATTTTTTATAAGGTCGTGGCAGCCTAGTGGTTATCCTTCTGTACGGAAGGGTTTGATTCGATGCCCAATGCCACCGAAGATCCGCCGAGTACATTTGATATACGTGCTCGTTAAGCCTGTGGAATCAAAAGTCCTATAGTCAGTCGTTGAGTAGTTAACATGGGTGTAATGGTCTGGAGAAAATTTCCTCCCCCTGCAGATCAAAGTCAAAATTGAGGGAGTAGATCTGGTTGTGCCATCTATCGGAGGAATTTTGGAACAAAGTCCTACTTTCACCTTCATTGTGTTCTGATTAAACGAAAGAGGCATGCTTCTGACTTAATTTCGTGGTTGTTGACTAATAAATTTGGCATATCCAAGTGGCATAATTAACGACATAATTTTCCTATAACATATCCTACATAACTTTATTCCTCTTTGGTGCTGAGTTCAAGTAGCTCCTCTTGTAATACCACATTCACCTCTTATGTTTCATCAAATGGAGTTATGATCCATGGTGGTATTTCCATCGTCAGAATATCTTCAAATCTATTTTTGAAGTCATCATGCAGGGAATTTAAATGTTGAGCGTAAGTCTGACTATCCTCATCAAAGCATTCTATCTGTGACAAGTGTGGAAACTGGGAGAGTTCGTGCTTAATGTAGATTGCAAGCACATCGTAAATCGCATTTCATTCCTTTTCAGGTCTAAACAAGTATCCCAGACGAGCGGGCTCACGCGTGGCACTTTGCAAGTCTCGACATGTAGTGTACACTTGTACTATTTTCTGTTTTTCTATTCAGTTCTGTGTTTTAACTGAGTCTCGAATATTTTTGAGTATCTATATAGTGAATGATGCTACCTGCCTACATTGATAGGTAAATCCAAGCCAATATTTTTGTTCTTTATTATGAAAACCAGAAAATATTTCGTTGTCCTCCATTTACAACTTGTGAACTCCTGTTTTCTTTTCCCATCTACGTGGACCCCTGGGGCTCCACTTGAACCACTTTGGGAACCTATAATCTAGTAGGTCGGAAGACAGCCTGTAAATGAAAAACTTCATTATGACGGAAAGTAGATATTTGCTTATATATTTTTTGGTTGCTTTTAAATGAATTTGCCTAATCTTACATACCTATTTCTTTGCATACAGCTTCGGTAAATTTTTTGGAACATTGAAATGTTTTTTTTTCTCGTTGATATTGATGACAGATTCTGATTGTTGCTACATGCTGGACTTTAAAAGTACTCAAGCCTACGTTGAAGCACAAAAAATAGCTCTAAAGAGGGCAGAAAACAATTAAAAAAGAAATTAGAACAGTGCTAGAAAAACTAACAGAAATTTACGAAAGCTTAAACATACAAATGGACACATGAACTTGATTTATCGCGAAGCAATCAATTTCATTTTTATGTTACTGGCGAAGGGCGCTGCATGCAGTGAATAGTGCCAAAAACTGGTTACAAACTTTACAATTTACAAACATCATATAACTATTAACAAAAACATCAGTGTTCTTAAAAATTAAATACCCTACAAATGGTATTAATAGAGAAATGAAAGGAAAATTAAATCTTTAAATTAAGCTAAATGATTATGTAAATTACTTGGTATTGTTCATAAAACCTAAGAGACAAATTAGGAGGAAGCAGATATTCTAATGAAGATATTCTGAAAAATAAAATGTTAAGACCAAATTACATTTTTGCTTTTTTATATCCTAAAATAATTTGTACTTTAAAAAAATAATTCCATTTCTACTATCGAAATAAAAAAATAATTTTTATAACAAATATTACTATTTTTCAATAGTTTTAATCTATTATTGTTTTTTATGCCACTAAACAGCAGAGCTAGACCAGGTCCATGAGCCCATTCATTCTGAAGAAGTCCGTTACTAATAGGGGATCGTAACCAGTAGCTTCAATCTTGTTTCACAGAGACTTAAAGCTGATTTAACTCAAACGGATCGAGTAGCATCAAATCTGGATTAGCAAGATTCTTCTATAGTTCTCCTTTCAGAGTTTGGCACTTTATCAGAAAACATAGTATTAAAATTAAGTCAATTAATTTAGTTGATGGATGTATAAATTGCTGTAAGATAACATAGAAACTTTTCGAAAAGGTATATTCTGATAGAAAATTATTGCTAGTTCATCAGATATAATATAAATTATAATATTGAAAAAAATCTCTATAATCTGAAAAAGCTATCATTTTAGGAGCTAAAATCAAAATTATCCTGCATATCTACAAGAACTCATATCTTTACATCACATACTGTTTATAGTCTACTGTTACTGTTTATACTAGTTTATAGAAAATTTAATTAGTATTTATTTTTAGATTTAAATTTTAAATAGATCTACAAAAATTTTTTCAATCATATTTAAAATATGAAAGGACAATATTACAAATCAAGGTTTAAAATTAAAAAATTTTAACATTGCCTATATATTCTGCTCTACAGATTAGTGAATTTCATTCTCGAAGATCTAATGATCTTCTTTTAGATAACAAACTATCGATATTATTATTTAGAAAAACTGCTCAAAAATTTTTAAAAATATCAAAAAAATTTTTTTAAAATTTGGAAAACCAGAAACTGATTTGCTTAAGTACATTGTGTCTAGAAAAATAAAATTTAAAATTATTAAAAGAAATTAATGTCTAAAGTATTATACGCGAATTAATAAGAACATGTTTAATTAATTACGTGAAGCAAACAAAAATTAGCAAAAACCGTTTTTTGATTTGCTGCATTGCTCAAATATTATCAAATTTATGAATTTTCAGACATTTTAGTAACAAAAAATGAGGAACAAAGGTTTTTAAATTTGAGGAGATTGATATTGCTTTAAATAAACAATTATAGTCAGGAAAATTGTTGCAGTCAGAGCTGGGAGCAGGGCTATTACTAGTATTTATAAAGACAAAGTGTATTTATAAAGACAAGTATTTATAAAGACAACATGAAAAATTTCTGAAACATACAATATACATGTCTTAATTTTCAAATAAACATCAAAAAGAAAGATTATGCAACGCATAAATGGCCAAGATTTATTAATAATGGGGACAGTCACATGATCATCTATTCAAGGAGCAATACCTTCTCAAAGACAAGATGTAAGGACAAGAGAACTTAATATTCAAATCTGTTCTTGGTGAAATACTCTAGGAGTTACTCTAGGTATCTAGTAAGATGGGAAGAAGGTACCTAATCACATCACACATTGTCATCTGATATGCATTCCTTAATAGTAATTTAGGCATGCAAATCGAATAAAATTAACATTTTGAAGTCATTTCAGAAATAAGCACACCATGTAATCGTAGTGAATTGAACTACAATAGGTAAATAAATTGTTTCGGAATATCATCAACGTATAGCACAGAATTATTTACAACTAATTTCATTTAAATAAATATAATATGTCTTATGGGGGCAAATATTAAGTTAAGCTGTAGTTTGCATCGTTCATGCCTTCAATTTCAACCACTCCTAAAAATTATGATGCCATCTTAACAAGAAAAAATAGCCTTGTGCATTTAGTTACCTTTTCATGCATCTTAAAGCATTTCTAAATATACTTTAGTAAATGGAAATATACTTAGCTACAAAAATAATACATTCTTAGGTATATTAAAATGTTCTGTCCTCAGCATGCTATAAATCTGAGAATTAATCATTTCGTGTGATGTAAGAGAAGTGCTTTACGACACAAATTACTGTAGTTGTACCACCCTTTGCCTCCCCCAATAATATCTTTAAAGGGACATTCAGAATCAACAACGCTTGATGAGAAACAAATCTGAAGATGCTCTTTATGATGGTAAAATCTTAATTAAGAAATAGGATAATTCCCTTAAGTACCAGTAATATGGCATCTAATTGATATTTATTTGTGTAATGTGACATTGGCGCAACTTATTCTTTGGACCTTCTGCCAGAGAACTCAACCAACCAATCTGGCAAAGGACACTAGAAAAGTGGCAGGTTGGTGCTTCAATTGTACGGCCATACAACATAGCATATTAATGCAACAGGAATAAAGAGTTAACTATTTTAATACTTTTTCCTCCCAAAACTGATGATTTTTTCTTAATTTTAAATTCTTTATTGTTGTAAAGTTGTTTAGAAGAATTTGACATTTTTCTAAGCAATCTGACTTATGAGATAGTTCATATATGCATTGTTGACTTTCATCAATATACATCACCAAGCAATTTTTCCTGAAATAATTTCTTTTTCGTTTTATAAATTTTGCATTTCATAAATTACACCCACACACATAACTGTTTGACGTACGTGTTTGATGGTGAAAACTACTTTGTTTTCAGTTTGACTGCACATTTATAAAAATATAATTTTATTAAACGTAACTGGCATAAAATTACAACATGAAATCCTTAGCATTTTCAGTAATTGGAGAATAAATATAAATAATAAGGTCTGGGAAAATTTTAAACCCCCGTATAACTAAGACATCAATTAGCAGTAAATATATGTAGTTATTATATCACATCATGTTATACATATATTAAATATCATCAATTATCTTATGGGTAATGTCTTTAAATATGGCAGTTAAATTACTATAAATTAAAAGATTTGGAGAAATATTCGTTAATACGAATTAAATGTTACAAACTAATGATTGGATTGTTATTGAATTGTTAATAACGAATGTTATTTATGGTAATTCCGTTTGACCATTTTTTGGTTCAAAAAAGAATTTCGTGTGGGTGGAGGTGATTTCCATTAAAATCGATGATTTGTAGCTATGACATCGCATATTTTTCACATCTAAAGAAAAGTATTGATTGACATGGGATTAAAAGTCAAGGAGAAGTAGCAGAACATTTTTGGATTAAACAACTATTTTGACCATCCCATGGGAATATAAACAAATGCCTTCAACCTAAGGTGTGCTAATGGTAATTTAAAACAATAGCATATTCATAATGTTATAATTTGTTGCAACTCGAAAAGTGATGTCACGATAAAAGGTTTTTGAAAATTTGGTTTTATATATTGAGGTTTTGAAGAATCCATAGAAAAAAACTAATTCGAAATCTTAATGAATCATCACTTGTCATAATTTAATAAAATAAACTAAGAAAAGATCAGAAAAATTTTCATAAGACATCGCCGAGAGAAGCTTTCGTGAAATTAAATGTCTGCAAAACGTTTTTTACTGTGGCAAAGTTGTTTTGACCAAAAATTTCTTCAGTCTTTCCATTGCATTCATAGATTCCGAATGAGTTATGTCTATAATTGTAATTTTCTTAATAAATTTTAATGGTTAAAAAATGAATAATTCTTTGTTCAAATAGTTGTTGTGACAAAGTAATGTGGGGTTTTGTTGTTGGGACTGCTTAAATCTTGAGGGTAACATAGAAGATGATGCTTTATTCTATAACATTGGAGTAGTGTCATAAATAATTTAAAGTTTATTTATTTTAAATTTAGTTTGTCGAATTGTCTGGAAATAGAGAATGAGTATGTTCCATACACTCATTATAAACTTTGTAAAGGTTTCAAGTAATGCCGACAAGTTTCATAATCTAGTAATTCAATCTTTACGAAATTAAGAACATTTTCTGTTTCCACTCACAGCAATGGCTTATTCTTGTTTATATTTACCGTTATATGATAATAAATCCATTTAGAACAAACATAACGAAACTGTAAATTATTGGATAGAATGCAAAATGCCGACAGTTTCACAATGTCAATTAAAAACTGTTGCTTTTTCAAACGGTATTTGCCGATTTTCTTGCATAACTTTGGAATGCAATAACATTACCATCTTTCAAACTTTCTATTACCTAAACTTAGGTTCCAATTTTAGAGCAACTTTTTTAAGTATTACATACATTTACTTTAAATCATTGTCAAACTAGGTTTATTTTTTATTACTGTATCAGTATAAACTCACCAAACTATTTGTCTCTGTAAGCTTTTTTCATTAACTTAACTATTTATAGAGTTGCTTTGCCCAAATGAAAGCAAAATTTTGTGCCACAATGTGTTTCTCTCGTTTCTTAATTAATCACTTCCATTTCCAGAAAGAAAATTAAGGCAGCTCTTTAAGAAAGCACTAAATTTCTCAATAAAATGTTGTTTGCTTTGCTTGGAATATTTGTAAATATTAAGAAAGTAATTGAAAACATCTCACTTGCACTTTTATTTTTTAATTTTACCGTATTGACATTAAGTAAAAAAAAAAGACTGTTTAAATGTCTGTTAACAAATAACTGTTTTAGATGTCATTTGTATCTAGAAAAAAAACATAAACAAGAATATTCTGCTTAAATTGAAATTTAAAAATTATTTTTTCATTTTATAGTGTAAGGTTTTGTTTTATGACACACTTAAAAGTTAAATACATTAATATACGCTTTTCTTATGTCAAATTTTGTCATATGTTTAGCTCATTTTCTTACAAAGCATTGAATGTGAAAGTTATTTACGAATGAAATTGTTAGAAAATACATTGCAACTGGAAATTCTTAAAATATATACTTTCATAAACTTATAAATATTAACGTAAATAAGTAAAAAAAATCAAAACTCTTTTGCCAAAGAAAATTTGCAAGAACCAACCTCTTCTTACTGTGATTGTGTGATTACTTAAAGAAATATGTTTATGCTAATTTGCTTTCACTTTACAGCATGGAATTTTGAACCATTGTATGCAATTCTATATTTAGATAACTATACATTTGTAATTATCTAAATATAGAATTATCTAAATATATAGAATTATCTAAATATAGAGAATATATATCCATTAGTTTTTCATTCATATTATATTTTTCCTTCTCCATTCTATTTTCTGTTCTAAAGTATTTAATAATTTTAAACTTAAAATATTTTTAATTTCTTAAATGTATATTATAAAATCATTTTGATCAATCAAATCATCGGACAAATCAGTTTAAAAAAACTGAAAAAAAACTCTTGTTCTACATTTACTAAAGAAGGAAATCTAGTTTTTTATGAAAATGTGTAAGCTTTATTCAAAAAGTCTAATAACATTCAAATGATTTTTAATGAAGTTTTGCTATGTTTCACCAGATTTTGGTAAAGTAACTTACATTTTCACAAAAAAATAGAACAATTTTATTGCTGGTTAATATCTGCTCTTAAAATGTATTGATACTATAACATAAAAATCATCGTTGTATAAATGTTTATAAAACATTTTCCCTAGATCTGTTCACGGATATCTTTTTAATCAATTACTTTCTGAAACCATTGATACTAGTAACGTTGCCATAAGTTAAATACAACAACAATAAATGGTCGTAAAAACGGAAATAAGTTGAGAAAATTTCTCTCTCCTGATTTTAATCTAACTTCCCTCTGTGGTTATGACTTTATTTCTATATATAATGTGCTTTGTATTGAATTTAATTCTGATGAAAAGAGAAGTTGCAGAATTATTTTCGAACATATAAGTAATTTTGATGTTACTCGAAATGCTGAATCTGATGTCGAAAGGAATTAATAGAAACATTAAATTATGCACTTTGAAATCCAGTGAGATCAGGTAAAGCTTCTTTCTTACAGATCGCTGCATCAGTTGTTTTCAAAACGAAACACTTAACACAAAAAACAGAAACATTTTTCCTTGTCATAGATGACAATGATTTACAAAGAAATTTCATAAATCACTTCCCCCTCCCTCGTCTAGTACTTAATACTAACTTTTTCCCTCAAGACCAACTGCAATGCATTCATTTCTATAAAAGACACCTAACTAGAGATAAACAGAAACCTTTAATGGTATAGACAATTATTCAATTGAACACTATATTCAAGATTTATAAGAGAACTTTTGTTTATTTAATGCAAAAATGATCTTTTGTTGACCAATTATAGTATTTATAATTGGTCAACAAAAGATCATTTTTGCTAAAAACAATCTTCAATCGGTACTGCCAAAACTCTTATCCAGAGTATGCGGGTTATTATGTGGAACATTTTAGGTGAAGTTTTATAGTTCGAATTTAAATCTTGAATTTATTGCACACAAATACACTCTTATAAATCAAGAATGAACTATAAAAAAAATTAATCTTTTTTTTTAATATTTTTGTGTATATGTGTGAAATTGCTTCTAGAAGTACAATAGTCAAAGCAACTTTAATTAAATGAATAATAAATGGTACACCTAATAATTCAAGTAATAATGTTTAGTTATTAAATTTTATAAATATCATTTAATCTTCTAGAAAACATTTAGTCAGATATAAAAAGCTTTACATCTTCAACAATCAGATTACTTCAAATGTTTTCACTAACTTTTATGATTCTCAAGTTTTACAATGATTTTAATGAAGATTTAAATGAAACTAATATTAGAACAATCTATAATAAGCAAAACATAAAGAGTAAGCTTTTGATAATTTATTTTAATTATCACAAAAGGTCTTGGATCTTCTCAATGTTTACATAGAGACAAAATATTTAAATAATTTCACTGTAATAGTTTTTGTCATAAGGCTATGAGCAGTCTTAAGATTCTGTTACTTACTTTTCAGAACAGTCTGAACATATTGCTCAACATATTCAAATAACTTTTGATATTCAAATTCTATACAATCCTCTGTATTGACTCCATTCAAATTCTATGCATTTTCTTAAGGACAGCAGAAGCGCTCTTCAGCACCTTTACAACTGGATTGCAATTGGAGACCAAACTAGCAGTTTTATACTTTTCAAGCTTAAGTTCATTTCGGAGTCCCATGAAGTTTATTTTCTTTGGATTCCTTCTCATGTAGACTCATACGGCAATGAGCAAGCGGACAAACTGGCCAAGGAGGGCTGTTACCATGATAATCCTTCCTCTTCAACACTTACCTTTTTAGAACATCAGTTCATTATTAATGAAATTTTTAAAAGGTAGAGTATTCCTCCCTGCCATCACTGTTATGCGGGCAAAAATCGTATCTCTTCATTTGCCCTCAATTATGACAGAGCCTCTAGAACCACAATTTCCAGCCTAGCAATGGGTCACAATAGGGGTCTCACGTATTTCAAAGGCAGGAAATTCTTTGAGGCCTATTCTAAATGTAAAACTGAGCAGGCTTCTCCTAATCACATCCTGTACTGTTTTAGGACTTTTTATAGAGGATATATACTCATCCCCCCCTTCTGCTCCTCGATTTCCTTAGGGTCAGTGGTCTGATGGACCTTGTTTGATTTCGACAGACATTTGGAGGATAAGCCACAACAACAGCTACAAAACAGATACACAGTCAGGTACAGGTAACGAAGCTTCTGCGGATATATATACAATGTATGAACAAACTGGATCCCCTTTCTTTATTCTTTCCTTCTTGTTTTTTTACTACTATTGTCAGACTATTGCCCCTGATGCTCCTGCCACATCTTTGGAAGTATTACAGTGACGGACTTTCTTGCTGCAGATTTTGAAAGAAGAAATTCATGTTACCATCCTATGATCCCTTTTCAATGTGGTGTGGACGGAAACGAACAAGTGGACTTCTTAGTTAAAAAAATGGGTATATCGTTTTACATGACATTAATAGTGAGTTTTCTTTTTCAACTGTCGAACGTATCGTTAAAAACACTGCAGCCCTTAAAGCCCAGCAAGATTTAAGTAGAAATTCCACAAGTGGTTGGGGATTATCCATGACATGTCTAATTGCCTCAAAGCTATTGCGAGTTTTTGACTAAATGTTGGTCATGATTACTTGGCTGTTTGCTTAAGTGTCCTGCCAAGCCTAACCTGTCCACTTTGCAATGATGGAATCATGGATCGAGACCACTTAAGGTGGTGTAAAGCTCTATTCGTGGTATCTCGGAAACAGAACTCTATTTGGCCGCCCGACTGCATATGGGGCGATGACATTTCCTTTCTTTTTCTTCTTGTTTGTTGTCTCTATCTTGTCGTGCAATTGTTATGAGAAAAAATGATTTTTTTACTAGAACAGTCAGTTTAAAAATTGAAATACTTTGATATTTCTGTAAATCTAATCAAATACAATACCACATTTTCTTTAAAAGTTCATGTAATTCTAAATGACATATGGTGTACGTTTGATTCATAATAACCAAAATCTTCCTGTTGATGCAATTGATGATACTGATATAATATTTCTTAGTTTCAAAAATTTAGACCATTGTGCTCAAATAAAGCAAAAAAATTACAAAATACACAATGTTAAAACTACAGATGCTCCAGGGAACATACTTTCTATTCCGGTAAAACAATCTCCAATCTAAGAAATGCGGCCCAATGTAAAACAAAAATCTGTCCATAGACAAATAAAAGAAATGTGTGAAAGATGATATTACTTAAGAAATTTTTTTTCTTTATGTTACATATATCTAGTGGTTTCGAAAAGAAAAAAGAATTATAAACACAGATAATTTAGATTGTAAACAGTTAAAAGAAGAATCTAAGGAAGAAACTAGAAAGATCATCCAGAAACTGCAGCTACGAAAGCAATGTTAATATAAGAGAAAGCAGAACTTTTCTTGGTACTAATTAGATTCCCCCATTTGAAGATCCTACTTAGAGATATTGAATTGTCCGTTAAAAGATGCATTGCTCTACCTTTTTACATTATATTTTATAAAAAATATTTCAATTTTGGTTTATTTTTTTAGATGATTTTCGCCTTTAAAACGAATAATGAAACGAAAGATGCATATCACTGCTATTTAAGAAATAGGCTATTTAAAACAGAATCTCTTGGGGAAATTTTTATTTTACTCTTAATTAATTCTAGATAAATTTTATTTTCAGATAGAAGTCTAGAGAATCAAAGCTGTCAAAATACCTGAGTGTGAGAAACCAGGAAAGGAAACGGACTTCACCATTTAATCGAGGTTGCAGTCAAACGGTTAGCCTTTGGGTCACTAGTGCGTAAGTACACCTCGGAAATCATTTTTTATAGGCACCAATCTAATTAGCCATCGAGAGCCAAAAAGGACTGACAAACAAGCTTACATTGATTTTTAAAAATAATTATTTAAAATATCTCACGTTTTATTCATTTTCCACAATATTATTCTGAAAAGTAAATATATATAAAATATTTGCATAAATGATTTGTAAACAATTCATTATAATGTTATATATTTTTTACAAATTGAACTTTTTTCATTTTTCTTACTCTCCTTCTATGTAATATGAATTTTAAATTAATAAAATATATAATTTGTGTGTGTGTGTACTGAAAACGGACTTGTGAATTTTAAATTGAAATTTTATTATATTTATTTCTATAACTATAACTTTATATAACTATTTATCATTATATAGTTATAAGAATATGTATAACTATATATACCTATAACTATATTTATTGTCACAGATATTTAAACTTTTTCCAAACACTCTTATAATAAAAAAAATTGATACAAATAACAAAACATATTATGAATAATAAAAATCAATATACAAACATTAAAATTATATATTTCTAATTAAGCTTAATTTGTAAGAAAAAGAAAACATTTAAATCAAATAAGCATTTACAATAGGCATTTCCAGCTTGACCTTGAAAAAGTCAAACTGCATTACATGAATCATTGAAATTCTGTTGAGGACACAATAGCTTTCGTATTTTCAAAAACGTGCGTAGACATAATATCAATTACATTCGTGAATAATTCACGTTGCAACTTATAGAATTTTTCTAAATATTATTTCCCTAAGAATTTCAAGAAATGTTTTACTTGTATTTTGTGAACTATACAATGAAATAGCATAAAGGAGCATTCATTAGGAACTCCCAAATACAGAGCATGTGATTAAATGCTAATTAAACTTTTTATCATTCTATTTAAAAGTCAAATTTACTTAGAGTAAACTTTCAAGGCTTGCAGATTTTGTTGTGCTCTCTTTCCTCTTTTTCCATTCAGTATCGATAAAAGAAAAGATATAGCCATTCACAACGTAATTTTCAAACATGATCAAAACCACGATCTGGTATAACCAAGCGACGATATATACACAAAATTTTATGTATATTAAGATGAAATTTATTTCTCTAAGTAATTCAAGAGATATTTAAGTTATTTTTATAAGAATATTAATTTTATAAAATTTACAATTGTTTATTCAGATAAAATAACATGATATTAAATTTTTTCATTAAAATAATCCTATATTTTGCAAAAGATTATAGTGTGATTTAGAACTTATTAATACTAAATTATTCAAAATTACTCGTACATGAAAATAATGTTGAGCGATAAAGAGTTATTAGCTGCTTCATTGGCCTAAAAATATGGTTATCATATTGTTAATTAAATTGCAAAATAACGTGATGGCTTGAATAATTAGTGGCCTTTTATAAGGAATTTGATATTATTATTAATTTCAATGCTTAACATACTTTCTAAGATAGTAAGCGAAAGATAATTGGGATCTGAAATATAATTTACTTCTTGCTTATTAGAAATATTTATTTCTTAAAGCAAATGATAATACCGGAAGAGCGTTCCTCGATCACAGTATTACTTACTGATTGACACTTCTTTAACTCATGAATAATTTATTTCATTTCATTTCCATAAATTGTTTTCACAGTAGTTTAGCTGGAAAATGGTCACACATGAAAATCATTATTTCTAACTAGTATCAAAGTTAATTGTTTTTGTTATATAACAACTAATAAATATGTATCAAAGTTATTTTCATAAAACCAGTATTTTACAATATGGCTTTTAATAAAATAAATTTTCAGAACTTACTTTCAAGTATAAATAAAAGTAGTGGTTACTTTTAATTTTCATAAAATCAACATTTCGTCCTGGGTTAAACATAATCCATCTAAAAATGATTATAGCAATTAAAATTAAAAAAAAATCACACTTAACATATTCAGAGGACATATATTGATTTTAACAGAAGCCATATATTTATTTTAATATGATTTTGAAGAAACAATATGCATTTCATGTAAATTATACGAAACTCTTCCTGAAAACAAATTGCTTTTTATTCAAAATTCATTCTAGTATAAATGAATATAAACAATAATTTTAAGTAAAATCTATTTAATGTATATATAATAATTTTATATTAATTATAACATTGTGTTATTTTATAATATAACTATCAATTTTTAGCATTCGTTTTATTTGATGCTGAAAAAATAAAATTATCAATCAAACTAATTACTAATTAAATTTTGTATTTTATATATATATATATATATATATATATATATATATATATATATATATATATATATATATATATATATATATATATATATATATATATATATATATATACATAATTCTGTTACGAAAGAAATTTCTTTGCCTTTCTTTAAAAAAGAAAAATGTTTACTTATTTTATTGTTTATAGTTCGATTCAAAACTATTTCTGTTTGCTTACGTCATTTAATATAAACTCTAACCAAAACTTCCGCATTCTCACCGAGGTACGCTATGCTCCTTTGTTATACTAAATAGATTTTAAAGTATTAAAACGTTTTAGGGATAAGTAAATAAGCTAATTTTCTTAATGAAAACACCATTACTTCCTCAGAAAGAGGTTATTTTCTGACATATTTGCATCATATATAGGATAAAAGTCCTTCGCGGGATTGTTAACGTATACGCTGAGGCATTCAATACTTTGACAAAAATTGTTACACCCTTCTACAGAGAACACCTCACATTATCTGCTCGATTTTACAAGTCATTGCTTTCATAAATCCATAACTGTACAAGTTCTGGGAAACCTTGAACATTGAAAAACCTGATATCGGAGCCTGACGTAAGGGCAGAGACACGTTGAAATTCATCTGCTCTTCGACTTTTCCACTCATTAACAGCTTTCACATGCAAATCGCTTTCCAATGAGCCTGAAGCCATCCTTTTCGGCGATGGGCCTTTGATCCTGCTGAGTTTTATTTATGGACAGAATCTTTCCTCCGTCTGCAAAAGGGTATTCACAAGTACAGCGCCCGTCTTGAGGCTGCTTTTCTGTACTCAATATTCGACTACTGAACATGTTTTTTTTTTTTAAATAAATTTAAGTCTCGTTTTATTTTTTTTTCTTGCGTAAGGCGTTGGTCTTTGCGGGAGACATTGAGATGGATGTCACGAGAAAACGGTAGCTCTTTTCACTGTCACAAGCTTTTCATTTAGCTGAAGACAGTCAGATAAAGAACTGGTTTTGACATACAGCTAACAGCAGTGTAATAGGGTGGTCGTTAAAACTTCAATGAGCTTTAATTAGATTAAATAAATAAATGAAAAGGGCATATTATCGTTTAAGAAAATCTAAGTCGTGTTTTCTTCAATTTTGTGTTTCTAAAAGTTTTTAAAGATCTTAAAACAAATTTATGGTTCTATTTTCCGTGTGTTTCATTTATGGTTCACTAGTTTTGTTTCTAATCTTATATATTATTTTGTAGAATTACACAACTCGCTACAAAATTATTTTGCCGTTTTTATTTTAAATTAATTTTATTTGACTAAACGGATATACCATTGTAACTGATGATATGTATGAAAATAAATAAAATTAATGATTTTTTTAATTCATTAACTAAATCATTCATACCTTGGAAAACGAGATGCAGACATTAGTTAAATCTGAAAAGAGTACAGTTAAATGACTTAAGACAAACATTAATATATAGTTTTGAATACCCCAGTTTTAAGTTCTTAAGAAAGTTAAAGCATTATTTCTTTTAAATACAATGTAGGACTGAAGAGTTAAAGTTAGTAAAACCTTATAACTTTCATTACGTCAAATGAAATTGTGAAGATTTATTATTTCTTTGGCTATTACGAGTTTAGAATATTTCGAGTCTTTTAATTATACAATGAAAAGCAGTTAAAATGAAATATTTTTTTAATCAAGGTAGATAACCAGAAGAGTAATAACGCAAAGATTTTTGTAAATATTGTACTTAATTACTAAGACTTCAGTATCGTTAAAAAATATAAATTTAATCTTAATCTGAAGCAGACAATTTCAGTAATCTTGCTGTACAAAAGTTTCTCCTGGCTATCACGCGTTTATAATGTGTTTTCATCTTTTAACTGTCAATTTTAAGAAACACCAATTACTGAACTCATTTGTTCAAAAATATTTTTTTTAATATATTTTCAATGGTTAAAAAAATATTTCTATAATGGATCAAATATACAGACCCTCATTTTTCTAATCCTTTCATCTTTTTCTGAGCAAAACAAATCAAAGATGAAATAATTTTCTCCTCTATTTGCGTGCAGACGATAAAAAAAGTTCTTAGCTTTATATTTTTCTGTAAATTTTTATTGCGTTTATAAAATTTTTTCCTCCATAATAAAATATTTTTCGCTTGACAAACATTGATTTGTGTTCATAAAAATGAGTTTACAGACGAAAATCTCTCTGAAAATGTCAAAGTTATTGAAGGAATGGGTCTTAAAAACAAAAGATGAACTTCAATTCGATTTCATGATTAATGAATAGTTAACTTCATTTTTGTATTCACAAATCATCAAAAAATGCAGTTTGAATGAACTTTGAAAAAAGAGTTTTGTCATTTTTCATAACATTCGTTTTTTTTTTATCTGGATAGTTCTGCTATTAATTATAACTCCCCAATTAAGTTTTTTTAATCTTAAATACATAATATACTTGAGATATAACTTTGGTGGATTAATTGGATACTTTACACATAGCAGCTTTGCTCACTTCTTAGAAGATATTTGGTAAATCCCAGAAAGATCACACCTCCTTAGGTCAATTTTTAACGGGATGATGACCGCGTCTTACTATCTTCGAAACGTTAAAATAAATTGTTATTAAATGTTCGTAGAAATGAGAGAGAGTAAAAAACAAATTCTTCGAATTTTCTATAAGTTGATGAAAAAAATGAAAGAATATGCCAACACTCCGATTATTTTTCTTTCTTCATTAAGTACGATGTACTCCTAGTTAAACGAAAAGAATTTAAGAAATTAACTTAATGTTTAATAAATGTAATGATGTTAAATCATTTTTATTTAATTTTATTTTTTGCTTTTGATTTTTCTTGATTACATAAGAAAAACTAGCTACTTACATAATTTTTAAAGGAACTTGATTTTATATAAATTCATTTATTTTTCTACTATTAAACATACTTTTATGGTACTTAAAAAGCAAGGAATACCTAGGATGTGTATTAGTGGGGTGAATCCAAATGTACAAAAATAATTTTCCGGAAATTTCCCTTTCCTGTTTTTCATAAAAGAAATAATTCGAGCAAATCTATGGACTATTTTTAAGAATATAACTTTTTATACACAAAATTAATTTAAAACTTGTTGTTATTTAAGACACTTGGACAAGCCAAGCTAGCTATGCCGTTGGCTATGCGAATTTAAATCAGTAGGATGTGTCTTTCGTTTAACCAGAGCACCACGTAGGTGAAAGTAAGACTTTGCTCTAAACTCCTCCGATAGATGGCACCACCAGAGGATCCACTCTTTCAATTTTGAAATTGATGTTGATGGGGAGAAAAAATTTTCTCCAAACCACATTACACCCATGGTAAGTGCTCAACGACCGACCTCAGAACTTTCGATTCCCCAGATTTTACGAGCAAATACGTCGTGTGCACTCGAAGGAATTTTAGCGGCATTAGGAGTCGAACCCCGCCAAAGGTTTAGTTTTCCTACCGCAAATCGGATTTAACACCGATGACCTAACCCCTAATCAACCACAGCCTTTATTTAAAACTTAATTATTATGAGGACCATACATTAAAAAATCTAGGAAAACCTGTAAATATTGGGCCTATTTCCTAATAATATAAATTATTACATCAAATATTTGTGCGCAAAAAGTATATAGTGTAAATGTTTACACTTACTTTATGTTTTTCTTTATACAGTATTAGTTAGAAGTGAATTCAATATATATATGAGTTTTTAAATAAATCCTCTCAATTCCATTTACATTTTATTTCTTTTATGGATAATTTATTTAAGCAGAACATTTATTTTATCCTAAAAAACTAGATTCCTTCTGATATATTAGATTAATAAACCTGCATACTCTGATTTACCTAAGTATAATTGTCAAAGATAATTTAAAAATAATTTCACATAATTTGCATTGCTCTGATTGTTGATATAAATCAATAATTAAATGAACAATTAATGATTTTGTAAATTTTTTAAGAAATATGTTTTTAAATCGTTTTAACACTTCATTCTCATTCACGAAATTTCGTAATAACGATGACTGACAAGCTTGGTTACTTGTGGTGTTTAAATTTCGTTCACTCTATTGATACGAAAGATTTTAAATTCTAAATGATTCAGTACCCAAAAGATACACATCAAGAAAATTTTGCAAACTTTTGTCATAAAATATACTATATTAAAAGTATAAATACTTCATTAAAAATATTTGTAAGTTTAATTAGTTGAAAGCAACTAATGAATAACTGCTAATGTATCATCACTTTTTAATCACATAATTAATTTAGTTTTACGCTGCCTAATGAATTTAGCTCGTATACCAACTATGCTATCTAATATTGAAATTTTGATTATAACATTTGCATGAAGTTAATGACCTGTTTTGTTTTAGCAATTACTTTTGGTAAACATAGAATTTCTTTCGTTTTTATTTATGCCTTAAAAAATTTAATCTTTAACATCAGAACTTTGTGTTTAAATAATAAGAACTGTGAAAAATGAATTCTCTAGGATGTACATTATTGATATCAAGGTCATAAGTTTTATTAGAAGTCATATAATTTTGGAATCGAATATTGTCAAACTGGTTTGAATGCGACTAAGTTCTCACACAATTTTCCATCTTTAATATTTATCGAAATCCCATTAATTTACGCAACATAATATAATTCTTTAACTTTCTTTGTTGTGAGACATGGTAAAAGTATAGAAGTTGTTAACAAAATAACAAATAATTATTTCTGGCCATTTCACAAGTCTAATATGCATGAAAAGTTTTTATAAATCCTATCAATTTAGTGAAACAACTGCATTAAATCTATAACTGCAGTTGACTCAAGCAAAATGTAAACAGAAAATATGCTTCATGAAATAATTTGTTATTTGTTCAAGTTGCTGTGCCATAGAAGTAACATCCACAGGTAATTAAGAAGAACTAAGTACGTGTGAAAAGAACTGTCCTTATTGATTGAGCAAACAGGACATTTCGTTTCATTCAACAAACATTGCGCGAAGTTGCTTACGCAAGAGATCGTAGGTCACATAAGTTACATATACTTTTACGAGTTGCACATAAATTACGCCGCACACATGAATATTCCGTCAAAAGTCACTGTGGGCCGATGCTGAGAAGTGATTAAAGAAATAGACAACAAACGTAAAATAGAACCTTGAACTTGTTTGTCACAGACAGCTTGGAATCAACTTCAGTGGATGTCTCCTAGCCGAAATGGAGAGAGGCTTGTTTTGAAGTACATTTTTTTACTCTCCGTGAATTTCCTGCTAAATAACCCTTTTGAATATACAGCAATTGAAATATCTTATTCTGTTTCTTAGTTGAAACTGATTACATTTAGATGTTTCTAGATATAATGATTCTTTTGTTATATTAAAATTTATGATACTTAACTGGCAGAAATATTTGCAACATTATAATTTATAAATGCGTCACAATATTATGAAATTCTTAGGTTATTGTATAATTGCTGAAACAACTCTATTATTTCTTTGTAATAACTAATGAAAATAATTTTTGAATATTTTTTTTTTAATTTATTTCGGCAAAATTAACATTTTTTATGACTAAGTTTCAAAACATTTGAATTTAACTTCAAGCTATTTTAAAAATATTTGTTTAGATATTCACTGCAGAGCAATGTTGTGGCTGTCACTTTATGAATATTTCCTTCTGGTGTTTATTTAAAGCCAAGCATTTCCATTGATTTTTTTAATGAAACATAATTTTATTTTGGTAATTAAGCAATATCAATTTCACGTTCTGAGTAGAAGAAAGTGTGAAACATTTTCATTAGTATGAACACGCTGAATTGAACACACACTAAAAACGGACATATATATATATATATATATATATATATGTGTGTGTGTGTGTGTGTGTGTGTGTGTGTGTGTGTGTGTGTGTGTGTGTGTGTGTGTGTGTGTGTGTGTGTGTGTGTGTGTGTGTGTGTGTGTGTGTGTGTGTGTGTGTGTGTGTGTGTGTGTGTGTGTGTGTGTGTGTGTGTGTGTGTGTGTGTGAGATATAATGACGTGAGATATGAGACCTGATGACGCATTTCAACATCATGACATCAAGTGGTTTCTGCTTCAACAGCGATCCTGGTGTCAAGGATTGGAAAAGGAACGTTAGTAAGAAAAAGACGACGGTCCAACAAAGACGCTTTGAACCTTAACGGTTCCAAAATATAATTGTTACTTTCAAAATCCTTTATTTTGTAATTATAATTGTAAATAACTGTAAAATATGTTTAATATAATATTGTTAAAATGCAAATTCGTTGTATTACTAGCGTAAACTAAACCACATATATATATTATATAAGCTTGCCAAATACCGGGACACGTGTTGAATACTTATCCCTACCCCCATTATCCAATGTCGCAGATATTCAAGGGCACAAACCCTTGGCAAGTTTATAGACTGTTGTAGGGATTATGTGCTATGAATAAATGGTTACTGATTTAGAATCAAATTCATGATAATATAATAAACAACAAGCATATAAATTTAAATATTTTATTTCCAACACGTCATTATTTATGAGTTACTTAAAAAAGATAAAACGCTTTGAATGAGAGGAATAAAAATTTGATCAATATTTACATATATATTACTTATCATAAGCCAGGACTTTTTTTAGAAACTTTTTTGTTTTTTATTTTAATCTTGTATGAGTCTTCACAAGCTAATCCGTTAACCGTTGATTCTTTCATCAAACCTTTATCATAAGTCCATGCGTTGTTCATCTAAGAAAATACTTTCTATTGATGTTGATGCCCAGGTAAATAGAAAGAATACTCTACAATCTTGATCAGATTGAAAGTTGCTTATTCTTGAAGTGACCAAACAGCCTGAACATTTTTCTTCACTTCAAATAAGCATAACTTTATTAGTCTCTCCTTGCATGCCATTATTCCGAATCTGACTGCGATTAAAACGATTGGCAAGACAAGATGATGCAATGACAATGTTACTTGTTAGTAGACCATCACTTTTTTATGGTTTTCACTTTTCTTACAGTACAGAAATAAATGACAAATTATTCTAAGCAGTCTGTCACAGTTAATTATTTTTACACTTTTTTTGGTCATCTATAAAATCAAATTTAATTTTTACCCGGATATAAAGTAAATCGATCGGGACATTGGGATTTTGACTAAAACCGGGAAGTTTGGCAGTTACATTTACCTATACAGGGTGTCCCAAAACGACCGCATAAACTCTGCACAGCTAGATTCCTCGTTGGGAGTACTTAAAAAACTTCCCAAAGAAACGTTCCTGTACGATCTCTAGTTTACGAGAAAAATACAAAAAACAAAGTATGACGTCACTTCCGGTGTAAGAAAAAAACATTTTATTGGACATATCAACAGCAGTATTTGTATAGCTTTCCAGTCGATAATGTTTAAAACGTTCAGCGCGCATATCGCGTCATTAATGCGCGCACCATGGAATGACGTTAAGCCGCTGGTGAACTGGTATTTGAAAGGCTGCATCTTGCAGCTACCGGTAGTCGGTAGTCTTCGTATGGTGTCCATGTATTCCGTTTGTGACTACTGCGACGTATACTTGATGTACGGCTGATGTAATGGAAATGCCTTACTAACTGCTAATATCCGCTGCATATATTGCTGTTGATATGTTCAAAAAAGTGTTTTTTCTTGTACCGGAAGTGACGTCATACTTTGTTTTTTGTATTTTTCTCGTAAACTATGGATCGTACAGGAACGCTTCTTTGGGCAGTTTTTATGTACTCCCAACAAGGAATCTAGCGGTGCAGAGTTTATAGGGTCGTTTTGGGACACCCTGTATACATTAAAAGAATCGATTGATAGTAAAAAGGAAATCACTTCCAGAAAACAAAAAGATGCTGTAACATAGAAAACTCTTTTCCCAAAAAAGTTAGGAATTTAAATCAAGTTATGAATAATAATTACCTTGAATTAATTATTTCTGATTGAAGTATTTGTGAAGAAAACACTCTAAAATAATACTATAGAAAGGAATATAAAACTGTTAAAAAGATATTACCTTCAAGAAATTCTAACTATAATTATATATATTTTATACATTTTTTAAACAATTTTTTTGACTCGCATTCTTAAAAATCCGGCGAAATTTAAGTATCCATATTTCAGAAATTTGAATGGGTAAAATTTAAATTTGAGAAAATTTTACTCTGCGCCTTCATAAAACAATTATACTGTGAATTTTTCCAAAAATTGTTTTTTCTTCCAGAATATTAAAAGTAATCAATTTTTAAATTTTCTATTTATTAAAAAGCTTAATGCTAACTGTTGAAAAATGTATTGAGTTCGTTCATGCAGACATTTATGACAACACAATGAAATATTAAATATATCTTACAAATTATAAAAATATAGAAAATCCTACTGATTTATTCTTTGAACTGTCATAACGCCAACTAAATAATTTATTAAAATTTGTTATTTTTTTAAATAGGGAGGTATTTATTACGAGATTACATAGTGAATATGCACTTTTACATCAACGTAAAACTGCTGAGAAAGGTTTTTTCTTAGCATAACACGAACTAGCTAACGAAATTGCTTATTTTCATATAAGTAAAAATTTTACTATAATTTTATTAAATCATGCATAAAATAAATTCCATATTTACTTTAAAATGAGCAATTTATATGTATAACTAATATAATTAAATTGCTTTATTAAATACTGTGATTTTTACTAACGCGCATTATTTTTCTTGGTAAAAAGATTTACAAAATGAATAAACTCAACAAATGATAAGATTAGGAATTTTAATCACACAATCTCATGATATTTTTAGATTGTCTTAAACTATTACACAATTATATATAAAATTATTAATATTTTTACATCATTATATTAAAATCTTACTGATCAAGTTGAGACAAAAAATTTCTTAAGTTTATGGATTTACAATAAATCAGCTTAGTTGCTAAATAAAATATAAAATAATTGCTTAAAATTTAAATAAAACTATAATAATAAAAAACCTCAATGAGTAAAAAAATATCACAAAATTATTTTAAGAAATTTGTTTCAGAGTTCCTTTTTCTAAATGATACTTTTTTTTTTTGAAATGAAATCTCTTTTCGATTTTTTTATTCTTTTTTTTCTTCAATAATCTCCCGAAATCTGTGTACCGAGTTTGATGTGTTTATTTTATTCAAGGATATATATTCTCTTTTCAGTTTTCCCTTTCATTCAAGCTTTGCTTAACCTATTTTATATCTTCTAAACTAATTCAGTACTTCTTGCGTTATTGTAAGAAAATTTAATTTTTAATTTTTTTTTTTCGTTTAAATCTTCAACCGTAAAATTTCAAATGATTCTTTTCGAAAAGGCATTTATTTTTCGAGAAGTATTTTATTTCCAAATTAATTTTTTAGAAAAAAATTAATTATATAACTTTTAATTTTACATGTAGTCGATTGCATCGAAATTTTATTCAAATATCAAAATGCTTTAAAGCCCATAAAAATGAGCTTACATTCCCAAAACTGATTTGCAAATCAGAATTTAAATTGAATAGGCGTATTCACTTATTCTTCAATTAAAATTTATTGAATGAGGAAATTTGGCTTCGCGATTTGACAGTAAGATGTTTCATGTGTGTGATTCAGTAAGATCAACAATATGAATGACAAACTGAATGACGAATCACCTCACTGTCATTTTTTCGAAACGTCACAAAAAGTCTGAAATAGTAATTCAGAATTTTTTCTGAGAAAGATTAATTTTATAAAAATCCTTTATATATATATATATATATATATATATATATATATATATATATATATATATATATATATATATATATATATATATATATATATATATATATATATATATTGCTACAAATTTTCTCTATTGTATACGGTTTGCATGTAATATAATTATGATAATAATTACACAAAATAGACAGCAAGATAACAATTTGACTAAAAATGCGTGCAATTTTAAGAATTTTCATTAAGTTTGTTTTGTTGTTTTTTTCTTCTAAATTTTATTTTCATTACATAAGTATAAGCAAAATTTCAGAACCAAATGACTGAAATTAATTTGGATTAAAAAAATATTCCCAAAAGAATTACCACAAATATAAAACAAAAATATTTGCGATTGATTGCATCAATAGTAACTATTGGTTATTTAAAGTTCGCTGGATTTCTCGAGTTTTGCCTAATTTTTATTACAGAAATAAAATCCAGCGGTGACATTTGACATTCAATTCAATTTTTTTTCGTCCAATTAAAATCTGTTTTGTATTAAAACTTATATTATTAAACATAGCAACTATATTCGATGAAATTTCAAAATAGAAAAATATATCAATAGCCAAAAGACCCTTTTAAAATTTCCACCTGATGAGCCACATTAAAATTCCAACTCTAGATGCTTATTTTTTATTAACCATAAAATGGTTGTTTCTTTCATTCCATTTGAGATATTGACTACATCACTTTATTACAATTCTCATTGGTTTAAAATATCCATGACGTCAGATAACGTTTCACCTACGTCACATCGTACTGAGACGGCGTCGTACATCCGACTTGTCAAAGAATTTGCTGCCTGCCTTCAAATCACATTCTTTGAATGGCAGAAATAGAGACTAAGTTCATCATTGAATGTCTGAGAATATCGTCGAAGTTCATTTTGTTAATAAAACGATTTCTTATGTGAAAACCAAAGCATCGGTTTGAGAAGCAACTTTCCATTGATTCAATCCATGAACACGTTGACAATAGAATAAAAAATAAAATGAAAAGGCAAAACAAAGCATCTACTTTATAATTAGTTTAAATCGGCAAGGGCGATTCAAATTTTTTTAAATTTTTAAGTATTTATAGAATTCTAAATTAATTATTAGATGCTTTCTCTTCGAGAAAAAGAAGACAACTGAGGACGGAAAACGTAGGGGTTGTTTATGTTTTTCTGTACATTTCAGCACACCTTTTGAGACCCACGAAAATTGAATGCATAGATATAAATGTTTTTTCAGCAAGTCTATACTCTAAAGCAATTCTAATTTCTTTTTCAATTCATTTCAGTATGCAAACGATAAATTTTAATTCTTTAAGTATTACTGTGTGCATTTTACAAGATGAATCGTAACTCATGTTTATTTTCATTTTCCCTCAAGTAAACAAGCAGACAATTTCGTTCGTTAGGATCCGATGACGTCATCTGCAAGTATTTAATTGCAATATTTGTAAACAATCACTTTACTAATTGCTACATACTTAACTAATTGCTACTAATCACTACATGGAAAAATAATGTTGGCTTACGCCAACATTATTTTTTTTCCATGTAGCACTCGTTGGAAGCTGTAAAAATGGAGAGTATGAAGACGACATTTTCACACCAATTAACGACTCGTTTTATTTGTCGTATGCTCAAAACGTGCAAATTTTTGCTGAAAAGAAATAATAAAAAGTAAAATCATCGAATGTTCTCGCACCACAATTGTAGGAATATATTTTTTGTGGCCTAAACCTATATTTAAGCAAGTGACATGCATTTATAAGCAGAATAATTTCATTTCGACTTTAACGCATTTAGAATATTAAATGTTGTCTCAATTGAAAATAAAACTGACCATTAAGAATCCTCTCATATCAAATAATGTGATAATGGATAATACTATAGCGATAAGAGAGTTGCTACAGTTTTTGTTTCTTCATTAACATACCTCAATCTTTTAAGGGATCAAAGTTGTATCAAACTGCTATGCATAAATAAGTAAGTTCAGACTTCTGTTCTTCTCATTATATTTGATGCATAATAAATTTTTTTTAAATTTTATAATTGTGTCAAAACATTTCACTTGTATATTTAATATATATTCCGCAAACATTTTACTAGAACACACTTTAATCGTTTTTATAAATGTAGTTTTTGTCATGCGTAGAACAATTATTAATTTGATTATGACACAATATTTTTAATTGAAATATTTTTTAATTTAACACATCTTAAGAGATTTATATAAATAAGATGTGTTTACCAAGGTTTATTGGTAGATCGTCCTTATCGTAATGGAAAATTTAGAATTCAATAAATGCCTTGTTAAGCAGTAAGGGATAACTGGATATTTACTTTTGCCATGTTATCAAATGCTTGTGTGGAAATCTTTCACTTTTTGCCTTTCAACTTGTGTGTATGACTTACTGATAAGGAAAAAGATTTACGGAAGACATTACAAGATCAATGTTAAAATGAATTTTTTAACAGCTCTTGATGCTCAGCTATACATAATCAAATTTAGTTAAATGTTTTAAGCTGTTATAATCAAAATATCTATTTTTCATTAAAAATATTAAAAACAGCCATAAAATTGTTATTTCGTTTATTAAAACTAATAAAAAAAAGTGTGGAAAACATTCTCTTGTGTTATTTATACGAAACATTCACATTTTTTATGGCAAAATAAGGACTTTTACTGTACTGTCTTAGAGAAAATGTTTCTTATGTTGGTCTTAAATGCAATTAAATGATATCGCAAAGCTCTCTCTTCATAGAATATTTTTTCTTGAATATTTTAATTATAAATATTAAACATAAATATTATTTTAATTACAATTAATAATTCAAATGTTCAGTTAATTCTGTATATTAATTTTTAATAGCTGAACCTTATATTTTTATTCTTCAAAAATGTTTTTTTTTAAATATTAAATGACATAAAATTAAATTTAATTAAGCTGCATATTTCTTCAACGACTGTGTGAATCGCTTCTCCATTTTGCTGTTGAAATTGCTGCTAACTCTAAAATCTTAAGTTTTTAAAAGTATTCAAAAGAAGTTTAATTCTAAATCATGAAAATATTCATTGCTGCCATAAATTAAGGAAGTTCGAATCATAAAATCATTTATAAAAAATTTAAAAAATTGAGTCAATGAAGAATTTTTAAAAGAAAACATACTCATAAATTATAGACGAAATATCCAAACATTTTTAATTTTCTGTTCTGCGCTAAAATGACTATAAATTTTAATAAATGAGAATGTTAGCTGATTAATAAAACTATTATTAAAACTTTTAAGGAAAATTTATGAATGATAAATTTGAGATTAGTGTTATTGCTTAAATTTAAATAAATTTCGATGTTTGTACTTCAGCCCTTCAAAATTTCTCAGGATCACTGAGTTTGAAGATTCAACTGCACAAGGTTAGAGAATTATAATCCGTAATATAATGCATTATAGGAAACCAAATCAACAAAAAAATCACAAATTTGAGTGAATTTAAAAAAAAACAAACTGACTTATATTTTCAAAAAATATTTAGTATTTATAATAAACTTTGAACTCAAAACATTTTATTTTCATGGTCAGTTTAAGTAATAGTTTTCTGCATGAATAATATAGAAATGCATAAAAAATTTCACATAAAACCTGTCATATAGTAGCTTTTTATAAATAGGTTTGATAAATATTGGAAAACTAAAAGGATAAATACGAACTGAAAATACATACTTCATATCAAATTTTACATTAATTAATTCCGATTCATTAACTTCTTTACCAGAAGATTTATTTGAAATCCACTATACGCTCAGTTTTAAAGATCCAGTGCATATTTATTAAAAGTAAAGATATTCTAACATCTGAAAGAAGAAAACTCACAAAACGAAGAACACCTTCAAGAAACTACTTAAATTAGTCAATAATATCTAATCAATTTCCATTTCTTGGCAGAAAAGAAATCGAATCACCTAACATTTGCCCCGAAACAGTACTGTTCTACTCAAACTACTGTGCATTGTGTCCTGAATTATAAACTACTTACAAGCCACATAAACTCATATCATGTTACATCCCTCCCTTCATGGCCTTCGTTAAATATAAATATTAATAATTCTCATGAAAAGCTTTAAGGAAAATGTCATCGAAGCTTTATATGTACTATGTATTCAAATCATTCTCGAAACCTTTCACATGTTGTGTATTTTATAACTGATCCATAATTGTAAAACTTCAACATAAATTATTGTAGAAAATTTATTTTCTACTAAAAACTACTTTTAATGAATTGTCTTCTTCCATTAACTGATACATGAAATCTGTCTCAGTTTGGAGGTATATTTCATAAAGGACTGAAACCTGCTCAGAATGGAATAAGATTGAAAAGAAAAGCAGAAACTTAACCTTGAATTTAGTTATGACAGAAACTAAAATTAGTGCAATTTTTTTTTCTTTCTGTTGGAGAAGAAACGAAAAAGAAATAAAAAAAGTAGCCATCTCTCTTTATAGATAGCATGACAGCGAGACAGTCTTTTGTCGTCCGATCTATCACATAACCCTTTTCAATTTTTTTTTTCTTGCCCTGAGAAGCAACTCATCGTGCTCGCTAGAGGTCAGGCCGATTGCCCTCGTCGCAGCTGGAGAGAAACAGGTGTGTGAGCTACCTAATCTCCGGCAATGACTTTCTCGAATCAATCGCAGAATTTGAGAAATGGTTTCTCGGAATACTTTTGTCGTGTTGGATAACATGCAGAGTTTCAGAATGGTTCCATGCATCATCAAGGAAAGCTTATTATCTCTAAGTGGTAGAATCAGGAAAAAATTCTATTTAACCACAGTCAAAATAAAAAAAAACTGCAAACACGATGGAGTTTTTTTGCTATCGCCATTTTGTTTTGAAAATTATCTGAAGATTAAAGTTCAACACAGACCGACTAAAACGTTTTGATTTGGAAAACAAATGCCTTTTGATCAAACAGACGTATGCTTCTCGTATTTAAAAGTATTCACATTTTAGAATTTAATTGAATAAAATATGAATTAAGTTTTGTAGTAATTAACGAATTATATAAGACAGAAATTTACAATGTATATTTGTGCGTTTGTAATTCTTGATCATTTTCCAAAGATTTCATATAGTTAACGGGCAAATTTCATACAAGATATATGACAGGAAATTTAAGTTATTTAAAATGTTGTTGTGTTGTTACTTATGACACTTGGACAAACCAAGCATGCTAGCTGATGGTTATGCGAAATTAAGTCAAAAGGATGCGTCTTTCGTTTAATCAAAGCACCATGTAGGAGAAAGTACGTCTTTAATCTAAAACTCCTCCGATAGATGGCACCACCAGAAGATCCACTCCTTCAATTTTGACTTTGATCTGGAGGGGAAGGAAATTTTCTCCAGACCATTACACCCATGGTAATTGCTCAACGACCGACCACTGGACTTTCGATTCCACAAATTAAACGATCTCATATATCGCATGTACTCGCGGTGGAACTTTGCAGGAATTGGGATCGAGCCCAACTTTTCTGGATGGAAGGCCATGTCTTAACTATTAGGCTATCACGGCCTTTGTAATTTAAAATTACATCGCAGAGGATGAATTAATTCAAGCGTACATCAAACTATAGATTATAATAGAAGAATTTAATCAATATCAAAGTGCTATTAATTAATTAAATCGGTTTGTTATCAGAAGGAAGTTTGAAAATTTTAAAATAAAGTTATAAAGTAAATCTATTAATTTTTTTCAAATGTAAAATATTCTTATGAAACTGAAAAGAACAAAAATATTTTACATTCTACTTTACAAATAAATTTTATATATTTATTTTATACATTTATATTTATTTTTATTTATATGTTATTTATATTTAATATATTATTTATATTTATATATTATTTATATTTATTTACATATTTATATTATACAAATAAATTAAAATATATAAAAAAAATTTTAATGAAAAACATAAGTTATGTAAAACTTACAATATTTAATACATTATCTCAATGATAATCTTTTAACATATTTGTTTTCTCTTGTTTTATTCAAGTAAATTAGTATGTTGTTAGATTAAAATTTCTAATAATGAAGTTATCACCTTCAGTTAAACTTTAAGAAATGATTTTAAAAAGTTTATAATAAAGTTGATATTTTACTAAATTAAAATTTTTATTCTTGTTGCCATACAGTTGAGAAATTGTGTACATTTATATAAATTTTTGATGCACTTATTTTTTACTCTACGCCCTCTCATATAAATAGTATCTCAGAGTTGTTTTTAATGTTAAGAATTTTGTAAGTATTAAAATATATTATTCAAACATTTACCAATTTTCTACAATAATACACAAAAACTCCAGTAATCATTTAAATAATGTTATTTTTGTCCTTTTTATAGTTCGATTTAAATGAGACTAACTGAATTACCGATCTTTATAACAGAATACCTTATCCATATCTACTTTATAATAGAAAAGGAATCCATTCAATCTATTATAAAAACGTAAAAACATGTGAAATCATCCTTTATAAAAAAAGTAAGCTTCAATTCGATTAAAATGAATAAATGAAACTTCTTAGAATTTATTTAAGAGTAAGACTTTTTTTTTTTTTGCTTAAGGGTTTGTTGTTTAAACTTAGCATTTTTCCTATTTAGGCAGTTTTGTCGACCAAATTTAGATATGAATCTAATTATGACTGAGATTCAAGACACGCAAAAAATTCCTAGCAATATGAATTCACCGCTACTTATTTTGTGTGTATGTGTCAACAACAACAACACGAATAGTATAATTTGTTTCATTTTTAATTCTTTTAACTGCTTTAATATGTCTACCAAAGCTGTGCAAGTATATTTAATATTTCAAGACGATATTAGACGCGTATTTTAAACTTTATGCAAATATCTCCCGCTATTCTCGAATCATACATAAGTCACATTTTTTACCAGCATTCTACTTATAGTTAATGAAAAGTATATAGATTTCACATATTTTATATACTTTTACAATCTAATTAATCTTTTTAGAATTTTGTGTGAATCAGTCCAGGGATCATTGAATTGTAAACCAGATCTTTCTTTTTTTTATAATCTTTTATTTCCATATTGGAAAGAAAAGATTTTTACATTTTTCTTTTAAAAAAATAGGGTAGATCTGTGCCTAATTTTACTTGAATCCTCTTAGCGCATGGAATTGAAATACATCTCCCCTTTTTATCTACTGTTACATTCACTTTTATAATGTTAATAACTATTACGAGCTTTATTAATCCTCCGAAATTATAAAGAAGACTGTTTCAAATTTTATGTGAATCAAACAAAATGACTTGAAAATCTTTACATATATCACGCGTTTTTTACTCTCTCTCTCTCTCTCATTCGCTTAAGGGGAAAGGAGTTGACCTTCTAACAGTGCTGTTATTCTTTTATTTGATAACCAATTTGTGTTTCAAGAAACTGTTGCACAAATCTGTCAAGATGAAGAGAATCTCATTCAAATTTTGCTTCATAGGTATAAATTATTAGAGAATCTTTAAATTGGGAATACACAGAGCTGAATTTATTTCTGAATTCTGCCTCAAAGAGTGTGTAACCTTGAGATTTTATTGAGCTCCATCTAAAAAAAGAATAGCATGATCTTGTAGACAGAGGAAATTTTTTTTCAAATGATGACATGCATAACTAAACTCAACGTGTATATTACATTTTGATGTTAATTTGTAAGGGCTCTATTCTTTTTCTTAACAATTTCAATCTTTACTCACTCACGAGATTTTTAACCCCTTAAATATCATCTGTGTGGTTCAAATTTAAATCATTCATTCTTTTTCTACCCTTATTTTTGTTGAAAAGATTCCGTGTTTTTCAAAAAAATTTACTTTATAAATATGCATTATTAACCTTAATTATTAACCAGGTTTTAATGAATATTTTTCGTTAAAATAGTTCTTAATAAATTTAGAAAAAAAATATGAGGATAGTAATCACTACCTAAATATATAAATTTCCGCCAAAATTTTGGTAATTTTTCAAGGTCTTCGGCCCAGAACTTAGTGGGTGCGAATCTAAAAACCGATCAACCTCATTGTGGACTTCCTGATGCCGTATCGAAGATAGCACCAGCAAGATGTAACTGCAGGTGTGAAAAAATAGAAGTCCGAAGCAGCAATGTCGGGACTATATTATAGGTGGGAAAAATATCCCACTCGAGTCTGTACAAAGTCCAGGTGGTAAATGCAGACACATGTGGTCTTGCGCTTTTTTGATGGAATAATACCTCCTTGGTCAAGAACTCGTTTCGGTATTTAGATTTGATAGTAGCGTCAACACTCACTAGCATCTTGCTGTACACGTTACTATCGATGATTTCATCTTTTTCCAGGAACTATTGGGGGATAATACCATTAATCCCACTAGATACAAAGCATAATATTTTTCTTAGTCAAATTGAGCTTTGTGATGCTAGAGACTGGTTCACCGGGATCAGGCAAACCTTTATTTTTGGCTTGTATTTTTGAAGTAGGTTCACTTTTCGTCATAAGTGACTATCCGGTACAGAATTATTTCCCTGAATTGTTAATTGAGCAGATTAGTACAACCCTGAACATGTCTGTCTTTATTTGCTTCAGTCACCTCACCCGGCACCCAGCGACTGAGCTTGTACGTAAAGTATACGTTAATATTACTCAAAAAATGTACATAGCACTGACGTCTAACTCCTTATCTATCTTTCAAATGGTTGGGTACTGATGATGAATATGCTCACGCGGAACCCAGTGACTGAATGGAACGTAAAGTTTACATTGATATTAACTCGACAAATGTACATAGCACTGACATCTAACTCCTTATCTATCTCTCAAATGGTTGGATGCTGATGATGACTCAGCTCACGCGAAACCCAGTGACTGAATTGAACGTAAAGTTTACGTTGATATTAACTCGACAAATGTACATAGCACTGACATCTAACTCCTTATCTATCTCTCAAATGGTTGGATGCTGATAATGACTCAGCTCACGCGGAATCCAGTGACTAAATTGAACGTAAAGTTTACGTTGATATTAACTCGACAAATGTACATAGCACTGACATCTAACTCCTTATCTATCTCTCAAATGGTTGGATGCTGATGATGACTCAGCTCACGCGGAACCCAGTGACTGAATTGAACGTAAAGTTTACGTTGATATTAACTCGACAAATGTACATAGCACTGACATCTAACTCCTTATCTATCTCTCAAATGGTTGGATGCTGATGATGACTCAGCTCACGCGGAACCCAGTGACTGAATTGAACGTAAAGTTTACGTTGATATTAACTCGACAAATGTACATAGCACTGACATCTAACTCCTTATCTATCTCTCAAATGGTTGGATGCTGATAATGACTCAGCTCACGCGGAATCCAGTGACTGAATTGAACGTAAAGTTTACGTTGATATTAACTCGACAAAGGTACATAGCACTGACATCTAACTCCTTATCTATCTCTCAAATGGTTGGATGCTGATAATGACTCAGCTCACGCGGAATCCAGTGACTGAACTGAACGTAAAGTTTACGTTGATATTAACTCGACAAATGTACATAGCACTGACATCTAACTCCTTATCTATCTCTCAAATGGTTGGATGCTGATGATGACTCAGCTCACGCGGAACCCAGTGACTGAATTGAACGTAAAGTTTACGTTGATATTAACTCGACAAATGTACATAGCACTGACATCTAACTCCTTATCTATCTCTCAAATGGTTGGATGCTAATGATGACTCAGCTCACGCGGAACCCAGTGACTGAATTGAACGTAAAGTTTACGTTGATATTAACTCGACAAATGTACATAGCACTGACATCTAACTCCTTATCTATCTCTCAATTGGTTGGATGCTGATAATGACTCAGCTCACGTGGAATCCAGTGACTGAATTGAACGTAAAGTTTACGTTGATATTAACTCGACAAATGTACATAGCACTGACATCTAACTCCTTATCTATCTCTCAAATGGTTGGATGCTGATAATGACTCAGCTCACGCGGAATCCAGTGACTGAATTGAACGTAAAGTTTACGTTGATATTAACTCGACAAATGTACATAGCACTGACATCTAACTCCTTATCTATCTCTCAAATGGTTGGAATTCTGATGATGACTCAGCTCACGCGGAACCCAGTGACTGAATTGAACGTAAAGTTTACGTTGATATTAATTCGACAAATGTACATAGCACTGACATCTAACTCCTTATCTATCTCTCAAATGGTTGGATGCTGATGATGACTCAGCTCACGCGGAACCCAGTGACTGAATTGAACGTAAAGTTTACGTTGATATTAATTCGACAAATGTACATAGCACTGACATCTAACTCCTTATCTATCTCTCAAATGGTTGGATGCTGATGATGACTCAGCTCACGCGGAACCCAGTGACTGAACTGAACGTAAAGTTTACGTTGATATTAACTCGACAAATGTACATCTAACTCCTTATCTATCTTTCAAATGGTCGTATACTGATTTTCTTCCACAAATTATCACAAGCGTGCCTCATCAACATCAGTAACTGATCAGAGCGATCTGATTCTTGAATATCACTTTTTTTTAAACTTTCGGTACCAAATCTGCATAATGTTATACGATACAATAGTAGTACCCAAAGCTGCACACATGATTTGGTGACTTTCTGCATCTGACTTTTCTAACAGAACTGGTGGTAAATAATGGTTTCCTAATCTAGTAGTGTAATTATTACACTTCAAAAAACTTAATGACAACGATATGTTTTTATACAGTCTCACAGCTCAGCGTTCTAAAGCAAGTCTCCTTCTTTCAAGTACCAAAAACATTTGTCAGACAAAATATAAATGATACACGCCAACACAAACAATTTGTGTAAACGGTATTAGCAGAGTCAGAAAACTTTCGTTACTGCCCGATAAGCTCGTTAACAATAAATTTGTAGAAAAAATATAGGTGTTATCTTTTTTAATCATTATATATGAAATTATTTGATATAAAAATATTGTAAATTAATAAGAATATGATCATTAAAATTTTTATTGGTAATTATTAAATTGATATTTTCGAAATTATAATTAAAAAAACTTATTGACTTTATTAATAAACTTATACACACTTTTATAAATGTAATCATCTAATGTAAATGGCTTATTAATTTACGATTTGTACCATATAAACTGATCTATATTCTTAGGGATTAATGTGGTTATTTATCTGCTATAACTTTTATGCAAGTAATTTATATTTACTTCAATTTTAACAATTACTAGAGATTAAAGTTTTCCTATTATATCTGCTTATTATGCTTGGTCAAATGATCAGTACATTGAATAAATCAGGTTAAGTTTCCAATTTCTATAAATAAAATTAATATTTAGTGAAGATAAAACTTGCAGAAACAATAAAAATGGCTCAGCTAAATAGATCACCTTAGTACTTTGATTTCCAACACACGATTTTTTATTAGCCTATTTTAAAGAAATATTCACTCTGACGCAACTCATAGATATTCAATTACTTTCAAAAATAGCATCCACAAACCAATTTATTCATTGATACCCTTCGACATGTTACTGCAAGTACTTATAAAAATATATAATCCCGAAAGGAGATTTAAATGTATGAATTATTGAACTGAAATCAAAGTTTTTTTAATTTTTGAATAATTTTTACAAGTTATAAACCATGAAACAAATATTTTATAACATTTAAATTTTGATTTTTGTAAATACATTCTTTAAATCAGTGTCATTTCACAAATAAATTATTCTTGTAGGGTTATTGTTAAATTACTATTATTGTTATTGTAGTGCAAAGACAATTCAAAACTGGAAATTTATATTGAATACGAATTGCAATCAATCAAATCAATTGATAATTGTAACTGAGTATGACATAATTATACGCTTTCTACAAGGAAAGGTATTGAAAAATTCTATCATAATGTTGAACAATTGTCAAGTAGGTGAAATTAATTGCTTCTTTCCACATATCTCAATGAAAATAAATGAAATCGTCCTTTTTGACGAATAGGCAATTACATATCGGTCTGATAACTTTATCTTTCAAAAAATGAAGATTATGCAATGCACTACTGACTATTACTCAAATAAGATGACAGTTTTGATAAGGATCTTAGTAAAAAAAGATCAACTATCAATCTAAATATTAAATTGAAAGCGGAACTATTTCGTCGACATTTCCACATATTTCAGATTTTAGTTCTGATTCTAAAATGAAACTAGATATAGATAAGAAGTTTTTATTTATTGTTTTGCACTTCGTTTTCTTTTTTAACAAGGAATATTTACATTTCCAGTTTTAACATGAAGAATATACACTCTATCTCTCATCTTGATTGACTAAACATTCAGCTTCGTGATGCATACAGTAAATGTATAAAATATAAAGACTTCTGCTTTAACTTACTTACTTACTTGGATATCTATTTCGATAAATTGATTAATACAGGGTGATCTTTTTTAAAGTGACAGTGTTTGGAGCATTCTGTTGCGCGATCTAATAGCCGAAATGACACTAAACTTGGTATTTAGACTAATCAAAACATGCTAAAAATAATTCCGTAAAAAAAAATTTAGTTCCAAAAGTCTCCGCTAGGGCAATTTGTGGCGCTACTATAGTTTACAACAACGAGAATTAGCATAAAATACGGGTATCAAAGTAAAATGCAAATGTTGTGCATTGACAGTGCCAGTAATAGGAGCTATAAAAGCAAGTAGTAGACAGCTCTGACAAATAATCTCAGCTGAAGTAAACGAGATCCAATGGCCATGCCTCTCACATTACCGGAACGTGCGTTTAAGTTGGTGGAGTATCAAATTTGTCTATTCTAAAGGACAACATAACAAAGACAGTGCGGAATATTCCTAGTGATATGTTACGCACGGATGTGGAAAACATTGTGCACAGAATGCACGGAGTTATTTCTGAGAACCGTGCTCACATTGAATGTGGTCTAATTCCTCACAGGGGAAGTTAATGTAGTAAATGAACATTTATAATTTAACTATACGATTGTATGTGTTAGTATTTTTCTTTTCTCACAATTTATACATTGTAAAGCGCCATAAACTGCCATAAGCGGCAATTTTAGAAACTAAAATTTTTTTCACGGAATTTTTTCCCCGTGTCTAGATTAGTTTAAATATCAAGTTTGGTCCCATTTCGGATATTAGATCGCGCTATAGGACGCTACAAACACTGTCACTTTGAAAAATATCACCCTGTACTCAATGAAAAGCATCCTAGTAAATTAAAAAAAAAGTTTTGCAAGACTTGAATGTTGAAAGTTGAACTTTTTTTCTAAAGATTTAAAAATTTTATTTTTCCTTCGTTTAAAACTGGAATGATTTTTTTAACCTAAATATTATAAAAATAACTACTTCTTATAAGTGATATGCAGGAAAACGCTGAAAATTTTTCCTAATCGAAATATTTTGTAAATTGTCCGCTTCATACAGCATTAAAATTATTTCATCACTATATTAAATCGGTTCGAATTACTTTGGTCGAGCTAGTTATTAAAAATATCAGAATACTGATACCTAGGGGTTAATTATTTTAAAAAATCACTTTTTATAATAAAATATTGAATTATTAGTTGTAAAAATAATTTACTTTGTTTTATACACACTTACATATATTAAATATAAATTATAACAGTTATTAATATGTTAAGATGTTTATTTTTCGAAAACATTCACCGTTACTCATATGAAAGTAATATCAGTTTTAAATGAATAATAGCATGATGTTTAATTTCATTTTTAATGCATTTATTCACACACACATAATCAAAAGATAATCATAAAAATTTTTTATGGTTCTATATCATTCAATATTTTTAGTCTTTGAACGATTTTACTATAAATTTGTTTTAAGTTTACTACATATATTAGCATTTGGAATTTTTCCCCAAATATTTACTTTTATATTCGTAATTATTTAAATTATCAATATGAAATTTATATCTAACAATCAGATAAAATATTAGTTTTATATTGTTAATACAAATATTACTATGTATCTAATTTGTCGTTTTTATATTAGCTCAACTTAGATTAAATTTCCTTAATTGTAAAGAAAACCGGGAAAATTCAAGACCTTTGTTGCACATTTTGTTGTTAATTTATTGCCTTGCTAAACAAAACTCACATGTTATATTTAACTACATTTTTAATTTTAAATATTCATTAATCAAAACATTTTCATGTATATCTCAAAAACAATTTTGCTATTTTTACTATTCACTTGGACTCCATAGACTAAACATCCTTAAACTCGGTTCTTTTTATTTCGCTGAATTTGGTGAGAAAGCTAACCTTACTGGAAGGCTACTTCAGATAACTAGCAATAACATTGTCAATGTGTGAGCTTTTCTTATATTATATCTCAATTAAGCGTCATCACAATGGAACTCAAGTTTTGCTTCCTCTCCCAATTGTAAATGGACTAAATCTTTTTTCCCTTCAGTTCCCTGCAGAATTAAGAACCACTGGTTCTACGCTGACTTCAAAATTACTCAATTACTCACTGGAAATGGAAAATTAAACCTCTACCTAAGCCGTTTTCATATTAAAAAACAGTGACGTGTGCATGTGCAACTTCGGGATGGACAACCCTTCTCGCATTCTTCTCGAATGACCATCTATTTCACAAGAAAGGAAAGAGCTTCGTAAAAACTTAAATAACAGATGGCCTCCAATTTTGATGGACCTAGTTAAGAAAGATACTTTTGTATTTTTTTTTAATTTATCCATGCTGTTATCTAACTCCATTTTTACTTTTATATCTTTTTTTTCTTTCTGCCTTCTTTTATTATTATTTTATTTTTTCATCTCATGATTTATTTTTGATTTGTTATGTAGTACATTTGTTGTACCTTCAGGCCCGGTGTGGTATTCCTTGGTGCACAATGAGACATTTTTGTTTTCCCAAATAAAAAATAATAAAAATAAATTAAGGAAGGATTAGCTTAGATCGTTTATTCAGAAAACTCTCATTATCTCCCCAATTCTTAATGAAACTTTATCATGTAAAATATTATTTATTTTGTTAGAATTCATCTTTGTAATTTTTTAAACTGAACCTGCATTAAAATAAGTCTTGAAAAAAATACTCAAATTTCTTAAATAAGACTTTCTGTTTTAGTTTTAAGAATCATTACACTTTGTTAAAGATAAAAATTTTATAGTTGATCAATCCATCAATTCTGCCGAGTGATGATTGATGAGACGTCACTTGAATAAGACATCATCACAAAGGGCATTTTCTATCAATTACGGATCTTCTAAAAATGGATGCTGGGAGACAAATGATATCTAGATGTAATAGCGATTCTTGCTATTCAGGTATGATGGGAGATGACAAGTCTTAGCAGTAACCATGGGGCGAGATTAATGTTCGGCATTCCGATGGAAACACTCATAGACACGTGCAAGGGTTTTATAAAAAAAATATTCCTTTAAATAATAGAAACAATTAAACTTTCGAATCTTACTCCCTGTGAAAAATCGTGCTTGAAATAATACAAAGTTATTTTACCATGCTTACGAGGCATGCTATCCATGGAAAAAGATTGTTAAAATTGCCTTAAAATTAATCTGTTGGAAACGCTTCTGTCAATAAGTAAAGGAAAAATATAATTAAATGGCTTAAGTCTACTTTATGAAACTTACATGTATTAAAACATAGGTTCATTTGAAGGACATTAAAACTATTGATAAAATAAAAGATAAAATGACAAAAATAATTGTCAGTGAGCATAAGTTCAGGAATTTAATGTATTCATTTAAATATGATTTGTTTCAAGAATAAAATTTCAAAATTTTCTATCATGCATTACTTCTTAATAGTTTAAGTTAGACAAAGTAGTCATTTCGAAACTACATTATATATATATATATATATATATATATATATACATATATATATATATATATATATATATATATATATATATATATATATATATATATATATATATATATATATATATACATATATATATTCAAAATAGGGCCTTCAAAACCATTTAGGATCCTCAAAATAAAAATCCATTCGTTACATTTAGTCACATGATAACCTTTTTGTTACACAATACACAACACTTATCGTTGTTTGATACTTAATTGTAATACAGCTCCAAAATTTATCTATTTAACACACAAAAAAAGTACCAAAAAACGTTTAACTATTAAAAATATCAACTGAGTTAATTTCTAAACTTTGATTCTTTTTACATTCAATAAGGATTAAAACATATCATGTTTTGATATCTGATTAGTATTGCGCAACATTCAACCTGTACATCACATTTGACAAGAAATAAAAATTTAAGACGGAGCATAATATACTTTTTGTTACATATCAAAATTTTCAATCTCTACATACATAAGAGTATATTAGGCTATTTATTAATATTTTCACATTCTTCGTTTTAACGGTCAGGAAAATTATTAATCAAATGCACTAACATAAATAAGAATTAGACATCTATAAAACATTTTTCATGGCAACAAAAGTTCTCACTTTTTTTTAAATTTCTGAAATTTAAACATGCGTGTGCTTATTCATACCACATTTACTGTCATTGTTAGAGATATTTTAAAACAAATATCAAAATTTTGTTGTTACAAAGAGTTATTTGCAATGCGTAATTTATAATGTGTAATCATAAATTAATGTGTAATTTATTACTTTCACTTAATACTCATTTTATATAAAATATATAATTGAGTTCCTATATGTGGGTTTCTAAAAATTATAGCAAATTTATATTTTCAATAGGAAAAAGATAGAGAAATGGGGAGGTCAGACAATGTTTAAAATTTACTTGATGTGTGTGTGTATGTATATATATATATATATATATATATATATATATATATATATATATATATATATATATATATATATATATATATATTATGTGACGTAAAATTATTATATATGAAATTTTTAGAGCAGGTGCAGTAACACATATTATTTTAGTTAACAATTTGTCAAATTTATTATTTTCAGGTTGGTATTTTTTTCCATAACACAAACTGATTCATGTGTTTATGGATCCTCACTATATAAGAAAACACATATTTCATACATAATATAAATAATTAGCATTCAGTATATATACTTTTGAATTACTCTTGTCTTTTATCAAGTATTAATCAAGTTCCGACTAATATTTGTTACATCGAACTATTAGTTTGCCTCTCAAATGCGTTAAATATTAACAAAATACAATATGTTGTAAGTTTCAAAATTACAATAAATAAAATGTTTTTTTTTTAGTTATATATCTACTCTAATACAAGAAATTCGCAATTATATAAGAGCGAAGTATCCGCTTTGCGAGTTATTCGCGATGCCTAAATTCAAAACATATTTTAGCCTCAATGAAAATTTTCAATGCTAGAAATGAAAATTCTGAACTAATTTTTGCATGAATAAAATAATAAAAAATGCGAATAATTAGTTATTTTTATTCTTTTAATGGAAACTGTTATGTTAGCTAGAGCGTGTTGTTTCACCAGTATATTTCCCTTTACCTATACCAGAGTCGGACTCTACCAGTTGGGCGTAAGCAAGCTTTGGGGTCTTCGTAATTTAGAACGAGAGACCAAGCAATGTCTTATTAAATTAAATGATGTCTCTGTCACCTCCAGAGACATCATTTAATTTAATAAGACATTTAACTTTATAACACAATGGCTGACCCTGTCTTATTTAACATATTCTAAGTGCCTTTAGTGTATACGACAGGTTTTCGATTAAATCTGAATTCGAACTCACTACCATGTAATAATGAGATTGAGGGTCTAACCATTCAGACAACTACAGCCACAAGCTAAAAAATCGTTTATAGGCAAATTTGTGTTGACTATTTTCATAAGTTTGTGGATTATCCATGAAATCAAGATTACCTACCTCAACTGCATAAATGATCAGCAATTACCTGTATTCATAAAGAATACAACTGAAAACTGTAGTGCAATTTATCTTATACCACTCGTCTCATTTAATAAATGAAGAGACAGAAATGTATTTTAAAAAAAAGGTTTAATTTATGTTTAAGAGAATTTTATTGTTTCTCCTCCTTCTTCCCTAAAGACACTGATTTTATAGATTTCGTCACCGTTATATTTCAAAAGGTAACAAAAATAAAAGCTGTTGGATTGGTTTAAAAGACGGAGTTTATTTATTGTTTAGGTAATTCGTGAAAAATTATTACTTCTAAACTGCCACAACTTTACAATAATTTATTTCCTAACATTTTACTTTTGCTTTACGAAATTAAATGATAAATTTTAGGTTTTTTAAATGCAAATTTTATCTTCTTACATATTAGGAAATCCGTGTTTAATCATATAAAAAAACTATACGTCAAGTAGCTATTATTTAAAAAGTGATGTCTATTCATAGAATCCTATTTGTAATACATGGAGCTTAAATTGAGAAAATCTTAATTTTAATCTTTTATTTGGATAAAATTCAAAGTTTTTAATATTTCATTATGCTCGAATGTAAAACTATTATTACTGAACACTTCTTCATGTCACAGCTTTGTTCTTCTCAACCTCAATAACCTACAATTACTATAATATACTTCAAAAATTTGAGTACTTTTTGTTAGTGTACAGAATAATTATTGTAGTTTGTAAAAAAACTGAATATGATAAAATAATCTGAAACCTATTTTTTATATATATCTGCATTCATTTTTTATTTATAATAGTTTATTCAGGTTTAAAATATAAATAAATTATAGCTATTTTACATGATATTATTTTTTATTTTCTAAGAGTCTTATAGACCATTTTGATGATTATTTTAGGATATTGTTTACTGATTCTAAATTCCAAAATACATTCATTGCATTAAAAGATTTTATATTCCAACTGTTCTCCTTGTCAAGATAAAACCGCTATCAGAAATAAATAATTGATCTAAATGGAAATAAGTACATCAATTTCAAGCTTAGATTTATCAGAAAATTAAACCATTTACATTTCACATGTCATTTTAAATGATGTAATTTCAATGGTTTTAAATGATTAAGGGGTATATTTTCATAAAATAGATTTTTATAGAAGATTAACTTCAACAATAATCTAATTCAAAAAATGTACTACTACCATAACTGAATTCTTGGTTATTTACTTAGATTTGGGCACAAAATTATTTTACATTTGCCCCAAAAAATGACAAATGAACTTACGAAACAATAATGGTAATTGACCCAGGAAACGGTTTTGTTTAAACTATCAACAATTGATATAACGCTTTCACTAGAGTTATGTAAAACTGAACATTTCAGAGCCATAAAGTCGCTATGGTAAATGTGTTCATCAAATTACTCCCAAGACTTCAATGAAATGAAACCAGGAAGTTACTGAATTTAACTGTGGATTACACCATATTCAAGTTGTTTTTGCAGATGTTGTATGCCACAGTCAAATTTCTGTGAAGAGAACAAATCATTATTTTATTTTCCATGCTACTTATTATTTCATATTCTGCGCACATGAAATTTCCCAAAGACTTGAAGGAAAAAAATTGGCGGTAAAACAGGTGCATAATGAGGAAAGTAAGTATAGTTATGCGACTCATCAAGATCCTTGTAGATGAAAGTTACCTTAATCAGTCAAGAATTAATAATTTATAAACCAATAGTAAAAATACATAAGGTGCTCTTATTGCATTTTTTATGTATGAAATTGCTATATTTATATTCTCAATTTTCTATTCAGGAAAGGGAACTAGTAATAAATTCAGACGAATTCAAATTTTTGATTGCAACAAATAGGACTCCTGACCAGTCCCCTTTTGAAACTGTAAGCCAGTTTAAATACTTAGGAACTCTGATTATAAGTCACAATAACCTGAAAATTTAAATAAATAATAGAATTTTCAGGGCGAACAGAAGCTACTACGGCTACTACTACTACCTACTCCTCCTCCTACGGAATAGAAGCTACTACGGACTGAGTAGCTTCTGTTACTCCTTCTGAGTAACAGAAGCTACTAAGGCGAACAGAAGCATGAAAACAATTCATTTCAAAATTTATCAGTGTAAAGACAAAATTTAGCATTTATAAAGCTGTAATCCATTTTGTTACGTATGATGTAAACATTAGACCCTCAACAAAACAGAGGAATAAAAACTTCTAATTTTTGAAAGAAAAATCCTAAGAAAATTTTTTGGGCTTGTTAAAGAAGGTAACGTATGGAGAATGATAAGATCTACAAAAATTGTGATAAGTTTGACGAGACTGACATTATAAGAACAGTCAATGCGTCACGCATCAAATGGCTGGGCCATCTCTACATAACATAACATAGCGAAGTGGCAGGGCCCCGGACTTTACCAACTGGTTATCGAGTTATGCTCCGCCATCTCCGAGAGAGCCATCTCTACAGAAAACCTGATAGTGAGCCTACCAAAAAGGTGACCTTCTCAAAGATATAAGAAACAAGAAGAAGGGGACGACCACCCACAAGATGGTTAGATGATGTTAAAAAGGACCTAATCAACTGATGGCGGGCCATCGCCCCTGACAGGGTCAGATGGAGGAGGATCTGCGAATCAGCCTTGGCCTGCAAAAGACTATTGTGCTTTAGAAGAAGAAGAATTTTTCTATTCAAAGCATAATGTAATACGAATTTTAATTTGAATGGTTATGAATCAAATTTTTAAGTAAGTAGTTAAACTTCTCCGGTGGATACCTTGCCTCTGGGGATTATATCAGGGGACTGATATGATCCCCAAGGGCAGGGTATCTAATCTAGGTTGGTGGTTAAGCGTAAAACCGACTACCTCAACTTGTAAATTCACCCACTTTCGAAAGTTACACAAAGGAATTTTGGACGGACTCAAAGGAAACGACATGGAATGAATAGGAATAATGATAATTTTGACTACCAGATCGGAATTTAGAAGTATATAATAAATGTTGGAAAAATGATACAGATGGCAGAAAAACTATTTCATTATAAGGTAAAAATCGCTAAACTACAAGAAATTAGATGAGAAAATAGTGGTTTGATTAAGAAAAAAGAATTCAGCTGCTACTACATTTGATCAGAGAAACAAGGTTGAAATGTAGGAGGATTTATAGTTAATAAGAACCTTTTAGATCAGTTATGGTATTTGTTTCAATCAATGAATGAATATGTAAAATTAGGATGAAGAACATTCTTATAAAATTACATTGATCAATATTTATGCTCCTACAAATGATTCAGATAAGTTGGTAAAGGATAACTTTTAATAAGATGTTCAACAGGCTATCGACTCTACTGGCAGAGGAGACTGCGTAATCATAATTGGAGACATGAATGCTCAGATTGGTCATTAAATTATTTGTAATGATGTTATTGGAACACACTGTATGCACAAGCACACCGACGAAAATGGAGGTCTTGTGATTCAGATGGCTGTGTTGAACAACTGAAAGTCATGCGCACATGGTTCCCTATAGGGTGGTTCACTAGGCAACATAGATTGTACTAGAAACAATTAACTGCAATCAAATTGACCGTGTTCTAATTAAAAAAAAGATAGATGACATCAATCAATCTTGTATTAATATTAGATGTTCCTCTTTTAATGTTTGTTTGAAGTGTAAAAACAATTTCGGTTATATATTTGGTAATTCTACTTCAGCTGCTTTCGCACTGAGTCGATTGCTCTAAACATATACTATATTTAATTAAATGTGTGTATGTATTAATCTTGAATTTCATACAATATTTCATTGGGTTGTTCGGAAAGTAATTTCGTTTCCTCACGACAGAGGATTTAATTGTATTTTTCGCTCCCAACCTCACACTTAAATCGCATAATCGTTATATGTTTTGAGAGTTGATATAGCAAGACATGTGTGGGAAAAGTCCAATTCATCCTACACAGTACCTGAGTAATTTTCATGTATCAATAAATTCTTGCAAATGTATCATTTTAATGAGCAATATTTCGAAGGGTAAATTACTGTTGTTACTGATATGTAGAGGTTTCGGTACCTGACTTAACAGGAAAATATCTTAATCACTTGGAAACGTGTTGTGAAATTTTGTAAGGTTTAACTTCTCCCAGTTGTTTCATCTAACGTGAACATCATTTAATTTCTAACAGATGTCGGAGAATTGATGAATATGCATGAAAATATTTTGATACCTTTCTTAAGAAGTTTTATATAGTTTACCTGCATGAAAAGAGATACAATTCTAAAAATATTCAACTTTAGATTAAAATCTTTAATTAATGTTCAAAAACATCTGTCTTCTCTGCATGATAGCATACATATCACACAATTATCTTGTTTGGAAACAATATATTTATATTTTATTTTGATTTAGTAAAACTTAAAAATGCTTTTAATCTGAGAATCATTTCACATATTTTATTTCTTTGGCTGTGTTAGATGAATCATGCATATTGTAAAAAGACAGAAAACTAATTCAGGTGGCTGATAAGAAACTAAAAGACAATGAAGAGGTCTACCATTGCTGGAGTGTTGATAAGTTACAACAATCGAATTTTAGAATTTATTTTATAATATGGATTTCCTGGACCAAAGATATATTAGAGTACTTCTAAGAATTTCAGAACATCATCAGAGGTATTCTTCCTATAAGTACCAATTTTAATTGTCAATTCTACGATTGGATTTTCGAAAATGAAAATATATTATTTTGTCTAAGGAGCAATGAAAAACAGAATCCGAATCGAGCTAATAGTTTATATTAACAGGACAAGAGAAAATCCCTTGAAACCATAGGCTGCATTCATAAAAACAAGAAATTGCTTAGATAGGTGCTTTATACAATGTAATTCTATATCGTTCGATAAAATATGTAGAAGTTGTAGAAAAGCATTCAAAATCATAAAGAAATAATAGAGTTTTGGAAATTTTATTTAACATAGTTTACTATCAAATGTGTGTATCCTTTTCTACATATTTTAAACATTTCTGGACTCTATTTGAATTTCTAGAGAAACAAAGAATTGTTTTTAAATTGATAAGAAATACAAATGCATTTTAATCAAAATTTAATTTCTAGCTATCTCAAATATATTTAAATTCGTATGTTTCCTAATACAGAACTAAAAGATGGTCCAGAACTTCAATCTTAAACTTGGAGGGAAAGTAGAGAACATCGTTAGGAATCATAATTACGTAGGAAAACACAGGTGGAAATTGATAGATGGCGCTGAACGTGAACTCTCAAGATCGTGCCGACCTTGGGAGTCGCGTACACGTGTGGCTTTCTGATTGTATATGCCAACTCATACGACAAACATAAATCGTTTCTCAAGCACAGAATTGATGTATATTTATTTCATTTATGGTCTAAATGATGGTAATGAACACACTGCTATTTGATTTTGTCGAAAAAGATATCTAAATATGCAAGGCATACACATATGTTCTTTAGACAATCCTCAGGAAATCCAGATATGAACAGCACAACAATTTTTTTAAGATAATGTATGGATGGGTGATTATTGCAGGGGAAAGTTTAGTCTAGCCATACAGCTTACCACCTCAAATGGACTATCACGAGAGAGTATCACAAAAGTTACTTCCATAAAGACTTAACAATGTTTTCAGGTATGTTAGGCGAGGAGTCTAGTTTCTACAAGATGGATCCCGTTAGTTCAATAAGACGAAGGTGTATATGTCGCCATTTGAACCAGACATTTAGAAACCACTGTGGAGCACCTGTCATTTGGCCACCCAAATCAGTGATCTTGATCTTGACATGCCATCAAGAGCCATTGTGTATTCTGAAATGGACCTGATTGCATAATTCTCAATCGCTGCTGCAAATTATGTAGTGTATATGTCGTACTTTGTGCATCCATATCAAGGAGAACAATTTCGAAAATACTTTTTGTGATATTTACATAATATTAATTGCACTCTAATGCTGGGTAAAAAAACGTTTTACACAACATTCCGTTTCGTGGCTTTAATTTGTCTTAGTATCTCTATCTTATTAATGTATACTATCTGGATGTATTTTCCAATGTAATTATGATTCTTAATAGTTTTCTTTGTCTCCTCTAAATTTGTATATGATGTTCTTTCATAATCTCACTAAATTTTACTATCGGTGAGAACTTCAGAGTTTGCCACCCACCCTGTCTAGTGATCAGAGTGCCTTACTGCGTATAGGGAGGTCCTAGGTTCGAATCCCAATTCGGACATGAATGTACTTTCTCTCTCTATCTATCCTGTCTTTGTCATTTCCTTGTATGGTGTTGTGAATGGTTACTTACCCTATAAATGGGTACCTATGGCATGTGTGTATTGAGGAAATCGGACTCCACACCAAATTACATTTCAGTTGGAAAAGTGGAGCAGCGCACCCCATGATGCCAGCCTAGCTGGCACAAGAGTACAACATTTTAAAATTTTTTCAGATTAAATTTTATGGATTCTGTAAAAATCATTCAAACCACCTTTTCATTTTGAACTCATTTAATGATATAAATATTTCTAATTTGTACATACTGTTCTTTCATAATCTATTTCTGCATGATGTTCTTTCATAAAGTTTGTATATGATGCTTTTTCATTGTCTCACTAAATTTTAAATTCAGTGAGAATTTCAGTATTTTCTTAAATTAAATTTTATGGATTCTGGAAAATTCCTTCAAACCCTCTTTTCATTTTGAACTCACTTATTGATGCAAATATTTCTTAAGAATCAGGAAAACTAATAAAATATACATAAGGCGGAAGTATCAAGAAACTAAAATAATTCATTTTTAATCTAACCTACGGTTTGAATAAAAGAAAAACAGTCATAACCTAATTTTTGATTTCGGTGGACGAAAGCAAATATACCGAAAAAAGGAAAATTTCAAATACTTTTCAAAATTACTCCTTTTTAGAATATTAGTTTCTCTATTTTGCTCATATCTTGAGACTAGGGACTGATAAAAAAATTTAATCTCGTTTGATCTTCCTTGACCTAATCAGAGATAGACGAGATGAGAAGGCCTGCTTGCAGAATATTTTTCTTCTGTTGTGGTTTCGTATGAATGATGGTTAGGTTGTAGTTGAGGATGAAGTTGACAGATCAGGTACTGACCTCGTCAATTGATTGAAAATCAAAACTACGAGGTTATTGGTCATGAAATGACATAACTCGTTAACTAATCAATACGATTCGGAGTATCTTCTCATTATTATGCACGAATGTGCATTTGAGAAAGGCATTTTCCAACTACATTTTAGAAATTGAAGTTAAAATCAGCATAATGAATGAATTTAATATTGATTGCATGACTATGACAAGAGTTAAATAAACTGATCGGTCAAAGTCATGTAGCGTATTATTATTCAAGATTTGCTGACCTCATATAATATTTCATCTGCAATAAATTGTATTGGAAGTAAATAAAATAATGTGAAATATTACATTTTCTTTTGTTTTTGTTACTTATGACACTTGGACAAGCCAGGCTAGCTATGCCGACGGCTATGCGAATTTTAGTCAGTAGGGTGCGTCTTTCGTTTAACAGAGCACGACGAAGGGGAAAGTAAGACTTTGCTCTTGAAATCCTCCGATAGATGGCACCACTAGAGGACCCACTCACTCAACTTTGACATTGATCCGAAGGAGGAGGAAATTTTCTCCAGATCATTGTACCCATGGTGACTGGTCAATGATCGAGCACAGAACTTTCGATTCCACAGATTTAATGAGCACGTATATCTCATGTACTCGGTGGGTCTTTGGCGGCATTGGGAATCGAACCTCACCTTTCCGGACGGAAAGCCGATGCTCTAACCACTAGGCTACCATGGCCATATAATACTCTTGATTGTGCAAGGAAAATGATAAAATTTTGTATAAACTATTTAACTTCCATTTTGCTTTTAAAATATTAAAGGTTAGTTAAACTGGTAACCAATCATTTACCTATTTATAAGGAATAAATAGAGTGAAATCTGCTTAGTTTAATATATAATCGATCCTATTAAAACTATAAGAATCAATTCAATTAAAGTTAATAGATTCGATTAACAATATTCAAAGAATATATTTTATAATTGAATCAGTTAGATTGTGATTTGAATCAGATTTAAATTTATAAAATTCGAATCTTGGATTATCAGTTAATTGATTAACTAGTATTCTTCACTGCATCGCCATAAATATCAACGAACAATCCTTTTCGGAGACAATTCTAGGATACTAATATATTCCAAACAAAATACATTGTTGATTAAAATGATTTCCAAGGCAAGCTTAAGCAATTGGCAGTTACTTTTATATACTGTCAAATACACATCAGTATTTGACAGCATAAGCATACAAAGGGTAAGAATGTTTTTACGATACATATACACGGCTTGTTTAAGGCTTGTAAAAATATTTCTCAAGAAAAATGTCCAAATAATTTCCATTATTGTATTTTTGTTTTACTTATTGTATTAACAGTATAGAAAGCACGCTGAATTTAATTTAAATTATGAACTTCTCGGATTTTATCAAATTAAATTTAAAATATATAATGAACGTTTACATGCACAGCACGCTCAAGAAAATGAGCGGAATAAAACTTTTACGCAATCACTGTATATGAAAGTGATAAAAATTTAAAAATATAAAGAACACACCACATTATGTCAGGGAAAATAAAAATCCTTATAATATATTTAACGAAATGAAGGCTGCCCAATCACGAACATTTATCCTTCTTTTTTTTTCTCGTACTTTAATCCTATGATTAACTGTCATCCGTCTCGAAGAATATTTAAAGTGAATGCGAAAAAATCGCGATAAATCAGACGACCGCCTCAGACTGCATGGCTACCAAATCAGTTGTCCACGTGTTGGAATTATACTTTTCATTCTCCACCTCACGTTTCTTGATACTCAGGCTTCTCCATCAACGCCTGCCCTTCACCTCATCTCCATTGATAAAAAAAACAGGCATCTCATTGAGATGCAGGGGCGAGTCTCTTGGCGCTTTTCCTTTATCGCCAAAAGAACTTTCCAAGATAATATTTATTTTGTTAATGTCCACAGACGAGAGGGTTTAAAATGTATTCATCAATATAAAACCATATTATAAGTAATAAATATACTAATATTTTAGGCTTAATTTGAAGGACCTATCGTGCATTTTTAGTGAATATAAACAATTTACAGATGCAAGACGGAATCATTCCAGACATATTAGATAACTTCTGAATCAGAACATAAGCCTAGAATAAGAATTGAAGCCATGAATACTGACATGGGTCAAATTAATTAGTGAGTAATCTTAATAGGCTATCAATGAATAAAAAATAAATCGCGCTACAACTATTGATATGAACTAAACATTTCTTTAAGTCAATTTCCCATATTGATATTTTTACTCTTAAAATCTAAAAAAAGTATTACGAATTCGTATATTAAGTATACGAATTCGTAATAATGCGTATATGGCTTATTATAAATTATATGCAATTCATAATTAATTATTCACTTATAATGGTATATTTACGTAAATTTTACAATTACAAATTAATACAATCCGTATGATAATAAGCCGTATAAAAGTAAATAAAAGGCAGCAAAAATTATTTTATTAAAACTTATTAAAATTAATGTTTTTAATTTTGTGTTTGATTACGTTGAATTTTCGTAAGGTCTAAAATAATTTTTTACAAGTATGACAGAAATTCGGAAATGAAGTTACCAGTTGATTTGTTGGTACTTAGCAGTAGCTCCAAATTACGAAATGACTAGATAAGACCATGTTTAATGACCTTCATCGGCAAAAATATTCAAACAAAAATAATAATTTTGTATATAATTTTTGATAGAATATAATAATTGATTTGGTAAGTACTTTTAAATTTATAAAATATATTTCCTTTTCAGTCCCTAAAGTCAAATATTTCATTGAGACAGAATTATTTTTAGTAAGAATAATCCAGGTTTCACAACCAACATGCCTTGAAAAGGAAATGTAATTATTTATTAATTTTATTCTCTTTCATCAATATTTGCTTTCTAATTTAAAACTTATTATTTCTTTTAAAACGTATTCTTTTATAAATTAATAAAATATTTTATTCTACAGGCCAAGCCAAATAATATTCTTTTCTAATATTGACAATTTTATTGAAAAACCTGATCTAATATGTTTGGCTTAAGTGAGTAGTACGATCATATGTTGCTAAGAGCGAAAAATTGGCCAATATCAATTAATAGCCGTACAAAAGCTGCTGTTGATGAAATGTTAAATTGTATTTAAGAACACTTATTTCTCTCTCAATTTGTTTATCTACTTAAATACCCTGATTTATCAATATGGTGCATTAATTTTTCTTTTTTGTGCCATATTTTCTTAAATTTGTGATAACATACAGTATTTTTAAAAAATTGTCGTAATTTTATTTTCATGTGAGATTTATTGTTTTTGAATATCGCTCGAGTTAAGAGTTTGAAAAATTCTATAAGCTATTATTCAAAAAGATTTTTATCATTGAAAAAGAAGTAATCTCTATCTATAATTGTTGCTCGACAAATTCAGTAACTTCTTTATTCTCATTTTAGCTTAATAAAGTTGCCAAAAGTCACCATTCTAACTGTAATACTTATTTATTTATTTATTAATTGATCCAAATGCCTTTATTTATCTGAATAAAAATACAGACCAATCTTATAACTTCAGTCAAGTAATTGAACGAATTTCGTAAAATAATAACTGCAATTTATGGAAATTCTAGCTCGTTTTAGAGTGAAATTAGTAAAAGTCAAATGTATGCATCTTAGTGTAAAAATTATATATTCCCACAAGTCTATTCAAATTAACATTCTTTTTATTTTATTACAACAGAGTTAAAAATTTCAAAAACAATACTTTTAAGGAATTTGTTTCTATAAAATAAAGCTTAAGAAGAGGAGATTCTTCTATAAAAACGCTATGTGGTATACATTAGCAATATTTTCAATTATATTTACGATTTTTAATGGAATTAAGAGACTTTGACTGAAGATCGATTTATTTCAAACAGAAATGAATTTATAGGTTCAATTTTTTTTCGCAAAACTGTTTTATTCAAGATCAGTAGAATTGACTTTTTTATTTTAATAATTTTTTGTTCTCAATTTTAAACAAGAACTGTAAAAAGGAAGTTTTTATATAACACAATGTTTTTGCATAAATTTTTTTAGAAAAAACTAATAAGTTAAGCACAATATGATTCCGGGCCATGGTAGCTTAGTGGTTAGGACATCAGCCTTCTGTCTGGAAGGGCGAAGTTCGATTCCCAATGCCACCAAAGAACCATCGAGTACATGCGATATGCGTGCTTGTTAAATCTGTGGACTCGAAAGTCCTGTGTTCAGTCTTTGAACAGTTGCCATGGGTGCAATGGTTTGGAGAAAATTTCCTCCCCTCCAGATCCCTTGATGACAGATCGATGTCAAAATTGAGGGGTGGATCCTCTGGTGGTGCCATCTATCAGAAGAGTTAAGACCAAAGTTGTACTTTCACCTTCGTGGTGCTCTGACGAACCCTACTGATTTAAATTCGCATAGCCGTCGCCATAGCGAACTTGGCTTGTCCAAATGTAAAAGCAACATAAAAGCATTCAACACTTAACTGAGCCACTAACAACATTTTTGAATATAGAAGTAAAAATATTACTTATGTATTAATAAATAAATATATTATATCAATTTTTGATGATTTCATGATAATTTGCCTAGATTATCTAGAATTCTTGATCAATCTAAGCAAAGTTAAAAGGAGAGTTAGAATATCCACTTGAATATTTAGACTCTTGGAATTTTATAATAAGTGAAAGATAAGAATTTCACAAAAAGTTACTTTATAACAGATAACAAAAAATTTAACTGTCTACAAGAATTCTGATTACATCATTTATAGAACATTGAACATATTTTACATGCGTTAAAGCAATTCATCGAAATTCAGAATCAAACTTCAAGTCCATCGGAGTCATCCATTAAAAAATATTTAATGAACAGAGATATTACATTTCTGGATAGAATCTTTTTGACAATTAAACAAAAATATCGCTTTTTCGCTTTTAGAAATTTCTTCATTGGGAGTTAGTGTTTTAGATCTGGGTTTAGTTAATTACGACAGGAGTCTAACAATAATGCATACCTTTCCGATAATTTGAATACTGTTTGTAAAATAAAAACTTTCAGTTAAAATGTGTTTGAAATAGTGTTTTTAAAATGTCCCTATTCTTATTACAATTAGATGATTTTTTTAAATTACTGAGTTATTTAAAACACTTTTTTTAATTAAACCTTCAAATTGCGAGTCTCTAGAAATTCAGCGACATTGCCCAAAACATACAAAGATTTGGAAAGCTCTTTTGGACGAAATCTATATTTTTGTCAAGATTTCATTTTAATCAACAAATGAAAATTAAGGAAATTTGTGATTCATAATCTTTTCTTACTATATTTCATCTTACTGCAATTAATGTATTCAAAAGAAAAAAACAATAACATTTGATGTGTGTTATGCAAAAACTATTTAGATACAAGAAAAATATTATTTTTAATAAAATGGTTAGGGTTTAATTTGAGCAAAATCAAAATTTTACAAATTTTTCAATTCATTGTATTTGCTAACCATATATCCAATATACAGAGAGTATTAAAAGATTTTTAGAACGATTTCGGGCAGTTTAATTAATGTTTAAAACGTAAAAACTATTTTTTAAAATGTTTGATCTGATAGCCTTTTTTAGAACTATACTTCTGCATCGTGATTTCCATGATAGACGAGCTTTTCGTAAAATTTCCTGGGGTATTGCTTTCCATTCCTCTTCCACTACTTTCTATGCACAGTCCATTTATCGTGACGGATTTGCGTTTAGAAAGAACTCTTTATAACAGATCAAAGGCTCAATAATCCACAGGTGAAACGTCAGGGGACTTCACAGGAATATGTTTAAAAGGTATATATGCAATACCTGTATTAGTCTTCATTTTTTCAAGGAATGGAGTGATAGTTTTCGAAGTATGACTTGTAGCTTTGTCTTGATGAAGTTTCACTCTTTGAAAGTCTTTGGGATAAAGAAATGGAATTTCTTCTATAAATATTGGACGTAAAATCTTCTCCTGATAGTATGATGATAACATTTTCTTCCCAGTCTTCTTATTTTTAATTTCCCATTGTAGAACAAACCTGCAACAATCATAAACTCCTTACTGAAACTTTCTTTACATTGGCGGAACCAGGTTTATACATTTTTTTCTCCTAGTTTTCTGTAGTAAATCGACCTTTCTTTGTTGCAGTCATTTAGGTAAGCCCATGCTTCATCAAGGATCACGATGTATTTCCATTTATCTCCTGCTAAATGGTTTTCATACAGGATTCTACAAAATGTTTTGCGTTGAGCCACGTGTCTCGGTAAAAGCTGGTGAACATTATTTTTTTTAGCTTTTTTAAGTTGTAAATCTTGGTTTATTATTTTATTTATTGTTGATACAGATGTATCTAAAGACTTTGCAATTGATTTCTGTGTTGAGGGATTTTCTCTTGTTACCAGTGATTTCACTTTAGAAACATTTGAAACAGTATAGCTATTTCAGATATTCGTTTGGAGTCTTGTTTCCATGTAGAAAAAATGACTGACTGTTTTTATCGGTCCAATTAATAATCTTGATTATTTTGCACTTAAAAATTTTAATACCATGCATTTCACAACAATTTTGAATTCTGGAATAAGAATATTTCTCTTCGGAAAGCGCAAAAACATGTCCTTCAATCTACAGCTTGTTTACATGCGACAGTTTGAAAGAAGAATAAATTTAAACGTAGAAAACGATATTTCTCATTTCAAATAATAAGCTGCTGCCAAAAAATTTTATTCTTAAACATTTACTTTTTCTTAATTCTTTATCGAAATCTTTTTAAAAATGTGTAAATACCCTCTGTATTTTTAAGGTTTCATAATATTTTTACAGTGTAACTAATTATCATAAATTGTCGTTTTACTCATAAGTTGATAAAGACTGGCGATTATCCGAAATAATTTAGGTACCGAGAACGTCAAGTTCAATTTTAAAAAAAATTAAAAAAACAAAAGTACAATCAACACGATTTTCCAAAAAAATTTTTCTTTCATTAACTCTTGATTGCTTATAAGAAATAAAAATATTAAGTAAGTGTGTTAAAAATAAAATGCAGCGGTTTTCTTCTCCCCGATGCACTCAAAAAAGTTTGCTCTAATTGAACTGATTAAGGCTTAACTCGGTCAATCACGAACCACAGTTACCTAATCTTCTAATTATCACGAATATTGAATATTGTCTTTAAAACCATTTCTAAATGTACTTAACGTGTGTTATGCATCTTACTTAACAAATACGCGATTACTTTCTCTGTTTACAAAAAATAAAACGATTGGAAATTTATTGCATTACTTAAATTGCGCATTTACCCAATAGAATATTAGAAATTCAATCATAACTTTACTTATAGCCTGCCTATAAAGACTCTTTACAATAAATAATCAATTCATTCTTTAATTTTCAGACAAAAATCCTTGCATTTGATCAATTAAATAAATTTTTTTCTCTATTAATTTTTATATTAAACTAATATAGAAAAAATATCTATTTTAATACATACGACAAATTTCCATCTCATAATGCCAATACATTATTTATTTTATTCATTTTTTTAATGAAAAAATATCTTTGAATAATTTGAAAATATTCAAATTTAAAATCCTTGTAGAAAACATTCAACTATTCATTTTCACTTCTTATGTCCTCAAAGCACTCCTGTTCTTGTTTGTAGCTCGAATGAAGTCTCATAATGTTACTTTTTATTACCTTGAAGGTTTTTATCCATGACGCATTCAGTTTAAGCGAAAGTTCTAGCCAAAAACCAACGAACTCTTGCCCTTGACACTTACCGGGACATGCTCCTCGTCATGCAAAGTAGTACATCGCAGGGGGTCTATGGGAACTAGGCGGACGTGGGCGACTAGCCCGACTATCCATCAGTGTCTGAATAGCAAAACCGCAATAATAATAATAACACTAACAGAAAAAAAGGGACACGAGAAACCCCTTTCACAAACCTGAAAATGACAAGCACATGGGGCAAAAAACCTTATTAAAGCGTACTGTGTTCGAACCTTTTTGCAGGTGTTCCAAAATCTGCTATTTAAGACGAAAGATTCACCTCTGACCCTAGCTTCTGTGCGAGAAGACAAGAAATCACGCTCTTTTCTGACCCTCGCAAATTAACGAATTACCTACCGGGAAACTGGAACCATTGTGTGTCTTGGGGAAAAGGGGGGGGGCACCTCTCCTCTGTGTCATGATCTGATCTGTAGCCACTGCGTCTAGAATTTAAACGAGACAATCTGCAAGATATGCAAACGGTGATAAAGACTTCCAATGAAATGCAGGTGGTTCAATGTCAAAATATTTTAATACTTTGCTTCGAAAAAAAAAACACATTTTCTATGTAAACATAGCGATGGGAAATTACTACCTGCTTGAGATAACAACTCGTTTTCATGTGATCAAAGATACAATGAAGTATTTTTTTATTCCAAACAAGATAGGGTAGATCTTCCTAAGAATGTATCACTCAAAGTGAACAATTCGACAGATGAATTCAACAAGGCAATATCTACTTTTTTTTAAGAAAACAAAGAAAGAAAAAAAAAGGAAGTACAAAAAATGGGTTGCAGAAACATGCATTTTGATTTGCAATAAATTACTTCCATTTCATTAATCGTACTAACTTTTATTAAAGAGTTTAAATTCTGGCACACAACTACATAAACTTTTCTTTATTTGTTTTCTTCATTGTCGTTTACCCCAAAATAGTTTGAAAAATATATTTCACTTGAATAATAATCGCATAAAAATAAGTTGCCTTACTGACATTTAGTGAATTGCACAATTCATTAGTTTTTCTAACTACTGAGGTTCATACTCTGTTCTGCTCAAGAAGTCAACCCACAATGTGTCTAACTCGGAAAAGGGCGGAAAATTATGAAAATTGATTTCATGATAAATTGCATGATAATGGTCCCTTGCGTTGCATGAGTAAATATTAAACCCATATATAATAAGTAAATTTTTGGAATTTACGAAGAAAATTTTTAAAATCATTCATTTTCTTAAATTTTATATCCCAATTTATTTTTTAATACATTAGTTGATGACAATTTTGATATTTTAATTCCTAAGAAATGATTTTCTAAGGTGATCAACTCAAATAAGTTTATCAAAACTTTTAGTGTCCTCACAATGTCATATATGTGTACACTTATTTATTATTATTTTTCTTTTTCTATCATTTGAAAATAATAAAAGTTCTTCTTCATCCAACGTCCGCCCATGCAAGTCGTCATCGGCCTGTTCCAGAGAATGTACCCTCGCCTGTAGAACACAGGGGGCAGAGGGGAGTATCGGCAAGGCCTGTGGTAATAAAAATAATAAAAGTGATTCTCTAAATCGAAGGTGGTGTGGTTTAGTATTAAATACCATGTTATTTACACTTCTTACAAAACATCTTTTTTATTTAATATTGTAAGACAATTAAATGATAAAAATATTTTACAAATGACTTATTGATCATACAGAAACCTATTTATAAATGTGCTCACAGAAAAAATAACAACCAGAACTGTGTATAATTTTATAGAGGACTTAATAAAAAAAATGGGAAATTCTTTCATAAACACAGCATATATAATTAATAAAATCAGCTCAACTTTTTCAGTATTAATGACCCTCAATAAATCAAACCATTGTTAAGCTACAGGAGAGTGTTGTATTTTAATTATCTACATACACACTTCAGTTGCTTAATGGTTTTCCTGGTTTCCTCATTAAGGATATTTAAATTTGGGGAGTACTATCCATGGAAAGTTCAGATATATTAAAAAGTTATGGATGTCTTGCTTAAATATTTCATTTACTTTATAAAATATTTGTAAAAATTTAATTTTTTCTACGTCCAAATCTGATTATTTTTTTCCCAACGGGCACTTGGGTGACCTATGCCAAAGCAACCCAATGCCACAACAAGGTCAGAAACTGCTGCTCATTTTGTCGTTACCCAGCGGGTATCTGTAAACCAAGTCACATAGACGAGTAGCATTGCTCGCACCTTGCCACCACAAACCCGTTTATAGGGTGGGCCACATTCATACATCATCACAGAAGAAAGGACAGAGAAAAACAGAGAGAAAGAGAGTAATATCCATGCCCGAACCGGGATTCAAACCCGGACCCACAGCTCAGGAGTCAGGAACACCAACCACTCAGCCATCGGTAGGCACCAAATCTAATTATTATAAGATCCAAAATTATATAAGTAAGATATCTTTTCAATGCTCTTTTTGCTTTCAATAACTTAAGTCTGCATAATCTTTAGTTCTTATTGAGCTTGCTCTACCTTTTACAAAAACGTATATAGAAACTGGTTTCTGTGAGGTTCTTTTCAATTTGTTTTGCATCAATTTTTTTTCTTCCATTTTTTAACATGGTTAGAGTGCATTTAATTGTTTGTGTTCAATGCGTTAGCAGCATGCATTTCATGTTTCATATTTTTCCCATGGCTCGCGTGGTTAATCTCACCCTAAAATAATCTTTTTTTTTTTTTTTTTTTTTTTTTTTTTTAGATACTTTTGTGAGTTTTTTTTTTTTTTTGAAAATTTCTCTATGAGGGAAATGAAAAATTAAATATTTTTGAAATTTTCCATGTATTGATTTTTTTTTTTTAACATTTTCTCGAAATTTGTGAATTATTAGCATGTGTTCTAAATGTGACATTTTTCATGTGGTCCTCCTCCACCAATAAATACTTTCCGCCACCCCCCTTATATAATGTATTTTTATAAATATACACGAAACTTCAGAATATTTGTACATTTTTGTGGTCACTTTTTACCACAGAAGAACATGCTTGATGATTAATTTTACTTTAACTACTCTAAAGAGTTAAATTTTACTGATTCTAAGGCAGTAATATGAACTGTCCTAAAAAATCAAAAACATTCTGATCCTGGAGGCTCATTATCATCTTGTAAATTATTCAATTTTTATTAAATTCTTTGATGCACTGCACCATATAGAAAAATTTTCTTAAAACATATTTTACTGAGAAACATCTCACCAGATAGTGTTACATTAATTAGCAGCTTTGGAGAACTCAATCCAAGAGATTTCCGGCCCTTAATGGATTTAAAATGTCCGGTAACTGAATGCGATTAAGGAACTTTTCTTGAGTTTGGAAACAATATTTCATATAATATAACTTAAGTTTTCTGCAGCACATACTATTTAATACAATTTGGAATTTGCCATTTTATGATTTCAGATGTTGTGGCTGTCTTGTACCAGCTAGGCTGGCAATATGGGATGGGCAGCTCCACTTTTCCAACTGAACCCTAATTTGGTGGGAGTCCGACTTCCTCAGTACACACATGCCATAGGTACCCGTTTATAGGGTAGGCAACCATTCATACAAGGAAAGGACAAAGACAGGAGAGATAGAGAAAGTACATCCCTGCGCCAACCGGGATTCGAATCCAGGACCTTCCTGTCAGCAGTCAGGCACGCTGACCATTAGACAGGGTGGGCGGCATGATTTTAGATGGTAGCTAAAAATGAAAACCATCACGTGGAATAATTTTTGTCGTAATAAAAGTTATATTTTTATTATAATTTTAAAATTACAAAAAATGCCCGGTTTTGTAAAATATGTAATTTCTTAATACCTTGCCTTCTAGTGACGATACTATTAATTATTATTCGCTGAAAAAAAACTTCCATCTTTTGTTCCATAAGGTTTTAAAACAATATTCTGTAACCCCTAGCTTCAACTGTATCTTTAAGAAAAAGCTTGATTAGTTTTAGATGTATAACATTTACATACACTTTACATATAGACCTCCTTAAATATTCGTTTGTATTGTAAATTATGTCATGCATACCAGCTTCATGTAATCTCAACTGACAGATTATTCGGAGTATTTATAATGTCGAGAACATCCCTATGTTTTATTTTTCTTAAATTTATTAAATACATATTGATACTACAAAGATATATAGGAAGTGATTGAAATAAATCATTAGCTATATAAATCCTGCGAGACTTTTGCCACTGGCTGTGGTGAATCATTTTTCAGACACTATATCATTTTCTGAATGGCCTTCCCATTCAAACTGGGCAAAGAGAAACCTCCTCTAAATCATCGAACCTATATTTCATCCTTCCAACAACGGCCGTTTTTTTTAGGCAAATCCATAGAAAAATCGGAATATCTACCCAAAAAACTAATGATCTATATCCTTCAGATGAATTCTGAGTCCACGACGCGGAATAACAATAGATCGGACCTCCCAAACTGTTATATAAAAGCCACACAACGTGACGCCGAGTCCCATTTGCCGGTCACGCTTTGCACTTAATATGCTGTCCGATGATGCACAGAGAGCTACATTAAAAATCGCGAGTAATGACTGAGGCACTGCTTAAGTGCTTCTGACAGTCAAGGGCGCTCCACAGCCAGTCATTTAAGTCCAGAAAGGGACTTTGAAATATGGCTGTTTCTAAGAACTGTCACCTAAACTTTTTTTTTTCAAGTGCATTGGCTGCATCAAGGAAAAACATTGTCAGTTTAATTTATTCGTGAATTGTAACGGTATAAAGTGTAAATTACATATTGCCATAAGTGTAACTGCATTATGAACGTATAATCATTATTCTGCAGATTGAATAATGTAGCTGTCTTAGTGAATTCACTAGAAATAAAATTCTTTGATTTATTTATTTTTTATTTTATTTTATTTTTATCTAATCAGTTTTTTCATGTGGTTCGCTTATAAAAATCACGAAGTCTCTATTTTTCTATTTCATTCTAAATAGTACCTACCATAAATTAATGGGGGTATGGAATCAAAATCGACGTTAGGAAATTTGCCCAGTGTGGGAGATATACTATTATATAAAACAATTAATACATTTTTAACATAAAGCAAAAATTTAAAGGAAAAATTAAAGATTCACAATTATTGGTAGGGCAACACTCTTCAGTATAGGAGATCCTGAGTTCGATTCTAGTCATTATTGAACAATGGCAGATCAGTATTGCGCTTTATTTGTTGCTTCTAGCTCTATCAGGATAAATTATAGAACTTTTTTCTGTATGACATTTAAATTCAGTTGTTGCACCAGCTTATTTCCCTCTACCTAGCCCTGAGTTGGGCTCTACCAGTTAGGTAAGTGGAATCTTCGTGATTTTGAAACAGAAGACCCCCTCCCTAATACTTGGCCTTCCACCCCCAGAGGTATCATTTCACTTGGAAGACATTGCAACCAAGTTCAGTTTCAGCAAACATGATGGATCTTCTGTTAAGCTGGGATTCGAACTCATTACCTTCCGATAAGGAGAACGACGCGCTAATCAACCAAGCCAACGTGGCCTTCAGTCAATGGAAGTATCCAGGAGGTAATCTTCGTAATTTAGAAGTCAGGATCAAACAGAAGAGCCCCTAATACTTGACCTACCATCCCCAAATTTTAGTGTACTATCAATAAAAAAGTCTGCTCTGAAGCCAAAATTAAATGTGCATTTATAAGGCTTACAATAAAATACATGTCGGATATTTATAATGCACGCGCTTATAATAATACATGCGATTTAGATTCAAATGCTAGTATGTTCTCTCTCTCTCTCCGCTGAGTTAAAATGAAAAACCAATTAGAGTATCGAGTAGGAGGACCGTTCTTTTTGCTGTTTTAACACAACTAAGTGTAATTCCCAACACTGCAAAACAAGAAGAGATGGGTGTAGTTTTTCTTTTTGTTATAGCTTTGTCTTTCGTTGAACTCAATAAATCATATCAATTTGCGATACTGTAATTTAAGTATTTTTGAAAAAAATATGCTTTGGTATGAAAATAAAATTTTTCTTTTCTTCCTCAAGTCTTCTTCCTTCGTTTCTTTAAAATAAAAAATAGCAATTTAAATTTTTTGCTATTGATATTTCAAAGTATCTATCTAAGTATTTGAAAATATTAAAGCATTGCAAAGCATCAAATCATTTCAAAATAGCAAAGCATTACTTTTATATCATCAATGTTACAAATTGAAACTAAAAAATAAGAAAAACTATTGTATCTAAAATAAGCTTTTAAAGTTAAAAAAGTGCTATTTTGAATAAATACTTTCATACATAATTCCTTTTCTTAGTTCTGATAAGTTTAATTAACAATAAATATTGCTTATGGTACAATGCATATGAAAAATAAATTCAATATTATACAAGTATATATCTGATTATATTTTGCAAAAAATTTACTTAGTAAATATTTGGGTACTTATGTATGAATATGAATGTAAATAATTTTCACTGATGTAAAGAGGAATATATAATTCAGTTGGGGTTTCAAGTTAAAGGGAAAACATCAACATTTTTTCCTTCTGGTTACGGTCCATACATCTTCCTAACGCAGCATTTTCAATATCTATGAAATAACTATATATATATATATATATATATATATATATATATATATATATATATATATATATATATATATATATATATATATTGTACCACGCTTCGAGGTTCGTGTCAATTGAGAGTTAAATAAAGCAACCACTTAATGTGAACACAAGACTTTTATTCGTAAAAATTTCACTAGATATAAGAAGAAATCCCAACTGTAACAATCACAATTATACAGCTACAATTCGTCAGATACAATAAGGAACAGCTTCCAATCACAGGTCTCAAATACCTCAGACAGAGAGCAACTAGCAGTCGCAACTAATCGTCTTCACAAAACTCATTTCTATGTCGGGCTGCGGTATCACAATTATACAGCTACAATTCGTCTAGATATAAGAAACATTTCTCTAGGTATAAGAAATCCCAGCTGTACCAGAATACCTGACTTGGTGGAGAAATCTAGTTTCGCCAGGGTTCTGGAAGCTTCTAGGCTAGCTCGCTAAATATTAGTCCTAGAGCTTAGGTGATGGATGTTTCCAGAAACATAGATTTCTCGCCAAGTCGCCAATAATCTCACCAACTGCCGACTAGTTTTCTCGCCAAAACATCGCCAAGTCACCAAATCATTAGAAAACCTGCTTTTAAACTACAACACGTCTAAATACCGCAATTTTCGCCGAAAATGCAAGTATTTCCGGTCTGTCTGAGATATTTTAATACAAATACAATTATTATTTATAAATTTGTAACAATATATATATATATATATATATATATATATATATATATATATATATATATATATATATATATATATATATATATATATATATATATATATATATATATATAACTTTTTCTTTTTAAAAACTTATCACGTCTCAGGTCTGTTCCTTAAGCTCAAAGCATCGAATCAATAATAAAACTCAATTTGAATCGTAAAAAATGCCGATTATCAAAACGCTTTTCGCAGGGAGATACAAAATCTGATATTTCAATCTTATTTTCTTGCTGGAATGTCAATGGAGTCGAAAAGCGAGACTGTTACGCCCTCTATTGATTTGGGGAAGAACTCTTTAGTGAGGATTAAGTCTTTGTAAATTTTGTGGCAGCTAATGCCTCACGTCTTCGAACCTAAATATACATAAAAACTAATTTGTCGGGTTGGTAATTTCAAATTAAGACATTTCTACCCTTAGCTATCTTGACCCTTTTGTTTCTTAAAATATATATCTAGGCCTGTTAATATAACTGTAATAACAATTAAAAAAGTCTTACTAGTTTATAATTTCAAAAAACAAGGCTCTGGTAAAGTATGAAAAAAATAGGCTCTGACAATGTCCTTGCCGATTTAAACTAATCTTAAAGTGGATATGGGAATATTTCCGCAAGAAGAACTGCTTCGATTCTACGCTAAATTCTTTGCTAAATAAAATGCCAAAAGGATGATAGCAATCTTGTTATGGTGCTACCTTACCATAAGATTGCTAATTGATTAAAGATGATGTCAAGCAAAGAAGAGGAGTTGATGCATTAATTGAGAATTAGACGGAGTTAATGACGCGTATTGAGAGGGAATTTCTTATAAAATAATCAAATGCTATTCTCGCTTTTTTCACTTTTGAGCTTACTTTTGTGCTACATTTTTTTATAATTGTTGAATTTAAGCTCTTCTTTCTAATATCGATTCTTATTTCATAATTTTGCTTAATTATTTTTATTAGATAACAAGTAATTTGAACTAAGAAGAGAGCTCTTCAATTTTGATAGTTAATATTTCTGTTATATTATGCCACTTGTATGTAGAATCTGTTATCTATATTAATAACTGTTAGTTTTGTACAAATAAGAACTATTAAATATTACTGTATATTTCAACATGCAATTTGCTTATTGCATATAATAAATTTCAATAAAATATTGGTGTTATTAGTTGCCGAAAATCAACATTTTTGTGCCTGCACCAGCAATTCTGGCATTATAGCTCCCACTGATTATAAAAAACAGATCAAGTTTAGCCTTCTTTTCGCCAAGCGAATATAGTATCTGTTATTAATTTTCATTATTGTAATCATAATTCAGTATTAACGAATGATGGTGAAGTTTTGAAATTTAAAACAGCAAATTTAGATTTAGAATGGGTACATTTATTTCAATATAAAAAAAATTTAACTGCTTTAAAATTAGCTACATTTTAACGAATATTTTATAATTCAAATTATTTTGTTTAAATAACTTGAAAGTATTTCAAAATATTTTTATGCAGATATTCTTAATAGGACATATTTTTATGTAATAAAAATGTCATGCAAAATTTAAAACTTTATTATCGAATGTAAGGAAGAAAGTATATCAAAAAATTTAGTATTATTAAAATATAATTATTACTTCATATCACTTTTTAATTCATAAATATCTGATTGAACTTTTGAAAAATATTTATTAACAGTAAAAATTGCAATTACACTTTTTTTTCACAATATCTTTAAATTTTCGTTACTCAAGGTTAATATGTAATGTTCCATATCCATGGACAGTCAAAAGTTAAAAAATGCATACGGAAGTCTGCATTTTTTAACTTTTGACAGTCTAATTTTAAAAAAGTGTGCATTCAGATAATCATATCCTGTCAGATGACGAAATAAAATATGGCTAAAGCATGTAGAACATGTGAAATAATTGCCAAAGTCAATTATAAAATGTTAACTTAAGGATATGTTTACATTTCCAAAAATTTATAATGAAAGAAGTTAATGAATTTAGTAAATAAATGCTGTGTAATATATTGAAGAACTTCTTTTATTTTCTTAATAAATTGTGAAGGTAACAGAAAGCGAAAATATCTCATACATAGATATATTTAGACAAATTATTTTTAAAAATTGACTCATGAAATATATTATAAAAATTTAACAGTGAAAGTGATTTAAACAAAACAAAGATAAATCTATTTTAGATGTTCATCTGAATTAATTAACATTTTAAAAACTTGGCTATAAAAAAATTCCCAAATCATGAAATCTGGAATTTATTATGTAAAATATGCCAACTTTAGAAATGTCAGCCTAAAACGCAAGAGACTATTAAATATATTAAAACAGTTATTTTCTTACAGCAAACCTGAAAGAAATCTCAAGCATTCATTGGACAATGAGTGAGAATTGCCGCAACTCGAGTTGTGACGTCACGTAATATTAACTACATTCTGTGGAACCTATATTCTATGGGAGATGCTACCTCTAGAATGTCGGCAACTATAATGTAATAAGAGTTTAAGAAAAATCAAACTTACCATCACGGCGACTTCCTGAAAACTTTCTTACAAGTTAGTAAAACAGTCACAATTAAACTTCAAGAATCGAAATTTCAAAATGAATTGAAATTCAGCAACTTTAATCTCAATTAGTAAGTAAATTCTTAATAGACAAAAAAGCAATTAAACAGCTTAGAAAAATTAGTAGCCTTAGTGGATTTAACTTGTTATCCTATAGTTTGCATGAATCTTAGCATGCCTAAGATAGGTAAGCTACCTTTATAAGATCAATAATGGCTTATCATGGCATACTGAGGAAAACTTGGTATCTTCTATTGGTCCAATATTGGCTTATCTTGGCATTTCTTACATATGGGAAATCTTGGCTTCCATTATAGAACCAATATGGGCTTAACTGGGTATGTCCAATATTGGGAAAAACTTGTCGCCTATGGTAAATCCATAATTGAGCTAATCTTGGCATAATGTATATTGGGGAAAACTTGACTCCGATTATTAGTCCACCAATTGGTTTATCTTGGAAAGATTGCCAATATTGAGCCAAGCTATTTTGCTACTTGGGAAATTGTATGAAAAACTATTATTTCATTAAAACAAGTTTAAGTATTAATATTATAAAAAATATTAGTATTATTTACAAAAATATACTTATTAAAAAAACACACACATAAATTTTTCACTAAACACATATAGTCAATTTATTAATATATTATTCTGTATTAATTTAAATATCAAATTATTAAGCAAAAAAATTTTACAATATTTTTTAATTAGGTATTGTATTTCTATTTTAACTATCTGAATTTAGATTAAGTTTAAGAAGCTAAAACAAAACTTCAAAATCAAAATATTATTAGGTAAGTGTCTATTTCATCAAACACTGATTATTGATACTACTTCTTTGCAACCAGATTAAAAGTTTGTGATCAATATGGAGGGAAAATTGGTTTTCCATCAAAGTGACAAAGTAGCTTTTTCAAGGCGAATACGGCAGCATTTTTCGTTAACAACAATTTCAATTTAAAAAATGATTAAGTAAAATTATGCAGTGTTCATTATTTTTTCCTTTAATTGAGCAAGAATAACTTCATGCATTCATTCATAACTCATGCATTCATTCATAACTTCATGCATTCATTCATTGTATCAGTTCTTACAATAAGTTTTTTTATTGAAATCTGGAGAATGAAATATAGGTTTACATCTCATTTTTTCTAAGGGCAACTATTTTCAAATATTGTTTGTGTATAGGAAAATTTGTGTACAGTTTCCTTTAAATGTATTATATGTACCACTTCCACATTTTTTATATTAATTCTTTTAAAAATTAAACATTAGAGAATGTTTAATTTTTCAAAGAATCAACAACTTTCTTCTATCAAAACAACTTTCTATTATGTAAATTTCATGTGTGTAGCGTTTTGTCTTCTTTGAGCTTTTTTAATATCGAGTGTTATGCATGTTATTTCGGAACTTTTAATAAGTATATTTAAGGGCTAAAAAAGAGCAGTTGAATCATATTGTCTTAGATATTTGGAATTAATTTTACCTTTTAAACATGGACTAAAAATTATATAGAGTCCTTAAAATTTGTATCGTATTTTAAAAGAATGAACTTATAAAACAAAAAGGGGAAAAACGCAAAATGTTGACGATTAATATTTGAAATGCTAAAATACTGTTATTTATTCAAAAATGAAATTACACTGTAATCTTAACAGCACATTCAGTCTAATCTTTTCTAAAATCTAATGTATCTGTTTTCTTTTTAGTATTTCAACTTACCGGTTGAAATACCAATATATAGATCACATATAGATAGCACATATGATCTACATATAGATCACATATCCTCAAAATTAAAGAAATCATTCTCATCAAAGGGTGGGGGCCAAGTTTAGAAATTTATTGGAAAATATTATGTTCTGTGTCATATTGGCACTCTTTTGAATAAATGAACTTCATAGTTAATAAATTATGCAAATTAAAAATAATTACTCTAAAACAACCAATTCAAAATGATAATTATATGTTTATCATATATGATATAAAAATTAAATGTTTGGAAATTTTAATCCTAACTTATTTATCACACAGCTTACAATGAAGAAACAGTTTTACATTTAAAATGGTTAATTTATCATATATACATATATTGTTATTTCAAATACTCCAATAACTTTTTTCAATAATGATGCCTATTAGTTTTCGAAGTTTCATAAATTTACAAATTTTCTTATTACCAGTTGTCCAAATGCAGTTTTAATCTTGCTGTTAAATTATCTGATCTATATGACGAAATTTATACGTTCATTAAAAAATATAGTACCGGGATATTTTCCTGAAACGTCTTGACATTGATGGTAAATAACATAAATATGTATTCCTAGAAGAATTTATGTTTATTTGTATTTCGAAGGAATATTTTTCAATTTATACCTAATGTGTCATTTGGGTCAGTATGACCCCATGTAAAATATCATTTATTTTTACTCATATAAGTTCATTTTTGCTTAGAATGATTCAAAAGAAAAGAATAACATTAGCTTCTCTAATTTATCCGTTTTCGAAATCTGGTTAGATGACGTATGTGGTCACATGACAAGAAAGCGCATACAAGGTCAAAAAGTTGACACAATTGTCACGAGGTCAAACTATTTGCTCTTATTACAACATTTCTCTTTTTCTCATGTATTTCAATTTCTGATTTACTGTGAAAGAGTTGTGTTTGTGTGAATGTGAGAGAAAAAAATATCGAACAACATAAATTTTAGTCATGCTGATATATAGATGAACTAATCAAAGTTTCTGACAGCGAAGAAGAAGTATCCAAAATATGACTACGTCTTTGATATCGATATTCAAAAAATGAACCATAAAGAGAGTATGCAATCCAAGAATCGTTAAATTAAGCGGAAGTTAGATCCGCTGCCACAAATTTCTCAAACGAGATCGGCCAGTATTATAAAAACTACTCGAGGGATTACAAGATACGCAACGTCAAGGATAACAGACGTAAAAGGTGCATTTGAGGTAGTATTCAATTCTACAATTGAAAACGAAATCATAAAAATGACTAATATTGAAGGGGAAAAGGCTTATAGAAAAATATCGGAAGTAAAACGTTTCAAGCATGTATTGGATTATTATTGTTAGCTGGTGTTTACGAATCATATGGAGAATAAACAAAAAGCTTATGGGATAAAGAAACTAGCAGAAATTTATTCGAGCGACAATATCCCTCAAAACATTCTGCTCGAAATTGAGAGTTATTCATTTTGATAATAAATCACTTTTTTAATAACTAACAAAATTTAGATAAATTAGCTGCAGTGCGATATATCTGTGGGAAAAGTGGATAGAAATTTACCAAAATTACATAATCCAAATGAAAATATTAGATATCAATTAGTAGGATTTCGTGGCCGATTTCCTTTCAAACAGTATATACCAAATAAGCCATCTAAATATGGGATCAAAATATTGACTTATGGAATATGAGACAGTAAAATTTCGTATGTATTGAAAATATAAATTTGCTCAGGAAAAGAGCAAAGGCAAAGTCAGAGAAAAATCAAGAAGTACGAGTATTTTGTGATCTGATTTATGGTTATTCGGAGCACAATAACACATGTGAAAATATTTTCACGTCTTACAACTTAGAATAACTTCTAAAATAGAAAATGGTCATGCTTGGTACCATTAGGAAAAATAATTCAGAATTTCCTGAAGAAATCTAAGAAAATAAGTTAATAGCTCTTGATCAATTCATTCTTTTATTTTAACATCCCAAAAGAACCAAAATGTTATTCTCATGAGCACTTTGCATCATGACAAAGAAATTAATAACAGGCCTGACTTAAAACCATTGAAGATCTTAGATTATAATTCAATTAAAGATGCTGTGGATACTCTTCATCAACTTTTGAATACATACACTTATAAAAAATATCAAATCGCTGGCCCATGATAGTATTTTATAACATGCTTGTTACTTTTGCGTACAATTTATTTGTTTTATGGACTTGAGTACACATTAAATGGAAAGAAAACAAAATTTGACTAAATGAAGGCTATTTTCGGAAGAACTGGGAATGTCAATAATTTTACAACAAACTGAAGCAAGGCCACTCTACCAAGAAGTGAGGATTCCATAAAAACAATGAAATGAATATTGAGAAAAAAAATTGTACCCTCAGAATCTGTTAAGAACACTTTGTGGGTCGAATGTGCAATGTACAAGCTCTGTCCATCAAGGAATGGCAACAAAACGAATATGGTTTGCAACAATTGTAAAAATCATTTTTGCAAAACTCATGTAAGTTATTACTGCTGAAATCGTAAATAAAGTAAGTTTCAATTTCGAATATTTTTCTATTATTTTTATGGATGTTTGGCTAATTTTAGTATGCACGATCTATCGGCCTGATAACATCTTAAACTAAAGCCAATAAACGAAAAAGATCCATCAGAAGGTTATAAACATAAACGATATTTAATTAACACTATATACAAATGTGATACATATAGGGTGCGATAGTGACGACAGCTTCGGTCGGAGTTTCCAGTCCGACTGACAATTCGTTCTTTTTCCCTGAATCACTGGTACGGTACTGCCATCTGGTGTCTATGTTGGATTTGACATTTCTTGTAAGATCCCTGGTATTGTGCTGCCATCTAGTGGAATGTACTTGATTTAATTTTGTATGTGCGATCGCCACAGATGCTTTATATTATTAGATCTATTAAACTTACATTATACTACGGCTTAAATAATTTCTTAAATGGCACTTGTGATTTACTTCAAGAAAGGTTAGTCTCCTGAATCGGGTCATATTGACCCGAATGCTACATACGTGGAATAAATACGAGCAGAACAGAAGAATTAATTCTTTATTACATTATTAAAGTGATATTGAAGTACAGGTTGTCAAAGTAATAACCAATGTCTTCCTTTTTTGTTTTTATTAATTAATTTTTGTATTGAAATGTTTATAGTTATGAAGTGAAATGATTTAGATTCTTTTAGATAAGTATATTATAGTATATATAGTATACACACAGTATATTGATAAGTAGGGATGGGACCTTGTTACTTTTCCTGTATTTAGTATGTACTGAATACAGTTCATTTTAAAGTAACAAGTATTTTACCGATTACATTTTGTACTCGTTACAATTTTTTTTACTGCCATCTATCAGATTAAAATATAATGACAAAGTATTTAAAATTTTATAAATAAATTGATTAAAAACTAAATTAATAATAAATAAGTTAATAATTAATTATAGCTAAATAAGTAGATCAATAATATTTTATATAACACCATAAAACTAATTAATATTATTAATGTTAATTTAAATTACTATCATTTATAAATAAGCATTCACTTAAATATTAATAAAAAGATCTATAAAAAATAATTCTTATTATTTATGCAACATTTCATAAATTGCAAGTTTTTGTTTTTCCTGTAATGCTTTAATTTCTAGTATGAGGCAAAGAAATATAAGTTATTTATCTACAAACAGTTTTTTTTTTTTTTTTTTTTGTAAAAAATTGTAAATTTCTAAATTTTCTTAAACGTAATTCCTTTAATATAAAAATCATGACATTTTATTAGTTACGTTTATTTCCAGAATTTATATCTGTTCTAAGTAAATTTTCCAATTACTTAATTATTATTTTCAAAGACTTCCAATGTTAATTAAAATATAAAATTAGATGAGATAATATAATTTCAATTTTTCAACCTAATCAGCTTAATTTTTTTATTAGAATTCAGTAAGACTTTCCAATTATGTAAATGAATTTTTATAATTAACTGGTAAATATTTTGCAAAGAATTGTAAAGTGGGAGGTTTAATAAATTACAAAGAGATTTTATTTTACGTTTGCTTACAAAAATACAGCAATTAATCAGAAAAATCAACTTAAATTTTAATTTCTTTTATTTTTCTATAATTAAACATTAACCAGACAAACATAGTAAAAAATTTTTTATATACAATAGATAGTAATTTTTATTATAAAAGACCTTTACTTGTTTATATTTTTATGTAGTAGATAAACCAGTTTTTCTAAAATGAAAATTGCATTAACTCACATATCTTGTTTCAGTTTCCTGAAACTTAATCAATTTATGGTTAAATAAAGTAGCTTTACAATTAAAACTGTATTAATAATGTTTAAGTAAACATAATCATTCTATATTAGATATAGTTGCATAAAATTTCAATAACTATCAAAAAATATAAAACAGTTTTACCAATAATCTAAATGTTATAATGTTTTAAGGTAAAATATTGAGAAACAACGTTTAATAAAAAAAATGGAGGAACAGAAATACATATATTTTATTTACATGAATCCATAATTTAAGAAATAAACATGACAGTAACACGTGTTACTGTTATTTATACCATCATGTACATGATGGTATAAATAAAGATATGGTAAAAATTAATTAAAGCTTTTTTTCATTTCGAAACTTTAAACTAAAATGAATAAACTACCTTTGTTTGGTTTAAGTCAACATTCTCATTATCTGAATAAAAATAAATCGTATGGTAAAAAATACAAAAGATAATTTTTTTCTAAAAGTTTAAATTCTATATATTTACAGTAAAATATTGTACCGAGCTCCACGGGTTCGTGTCGATTGAGAGTTGAATAAAGCAACCACTTAAGGCTCTTCCAGACCTACGTGAGAACTCCCGTTGTCTTGTCGCCCCATCTGGTGTTAGTTCTTAAAGCTTGTCGAGGGGAGTATCCAAAACAATATTATTGGTTGAAATTGCTTGTCAATCAATCTTTCGAAGTTAGCGAGTCTGCCAGATTTGGCGCGTTATATCGTGAAAAATTAAAGCTCTAACGCCATAAAAACAGCCAAAAAGAGAGTTTTAAATTTGCTCCTAACAGATGTTAAACCTCAAATTACCCTCAGGGTTCTTAGAATAGGGGTGAGGGAAAATGAGCCACTACAAATGCTGAACGAACTGACACCGGAAATACGTCTTATAGAAAATTAGCTGCCAGTGATTCTAAAGAAAATATTATTTGTTTATATTTTAGAGTTCGGCTTTTATTATTTGCACTAAAAAATATGAAGACAAATTGCGGATGTTGAGTGGTTTTACAGTTACTAATTAAATGGTCAAAAATGATTATCAGAATTCAAATCAAACCTAAAATACTATATGAATGATTAAAAATATTTTCTTAAGTGCCTTGGTTGAATTTGATTTTATGAGACTTGATCCATTGAATGCAACAAATAATTAAAAGCTATTATTTTCAAAACTAACTCAATATAAAAATATTTAATTTTTTTCAAGTTTTTGTTAAAACTAACACACACACATATACATATTCTAATTATATAAAAATAGATGAAATGATAAATTATATAAATAATTTCAGTTACAATATATATTTTTATGAAAATAACGTTACGATTATCTATCTATCTATCTATCTATCTATCTATTATATATATATATATATATATATATATATATATATATATATATATATATATATATATATATATAATCGTATCGTAATTTTCATAAAAATATTGTAACTGTAATTATTTTTTTAATAATCATTACATCTATTTTTATATATTTTTTAGTGCGAATAATTAGAATTACTTAGAGCTTGAAAGAGAGATTCATCTCTTATCTTTCATCTCACAAGTCCCTAACTTTATTTCTCTATATAAATAAAATTAAATGAGTTATAATTAGAAGTACACGTTTTTTAAAAAGTTAATATTCTGGTGTAAAATGTGTTGTGAAATATATATTTTCCCCTGGCTTGATAAAAACAAAATTAGATTAGCCCTAAATATGCCATATAAAAACACACAGGTAAATTAGATTAAAATAAGTTTAGTAAAAAATTGTGAGAAATATAAATTAGGTTTATATTTGTCAACAAATAATCAAATGCAAATGCAACTTATAGCATAAGAGAAAAATTATAATTTCATAGTAATACGAGTAAAATATAATACAATTTCATGAGCACATGGGAAATTTAGTTAGTACCTTGAAATATATATGATGTAAAATAGTAATTAAAATAAATCTATTAATAAAATAAAGAAATGCTTGAGCAATTCACATTTCATGAAGAGAAAACAGAAACTAAATATATATATATAAAAACACACACAAAAACTATAAACAAACACAAACATACAAATTCGTATAGTTAAACTTATATTTTTTGGGGATTTTAATTTTTCATCTTTTTTTGTTTGCTTCTCAATTATATAAGTGGGATTTCGTATGTCCATTGATCTAGGATAACGTGGATCGATTAGTTCTGGCAAAAGACAGTCAAAATAAAAATCATTTAATTTAGTTTTCATTTGTGTCTCCCAAAACACATCATCTCTAAAAATATGTTCAGTTTTAATTCCTTTTGGGGACCAAATGGCAAACCAACAAAAGTTTCTTTCACTAATGTGTAATTGCCCTTGGATTTGATAGTAAAATTTATGATTTTTATTTATGCCATTAATTTCTTTTGTTTTTCTATCTTTTTGCCAGAAATTGAATTTAGATTTCTTTATAAATTCATTGGGATGTATATCGCGACATGTATATGGGCATTTAATTTCAACAATACCCTCTTTGCCAATTATTCCACCTGGCGTGGCAGCTAAATGAGGCAAATTTTTATCTATAAATTTCCCACATGGTTCTATTTTAAGTCCTATTTCTTTTTCTAGTTCGAGAATGGCAGTTTTTCATGAATAATCCCGTGTAAAATTGCTTCATTTTTTACATTAGAGTATAGTATTGTTTTCACTAAATTTTGGCATCCTGTAGAGGGTAACTTCCGACATACAGCACCAAAATTTGACGCTGTCAATCGAATTCTTCTTTCCTTTCTCCAAACAGCATTCTCACTTTGAAGTACAGTAGCTCTTTCTAAATCTTCTCTTTCTTTCAAAGTAAGAGCTAGACTAGTCAATAATTTCGATTTTTTTCCCCTCGTATTCATTATATGATAAATCTGGCTTTTCAGCAGCTGGGCCATAATATGTGTCGGGACCTGGAAAAATATTTGCTAATTTCCTAGGCTTTGACTTATTTTTTGCTTTATTTAATTTATTTATAATTTTATTTTCGAACTGCTTGCAGTATTTACCTGGGCTATTTTCGTTAAGTGCTTTGTGCATTTCAATATATTTTTTTAGTATTGTGGGAAAGAATTGAAGTATGAACACAAGACATTTATTCGTAAAAACTTCACTAGATAAACGAAATTCCCGCTGTAACAATCACAATTATACAGCTACAATTCGTCAGATACAATAAGAAACAGGGATGGGAAGAAATACCTGTAACAAGTATTTTGTAATCAGTATTTGAATGTAACAACTTGTAATCAGTACTTTTTCTTCCAAATACTCAGTACTTCCTGTAACAAAGTCAGCGCGAGTTCGAGTATCCTCAGACAGTTGCAGGTACAATGTACTTGACCAGTTTCTAAGACTGAGCGAGCACGTGAGCACGTACTTGTTACAAAGTAATCAGCGGGTACGTGAGTACGTGGTTGTTACAAAGTAACAAGCAAGTACGTGAGTACGTGGTTGTTACAAGTAACACGCAAGTACATGAGTACTTGCTTGTTACTTTGTACTTGCTTGTTACTTTGTACTTGCTTATTACTTTGTACTTGCTTGTTACAAAGTAATAAATGTACATTGCGCTCTGTCATTGGCTCTTCTGTAACAAGTACAGAAGAGCCAATGACAGAGCGAGTACAAGTAACAATATCATCGATATATCGATGCAAACATATGAATTATGAGATTATGGTAGTTTCTTATGGTAGGGAGGCTGGGTGGGAGAAGGGAAATGACAGTTGGTTTAACTGGGTAAATATAGAAGAGGGATACTTGGGAATTGAAAGATTTCTTTGGGTTGGAGAGGGAGATATGAATTTATATTGCGAAATAAAATACGCATGTACTTTTATTTCGTTTCAGTGATTGTAGTTCTTTTTCAAATATATGACGTTTTTTTAAATATAAGAAAAGCATGATATTCTTGTTATGTATTTAGCAATTTTTATTAACTTTTATTTTTGTTATCATTTCTTTTAAAAATTTTATTTTATGAACATATATAACATATTTATTTAAACCTTAAATAAGGTCAGATTTCTTAAATTAAAAAAATATTTAAATTATATAAATCTGCTTACATACTTCCATTGTTATTTTTACTATGCATATTTTTTATTATAATTCCATATAAATATGTTTATTTTTTATTCAACCATGTTTTAGTTTCACTATATTTTACTGTAAATATACAGAATTTAAACTTTTATAAAATATGTTCTTTTGTATTTTTTACCATACGATTTATTTTTATTCAGATAATGAGAATGTTGATTTAAAACTAAAGAAGGTAGTTTATTCATTTTAGTTTAAAAATTCGAAATGAAAAAAAAACTTTAATTAAGTTAATTTTACCTTATCTTTATTTATACCATCATGTGTTACTGTCATGTTTATTTCTTAAATTATGGATTGATGTAAATAAAATGTATGTATTTTTGTTCCTCCATTTTTTATTAAACGTTGTTTCTCAATATTTTACCTTAATACATTATAACATTTAGATTATTGGTAAAACTATTTTACATTTTTTGATAGTTATTGAAATTTTATTCAACTATATCTAATATAAAATAATTATGTTTACTTAAACATTATTAATATATTAATTATGTTAATATATTAATAATGAAAACTATAGTTTTAATTGCAAAGCTACTTTATTTAACCATAAATTGATTAAGTTTCAGGAAACTGAAACAAGATATGTGAGTTATTGCAATTTTTATTTTAGAAAAAACTGGTTTATCTACTACATAAAAATATAAACAAGTAAACGTCTTTTATAACAAAAATTATTATCTATTGTACATAAAAAATTTTTACTATGTTTGTCTCGTTAATGTTTAGTTATAGAAAAATAAAGGAAATTAAATTTTTGTTGATTTTTCTGATTAATTGCTGTAATTTTGTAAGTAAAACCTCTTTGTTTAATGTAAAATAAAACCTCTTTGTAATTGATTCAACTTCCCACTTTACAATTCTTTGCAAAATATTTACAAGTTAATTATAAAAATTCATTTACATAATTGGAAAGTCTTACTAAATTCTAATAAAAAATTAAGCTGATTAGGTTGAAAAATTGAAATTATATTATCTCATCTAATTTTATATTTTAATTAACATTGGAAGTCTTTGAAAATTACGATTGAATAATTGGAAAATTTACTTATAACACATATAAATTCTGAAAATAAATGCAAATAATAAAATGTCATGATTTTTATATTGAATGAATTACGTTTAAGAAGATTTAGAAATATAACAATTTTTTTTACAAAAAAAAAAAAATCAGTTTGTAAATAAACAGTTTATATTTCTTTGCCTCATACTAGAAATTAAAGCATTACAGGAAAAACAAAAACTTGCCATTACTGAAATGTTGCATAAATAATAAAAATTATTTTTATAGATCTTTTCATTAATATTTAAGTGAATGCTTATTTATAAATGATAATAATTTAAATTAACATTAATTAATTTTATTGTTTTATATAAAATATTATTGATCTACTTATGTAGTTTTAATTAATTATTAATTTATTTATTATTAATTTAGTTTTTATTCAATTTATTAATAAAATTTTAAACAATTTGTCATTATATTTTAATCCGTTAGATGGCAGTACAAAAGAATTTGTAACAAGTACGAAATGTAATCGGTAAAATACTTGTTACTTTAAAAGTAAAGGCCTGTTTACACGGTCCGAGTTTCTCGTCCGAATTTGCAATATGACGTCATCAAGACCGAGAAACGAGTTTCTCGTCCGATCGATCCGAGAGTGGTGTTTACACGTTCCGATTTCTCGGATTCGATATTTTAACGTTTATCGTAGTTTCGCTTTTTTAGTTTTCATTTGTTGCTGTTTTATTTCGCTTCCTTTGTTGCTGTTCAATTTAATCTCTATTTTTAATATGAATGAGGAATTAAAAATCGTAACAATAATGACGGTAGTGGCTGCTGCTTCATTATTATCGAAAAGAAAAAATAAAAATAATAATAGATCAGTGTGGACTAAACCTTGGCTGTCAAATCGGCCATCGTTTGGTGCTTACCACTGCCTTTTAAAAGAATTGGAGATCTCAGATCCTTATGCCTTTAAAAATTTTGTAAGAATGGATAAAGACAGTTTTGATTTCTTACTAAATAAGGTGAAACCATATGTTGAAAGAAAAGACACATTAATGCGAGAAGCGATACCTTCTGCAGAGAGGCTTGCTGTCACTTTACGATATCTAGCTTCAGGTATGTCTTTGAAATTATATATTCTAAGTAAGAATGTTTGCATTTTCTCTAAGTTTATATCTAAACTAAATTAATGTATATTTTGCAGGTGATTCTTATGCATCTCTGGAGTACTTGTTTCGCATAACAAGATGCAGCTTGTCTGCTATCATTCCAGAAACTTGTGAAGCAATTTATGAAGTTTTAAAAGAATTCATTAAGGTAAGTATAAATGTCGCTAAAATTTCATTTTTGTATTTTTCACTTGTAGTGATGACAATATTCATTAAGCAAAAATTAACTATTTCAAATTGCTTCCAAAAAATATTACTTATGAAAATAATTATATAAAAAGTTGATATTTTCATGCATAACTTATGCAACATTTGAAATCAGATCAGTAGTTTCGAAAAACCATTCAAAATAATTAGATATTTCCTTTTCCATGTTGGCAGTTGCTAATAATCTGGGGGCATTTTTACTAATTTGTCATAATGCTGAAATTGTTAATTTAATTTGGTTCTTTTCTGTTAATATTGAATAATGAATGTTTTAAATAAATTCTATTCTAGTAATTTTTAAAAAGCTGCAATTTTAATGTTTATATATTTTTTTAATTTTTAAAACTGTAATTTTACTGTCATGATTTTTAATTAATTTTACTTATATTGCATTCAGGATAATTAATTTAATATATATTATATTTGTGAGCTTGCTTAATTTATTATTTAAAAATATTAATCTGTTTTAACATTTAATCCTTTTTACCACTAGGTCGTGAAATTTGTTTTAAATCTACATAATGTTGTGAATTAAATGTTTCCTATATAATATGGAAATTTATCTTTATTTATTTATTATTTATATATTCATACATATTTTTTATATATTCATACATATTTTTATGTATTCATACATATTCATTTTATATATTCATACATATTTTTTGATGAATATTAATCATCAAATACAAAACAGTTTAAAAATTTAGGAAAACCTAACTTGTTAATTTCTAATTCTTTTTTTCTTTTGCATTTTCTTAGTTACTAAATTATTGATTATAGCACATAATTATTATATAATATAAAATTTTATGAAATATAATTCATCCTATAATTATATTATTGCATATATTTAACATGCAATACATTTTTCAAAAATGAAAAATCAGTTGAATTTATTTCTTGTTTTTAACCATAAATTATAATCTTTAAAGTTGATTTTCAATTTATACATTAATTGTGTTGAGAACATAGAAATGGTAATCTGCTAAAAGAAAACTTGATAGAAAAATATTTCAGTCATTGGAAAAAGTTTTCTCTAATTTCATTTTTTCTCTACATGTATATTTCTCATTTTCAATTCTAATAATTATTTATTTATTTTTAGGTACCCAGAGATGCAGATGATTGGAAAAAAATTGCAGAAGGGTTTCAACAGAAGTGGAACTTCCCAAATTGTATTGGAGCTCTAGATGGAAAACATGTTATAATCAAAAATAAAAGAGAGTATGGCTCAACATACTACAACTATAAGCATGCCAACAGCATAATATTATTTGCATTGGTTGATGCTGACTGTAATTTTATATATATTGATGTTGGTACGAATGGGAGAGTTTCAGACAGCACTGTTTTCTCCAAGTCTTCTTTGCTTGCTGCTCTAGAGAATTCTGCTCTAAATCTGCCAGAAGCAAAAGAATTACCTGGGAGAACAGTTAAATTACCTTTTGTAATGGTTGCTGATGAGGCTTTCCCATTGAAATCATATTTAATGAAACCATTTCCATCTAGAAATCTCACTCTGCATCGGAGAATATTCAATTACAGATTGAGCCGTGCAAGGCGAACTGTTGAAAATGCATTTGGGATTCTATCATCAAGGTTTAGAGTGCTCCAAACCTGTAACCCTTTAAATGCTTTAAAAGTTAAAGCAGTCGTATTAGCATGCTGTGCATTGCATAATTTTTTGAGGCGAAGTTCAGCATCAGCAAATATATATGCTCCGATGAACAGTTTCTTAAGAGAATGCCCTGAAACTGGGGAAGTTTGCTCAGCTGAGTGGAGAGAACATAATTATGCGGGTTTCAAACCCTGTGTAAGACAAGGAAGTTCTTTCTCCTCAACTGAAGCACGGCAAATCAGAGAAGAATATTTGACTTATTTTAATAGTACTGGTATGGTACCTTGGCAAGAAAAATTCTTGTGAAATTGTGCTATTTTGTAAATAAAAATTTATTTTTTATTGTAAATTTTTTTGATTAAACATTTTATTAGTTTCATAAAAAAACAAGAGTTGTATCACTTGTTAATCTTATTTTCTTTCATTATGGCTTTTTCAGGAGTGTGGAAAGTGCTTACACCACACAACCCTTTATTTATGACAATAAATTATTTTGTAGTCTAAAATATAAAAGAATTAAAAAATTAATTCATTGAACAAATATATTATTTTGTAAAAGTGTGTAAAATGATCTGTATTTTGACAATTTAAGTTTTGGTAATTTTTTAAAGTGACACTTTTATTTTAAAATTTGGTTTGGTAAATTAATCTTATAAGTTATTAAAATATTAACTTTGTAATGTATTCATATATTAAACCATTTCATTCAATGCATTCTATGAATTTTGTTGAAATACTTATATACCTCACCTAAATATTTTATTTAAATTCCATATATCCTGATGTTTTAAATTCAGCATAAAGAGAATGTCCTTGTGTAATTTTCTAATAAAATTGTGTGCAAACTTAAAATTTGTTATATGTTGAAGTTAAATAATTTTTAAATCAAGGAATGCACAATTTTTGACAGCCATTTACAAATTTAAAATTGCTAAATACTGAAACTGCATTATTAAAATGTAAAAATCATTACAATATATTAAGACTTATGGTTATAGAATTTTATAAACAGTTGAATGAACTAAACCTTCCACATTTTCAGAAAATTATGTTTAGGAAAAAAAACTATTCAATATTTAATTCTCTCTAAGTAAAATTTAAATGAATTTTAAAATTTCAAAACTTATTATATTCAGAATATGGTAACTGTGTAATTATAGGTAAATTTTCAAAAATGAATCAAAATATACTGATAAAATTTATTTACATTAATGATCATATTTAGCATGCATAATTAGTTCCATGATTTGCATTTTTAATTTTGCGTTTCTCTCTGGCTCAATGCCTCTCATCTCCTCCGCCAGATATTTGCAAAAATGATCATGTTTGTCATCAGTTTTACTCTGCAAGGAAGACAGTGCTTCAGTACAAGAAGCAAACAACTCTTCACTTATACTAGCTTTCTTTCTTCGTTTTGAAGGAGGTGTTTCAGAAATTCCTTGATATTGAATATCATCTGGATCTACTTCAATCTATATAAAAAATGAACCATTAAATGAAGTATTTGAATGTGTTTATTAAAGAGAAAGAAAGTTAGAGATTGAAAAATTTGTATACTTACAGAAAGATTTGAAGTGCTTTCCTTTGGTGTGGCACTTTCTCTTAGAAAGGATAACATTTCATAGCACCACCATTTTGGTATGTATATATCATCAGCTCCTGAAACAGCAAAATAGATTGTCAAAACAATTTTTGTGATAGGAAATTATTGATATTTTAACTTATGGTACTGTAGATCAAAGCAAAAAAATTCAAAATAGATCTTTCTTAATGAGTGACATTTTAAAAAGATTAGGTTTCATTTGGAAACATGTTTTTATTGAATTATGGCTAAAATCTATATTAAACATTTTTGCAATCACGTGTCTATATTAATCATTTTTGCAATGAAAACTGTAAATACTTTTACAATGAAAGTTCATCATTCCACTAAACTGCATTTATTTTTTAATAAATCTGAAATACAGAAATCAGTATGTGTGTGTGTCTGCATTTTCAGCAAAATATGAAAAATAAATTAAGAAAAAAATGTATCTATATAAATGTTATTTTTTTTAATTACACATGAAACACTTTAATTAAATCAGACATTAATTTAAAAACTTAATAAATAGGCTTAAAAGTCTCATGAAATGTATATATATATATATATATATATATATATATATATATATATATATATATAAGGAAATATCTATACATAATTTTTCCTTTCTTTTACATGGAGTATCTACTTTAATAAATAGCAGAGAGCATTAAAATCTTAGAACTAAAACTTGCTTTAATTAAAGTAAAATATTAATGTTTATAACATTTTCAGTACATTTATAAAATGTTTCAATTCCTTCACAGTTGTATTTGTATACAAAATAGAATCAAATGTATACTATAAAAGCTTAAATAAAAATACACAACATATAATTTGCCCACTTATAATAAAAACATTTATATTTATAAGTTTTCAATATTATGGAAAATGAGGTATAATGCAAGAAAGTAACTCATGCAATGATATGAAGAATACATTAAGAATTTTGATTTTGCTGTTAATTAAAATATCTAGCTGATTATACAAAATCTAGATTTTTAAAATCTTAAAATAAATTACTTGTGTTATAACAGCGAGGAAACTACTGGATATAAGACTGGTCTTATAAAAGATTTTAAAAACTATTTTCAGCTAATAGAAAATTTACTTATATGAAAAGGATTAATAATTTGTAACAAAAACACTAGTCAATTTTTACAAAGATATAAAAAAATATTTAAGTGAGGCCATTTGAATCATAATAATGTATGTATTACTGAATTAAGCAATATTTTTCGCCATTAAATTAAATTGGACAAAAAAGTTATGCCTTTATATCAAACTTAATTAAATAATAATATTCTGTTAACAAAATTGATAAAGCCAATAAGTTGCTCTTAGTGTATTTATATTTTTCAATTATATCTACTTGGAACAATTGACAATAGTTTGCAAACAATTGATTTCCATTGGTTTTCAATTCATAACTTTTTTCTAGAGAGTTCTTGTTAATGCTTTCATAAAAACTATTTTAAAGCCAAAAAGTTTTTTTATCAAATCATTGGAACAATGATTCACTATATTCATTTTTATTTATTTTCATTAACCTGTTTAAACGCTTTAAGATTCAAGTTATTTATATCATTCTGAATTCCTAAAATGTATAGAAGTAGAACAGTTGATTAAAGTCATCTCATCAGAAAATGCAGATTAATTAGAATAATTTAAATCTTATTTACTAATTTTTAATAGAAGAAAATATTTTTAATAATTCTTAAAATAGATGACTTTGCAATATCAAATGAATTATATTTAAATATCAATATAACATAAGCAATGAATTTCTAAATTAACTAATGTTTTACAAAATAAAATATTAACTTACCAGTGCCACTTCGCTGTGATTGAAGCACTTTCTTTTGTTCAGATAAGAATTGGCTTCTTAAATTATTTATTTTTTTCTTTATTTCGTCTGATGATATATTTAATAAACCAGACAGCTCTATGTATCCTTTATTTCTGAAATTCTTGTTGTGGTAATCTACAGAATTTACATTCCATAAATATGGACGCCCTTTGTATTCTTCAATTAGGATTTCAATTTGTTCTTTTTCCCAATTCATTTTATCACTGTCCCACAAAGAAAACAACTGTTTGACGAAGAAAATTCTTGGGGTTGAATAATTCGATTTTCGTGTTCTTCGATGACGTCACTCTTCCATAAAGCTGATTGGCTGTGCAGAAAATCTCGGATGGAAAAGTAGAACATGTTTTACTTCTCTCCGAGATCGGAAGCTCGACATCCGAGAACGTGTTTACACACTCCGATTTCGCGATGGCAACGGGTTCCGAGAAGTTCGGACGAGAAACTCGGACCGTGTAAACAGGCCTTAACTGTACTCAGTACGTACTAAGTACAGAAAAAGTAACAAAGCCCCATCCCTAATAAGAAATAGCTTCCAATCACAGGACTCAAATACCTCAGACAGAGAACAACTAGCAGTCACAACTAATCGTCTTCACTCACTGACTGTCTTCACAAAACTCTCCCTCTTCCATGTCGGGCTGCAGTATTTATACCTGACTTGGCGGAGAAATCTACCAATTTCGCCAAGGTTCTGGAAGCTTCTAGGCTATCTCGAAAAATATTGGTCCTAGAGCTTAGGTGATGGATGTTTCCAGAAATATCGATTTCTCGCCAAGTTGCCAAGAATCTCGCCAACCGTCGCCAAGTCGCCAAATTATTAGGAAATCCGCTTTTAAACTACAACACGTCTAAATACCGCAATTTTTGCCCAAAATGTGAGAATTTCCGATCTGTCTGAGATATTTTAAGACAAACAAAATCATTATTTATAAATTTGTAACAATATAGTGAAAATAAAACATGGTTGCATAAAAAATAAACATATTTATATATAATTATAATAAAAAATATACATAGTAAAAAAACAATGAAAGTATGTTAGCAGATTTAATTTAAATATTTTTTTTTAATTTAAGAAATCTGACCTAATTTAAGGTTCAAATAAATATGTTATATATGTTGATAAAATAAAATTTAATTTTTACAAGAAATAATAACAAAAATAAAAGTAAATAAAAATTGCTAAATACATAACAAGAATATCATGCTTTTCTTATATTTAAAAAAACGTCATATATTTGAAAAAGAACGATAATCTCTAAATAGATGTGCCACGATTATTTGTTTTCTGAACTCATTTATTTTATTAACTGAAACAAAACAAATGTACATGCGTATTTTATTTCGCAATATAAATTCATAATATCTCCTTCTCCAACTCAAAGAGATTTTTCAATTCCCAAGTATCCCTCTTCTATTTACCAGTAAAACCAACTGTCATTTCCCTTCTCCCACCCAGCCTCCCTACCATATAAGAAGCTACCGCAATCTCATAATTCATCCGTCTGTATCGATATATTGATGACATTGTTACTTGTACTCGCTCTGTCATTGGCTCTTCTGTACTTGTTACATTCAGCCAAGTACACTTATTACTTTGTAACAAGGACGTACGCACATATTCGCTGATTACTTTGTAACAAGCAAGTACTCACGTGCTCGATGATTACTTTGTAACAAGCATGTACTCACGTGCTCGCTGATTACTTTGTAATAGACACGTACATGCGTACTCGCTCTGTCTTTGAAACTGGTCAAGTACATTGTACCTGCAACTGTCTGAGGATACTCGAACTCGCGCTGATTTTGTTACTGGAAGTACTGAGTATTTGGGAAAAAAAAATACTTATTACAGGTTGTTACATCCAAATACTGATTACAAAATACTGGTTACAGGTATTTCTTCCCATGCCTATTGATAAGTATATTTTCGCGCGCTCTTTTGTCAATGATCTATTTGCCTATTCCATAACTTGCCAGTGGCAACATTGTTATACTCAAAACAAAGCATGGTGCATTGTTGAGAATTTATGTTTTGATCTTGAAAACAACAAAAGTGCTTAATTTCGATATTCGAAGCTCGAATAATCAAACAAGTGTACAAGGAGAATTTTAAAAATTATACCCCAATGTTATCATTCAAAGTTTGGATTTCATTTAAAAATTTTATCTTAAATCTAATTTCTGTGAGTACTAATATTTTAACTCAGTTATTCTCAACCACTGTGCCTAGGCACTTTAGTTAACTCCAAAATCTTAAAGTGTACCACCAAATTTCAGAAATATATATAGTAAAAATTATAATGCTTTTTTTATTACGAGTAAAGTAATGCTGTTTATGTAATACATATTATATTATTTTACATTCAAGATTATTACCATAAACTATTTTACACAGTATATTATAGGTAAATAAACTTTTAAACTTATCATTTTCTTTGGGAACCACCACATTTTGAAATCGTCTAAAGTGTGTCGTGTGTCAAAAGTGTGTTCTTACACGTTCTTGTTAATTTTTATGTATCACAATTTTATTTAAAAATTTGCTATGTAGGCGATATATTCTATCATTATGCCTTACGATTTTCTGCATTTGTTACTTAAAGACAAGTGATTTGCATTACCTGTCTTTATAAATTTAATTGAACTAATGAGTTATTTAATTTACAATTACTTTCAAATAAAAATTTTTTATTAATAATAAGAATAATGGTTTTTTTCTGTATTGCATCCTGCTATTCTATATATTCCTTAAATTGGAATAAGCTATGAAATAATATTTATTGTGGTGATGGATACCCATTTTTTTCAAGGATTTGCGGCTATTGTGAATTGAAACCAAAGACATTCAGATGTAGCAGAATGATAGATCATGTAGTAGCATAATTAATTTCGAATACATTTCCTAATTTTTATTTCTGTCATATTTTAACTGACTAGGAAATAGCATATACCTGCTATTACTTGCAATTAATCTTAAAAAGAAATATTATCCTTGATTTATACTAGTTGTGTGCATTTTATTATAATCTATGTTTGACATTTCACTTTTAAGTTAGTGATTAGCTGATGATTCACTGATCAGTTTTTTAAATGTCTTGAGTAGACAATTTGAACATTTAATGATTGGGTAAGTTTAAGTTTGGTTATTGTAAGTTTCTTTGAATTAGTTCGTGTTTTTCAAAAATAATGTTAGAACAACAAGTTAAACAGGTCAATCAACTTGAACTCATTAACAAATTACAATAACTTGTCTTAAATACTCATTACCCCTAAAGCATAAAACCACTTGTATTTATATTCTTAAAATTCATAACTTATAATACTATAATTTATTTTTAATTTATATTCAATTGATATTATAATTGATTAATTCCATTACATTTCTATCAAAGTATCTAAAAAAAGTATAATATTTTTGTATGTGTATTGCAATGTAGAGGCATTATTAATTGCACCAGTTGGCCAGAATTCTGTATCAGTATTCACCTTTTTATAAGGAAAACTGTCATGGTAATTTCTTTATTTTTTAGCATCTCTTAGAAATAAATTGATGTAATGCTGTATCAGTAGATTTACTTGGTTGGTAGGCTAAATCTAGATTTTGTAACTATTATCACCTTTATATTCTCTATCACTCTTATCAATATTATTTTCCATTATTTTTAAAGAAGATTGAAAAAAGTGTGGTCTAAAATATTTAACATGCATAATTTTTGCCAAATTTTGTAGTGAAATATTTGTAGTCATCTACCATATCTTTTGAAAATATCCCAATAAAAGCAAACTCTATAAAAATCAGCACTGAGATGATTTTCTCAAACTTTTGGATCAGCTGTACATGGTTTTATTTGCTCTAGATTTGATTTTGAGTGTTTTGAAGATGAAAATAGCCCACTTAATATTATGATTAAGCTTATTTTCACATAAGTTTATTGATTTATGCAAGCTCTGTTATATCAATGAAGTATTGTTATATCAATGCAATATCATTGAAGTATTGAACATAACTAGCTCCTGGAAAATAGGTTTTAATCATAAATTCCATAACTTTTCTTAGCAAAATTACCATCCTTATCTCTTAAAGTGCACCTAAAATTAGTTCATCCCCCATAAGGATTATTTAAAGTCTTACTCTTTCAGAGGTAGATTCTATCTCTTTGTGTCAATAGCTCAGATATCACTGTTGTATATTCCAAATTTTTAAAACTATTTTTTGTAGCTGATTCTCCTCACTCACTTTTCAATTCAAGATCATTATAGTTTTATTTTTTAACATATAAATATGGTGCTGCTGCTGCACTTTTGGTACAGAGTATTCCACCTCACATTGCTATGTTACATTCAACCAATAATGACAAAAAATGTACACTTAAAAATTAAATATAAAGTAATATGACACATGCTATCGAAAACTACACTATAATAGGTGAAATAAATTTTTGAAATGGTCCTTTTGAAGAGTCTTGAAGAAGTTTGTACTTTTAACAACCCTGACCTGTTTATCATCTCCCAGATAGAGTTGTACTATTCTACCTAATGAGACCATTTATGAGGAGATGGATTTTCATCTTTGATGAGCATTAGAGCTCATTGATTTTTACATTATCTTGATTCTCCACTTGAACCTCTGTCACAAATTATTAAGATGTTGCACTTGCCATTTCCTCTAAAAAGTTTGAATTAATTTTGTTAATTTTTCCAGTTAATTAATTTATTATTAACTAATTTTGGTTAAATTAGGTTTAACAATAGCAATTTAAGGTCTACCAATTTGGAAATAAACAGATGTTAATACATCATACACACATCTGTATCTAATGACAGAGGTACAATCGGTGTGAAGTTAAAATACCCTTTATCTGAGCAATGACAATTAAAAAAATTTTCATAATTAAGTTAAGCCTGAATACACACTCAAGTAAAAGGAAATTTAAATGCTTTCACACCATTTGCTCATAGACCACCAAAATTGCAGGCTCTAGTGATGGCCAGTCAATTCTGTTGACAGGCAAATTTCTCATCTTGTTTTAAAACTAAGTGGCGCGGTCTTGACAACTCCTTATTTTCACCCGTGAAATTCGTTGCATTATCAGAATATAGTTTTGAACACAAACTTCTATGAGCAACAAATCTTTTCAAACTTGCAATGAATGCTTCTAAAGTTAAATCTGTTACTATTTCAAGATGAATGGCTTTGGTAGCCAAACATATAAAAATACATTAGTATACTTTGTGGAAGACAACATTTCTTTGATGTTTATATTTTATACTAAATGGTTCATAGAAATCGACTCCTAATCAATTGAAGGGGAAATTAGAAGTTACCCTCTCTTTAGGCAAATCACACGTTAATTACTCAACTCCTATAAGTTTAACTTTAAAACATTTAATATAACCATACACATTTTATCTTATATTGGCCAAAAAAATTTGTATGACATAATCCAGCAAATTAGTTGGATCTAAATAAAAAAATCACTTATGATATATTTCTATGATGATTTTTGTAAGATTATGGCTGTTTGGAAGAATACAAATTTATATACAATTAAAACAAACACTCACATTTTTTATGCTCTTGTTTACTCTTGATAGTCCATTCTTGTCTAAAAAGGGCACAAACATTTTATCTCACTTTTATTAAGTACCATTTTTGTTGAGCTAAACATTTAATATTAGTGGGATTTCTAGTTTCTGAGCCTTTGTAACTATGAAATTTTCTGCTACTTTGATTTCGTCTGTTGACAATTCTCCTGTCCTCTTTTTAGTTGAACTCTTTAGGTCATTGATGAAAATGAAAAAATATAACTTATGTAATATTTTAGTATGCCGATCGATGACTGAGTGGTTAGTGTTCCTGACTCCTGAGCTGTGGGTCCAGGGTTCAAATCCCTGTTCGGGTATGGATGTTACTTTCTCTCTGTGTTTCGCTGTCCTTTCTTCTGTGATGATGCATGAATGTGGCCCACCCTATAAACGGGTTTGTGGTGGTATGGCACGGGTAATGCTACTCACCTCTGTGACTTGGTTCACAGGTGCCTGCTGGGTAACGACAAATGAGTAGCAGTTTCCGGCCTTGTTGTAGTGAAGAGTTGGTCACTCAAATGCCCGCTGTTGTAAATATATATGTATATATATTATATTGTATATATATATGTAAATATATATGTATATAAATATATATGTAAATATATATGTATATATACCATAATAATACTAACATTGAATAGGTTATAAATAAAGGAATTTGAAGTTGAAAGTCAGCAAACATGAGTCACTTTTATGTAAATGTTTAAGTTCAGACTTAAACCCATCCTCTATGATTGATAAAAAAATTTCTCGATGGGGGTTTTCTTCATTGGGCAGGAAAACAAGACCACAGTTCATTCTCAATCATTTATCAAGTTCCATTTTTCTTGAAAACAAGGTTAGCTGGATTGTCCATGAAAGATGCGTAACACCACTGATAAATTACAATCAAGTCTTATATTGGCATTACACTGTTGGCCACTTACGTTTTCAGCAGGTGAGGTTAATTCCGGATCCAGGAAAGTTATGATGGAATCGCTCTACTAATAGATGTCATTTTCCTTAAGTTGTAATGCATCTTTCTTTTTTGTAATCAATTTTGCTAAAAAAAGGCTGCACACTGCTTTCATCTTGAAATTGTATCTCTCTGGAAGGGTAATTTGCTATGAACCAAATTCAAACCAACCTGAAAAGCTCTAGTATCTGATGTCTATTTGCTGTAAATGACACATCCATAAGCAGACTTGGATGCTTCCGGAAATCTTTGAAGTTCAATATGCACTGATTTATATCTATCAATGTGTATCTCATAACTCTAATCTTGTTGGTTGTTGTCAAAGTTTTAATAAAGTTCTGCCATTGCTGTGCTTCTATTGATTGAAAGACATCACTCCAGTCTATATTTAAACATCAAAGTTTTGCATGAAAATCTTAGATTTAATTATCACTGGACCCTAAAAAGCTCAAGGGGTTCAAAAGCTCTTGCAATTTATGAAAACACTGATCTTTTTTGGAGGAATTGCAATCGTAAGCTGAATTAGAAAAATGAAATAATCTGTGCTATGTTACCATGAAACACTTAACACCTTTGACTTTTCCTGAAAATCATAATCATTGAGCTTGTTTACTTTGTGTGAGTAAGATATGTATTATGTGAATTTAGAATACTGTTCTGTGCAAGGCTAGTCATAATTATTTCTAATGGATTTTTTTCTAATTATAACCAACACTCTGAAATTTTGTTTTATTCTTATAGGATCCTTATATATTGCTGGCAACCTAAAATGCAGCATCCTGATGGAAATATGAAAATCATGTTTAATTTACATTATGTGTTTAGCCGGTGAAATAAGTATATATATATATATGTGTGGTTTGCAATGCTAATGATTTGTGTATCAGGGACAATTGTAGTACCATCTGCAATCACGATCTAAAGCATGGGTTCCCAAACTTTTTTTCTCATAGACCACTTTCAAAGTTTTACAATTTTCGATAGACCCTTTGCTGCCACATTTCTACTGTATTCCCAAAACTCCTATAAAATATCACCTTAAATTGGGGGTGTTAAGATGAAAAAAAAGTATCACATTTTCTTGTGTCCTATTTATTAAAATGATACTTGTGATTATACAAAATTATAAACATTTATTGCTACAATCAACAATTGACAAAAAATCAACAATGAACTCTGAAATGTAAATCAACAATAAAAAATAATCATACTTTTAATGAGACAGTTGTACTTGATGAATTGACAACAAATTATCAGTATTTGGCTTCAGTTTTGTAAGAAGTAATCTCAAATCTCCCTATTCTGTGATGTTCAATCTGTTCCTTTTTTGTCAGCAGGTTGGTAACAGCAATAAAACTTCTTTCGATAAAAGATATGACGAGGGAAACGCTATTAAGGATTTTCTTGTGACTTCCCACAGCCCAGGATATTTTGGGGGAATTTCTGCCTGCTGCCAAAATGTTTGATGGTATTTTTTTTAAATTTCACCTTCAGTTCCTCTTTAGTGCTGAGTTCAAGTAGCTCCTCTTGTAATATCACATTCACCTCTTATGTTTAATCAAATGGGGTTATGATCCATGGTGGTATTTCCATCGTCAGAATATCTTCAAATCTATTTTTTGAAGACATCACGCAGGGTATTTAAATGTTGAGCGTAAGTCTGACTATCCTCATCAAGGCATTCTATCTGTGACAAGTGTAGAAACTGGAGAATTTGTGCTTAATGTAGATGGCAAGCACATCGTAAATCGCATTTCATCCCTTTGCAGGTCTAAACAAGTATCCCGGACGAGCGGGGCACTTTGCAAGTCTCAACATGTGGTGTACACTTGTACTATTTTCTTTTGTTCTATTCAGTTCTGTGTTTTAACTGAGTCTCGAATATTTTTGAGTATCTATATAGTGAATGATGCTACCTGCCTACATTGATAGGTAAATTTAAGCCAATATTTTTGTTCTTTATTATGAAAACCAGAAAAGTTTTCATGGACCCCCATTTACAACTTGTGAACCCCTGTTTTCTTTTCCCATCTACGTGGACCCCTGGGGGTCCACCTGGATCACTTTGGGAACCTATAATCTAAAGAAAGAAGTGATTGCCAGTTTGGAGTACTGCGATTATTTTTTCTTACTTTTTTAAGTAGTTTTAATTATGCCTCCTAAAAGACATTGAGTATCTTTCAAGCAAGCTTTTGAATTGCAACAAGGAAGTATAGTTTCCTATAGGAATTGCAGATTATCCTTCAGAGAAATCAGTATTGATGTTAGACCAAAGCAAGAAACTATGATACATATCTGTAATTGCTGGATGCAAGATGGAAAAGCTGATCAGTGTGACTGATCACTTCTGCCATATTCCACCACTGTTTGTGATGACAGGTATTTGTGTGCATAACAGTGATAGATCACTCAGACAAATCACAACCCAATAGTACAACAAATTCATTTTGTTGTGCACCATGTAATGTCCGTTAAGTAGAATATGCAGAATCTATTGTATCCTGTTCATTTTAGAAATGCTTGTATGCTATTTCATGCTTATGTGTTTTATATACCTTTGTGCTTTAATATGACATTTCAGAAAAATTGTAAGGCTTTAAAAATATAAATTTTGACAAGTATGAGATTATGCTTTTTACAAACAGCCGAAATAATATTTGTTTGTATAAAATAACTCAATATAATTTTATATGAATAGTGTAGATCTTTTTCAGTATAAGATTAGTCTGTCTTTTTCAGTAAAGAAGCATATATAGTAGTGATAAATCATTTGTTTATTTTCAGCCTCAGAAATAATATTACAAAAAGTAATGTAAGATTAATTGTCAAAAATACCATTCATGTTTTCTTTCTAATTACCCTTAAAATTTTTAATTTAATTAAAAAATTTTAATATCATGCAATAGTAAATTTTGGAAACATTAGTAATTCTTTAAAAATTTGTTTTCAATAAAATATTTCGTGTTGTTTGAAATAATGTGAAACATTTAACATTTGATCTATTTTAATATCAGTAAAAATCTGTTAATCAAAAACTATTAGAAATACTAGTAGCTTGTAGATTTAATTAATAGTTAAAAATATGCATTATTTTATGCTCTTTTAATCAATTTAGTTTATTTTGTTGCTTTATTTATCTTTTATTTGATGTATAAGACTTAATTAACTTTTAAAGTATTTTCTTTTGCAGAACCATGAGCTCTGAAAAATGCGATATCATTGCTAGTTCAAATTATAGTTTAAGAAGTGAAAATAAAAATGGTTTTAATCAAAAAAGAATTTCTAGCCAAATTTCTGAATTGAGAAGTGAAAGCCAAAAGAATTTTATCCAGACAAGCAAGAATTCTTTAACTAAAGCTAAATCACAGCTTCAACAATCTGAAAAAGATATGGGTCAAACTGCAGGTAAAAGAAATATGCAAAACATGATATTAACTCGAGCTTCTAGTGCAGATGAAACAGATAAACTAAAAATAAAAAATAGTCCAGCAAAAAGGAATACTAGATCAAATAGCAAAATATCTTCAAAACCACTTACCTTTAAGAATAAAAATATAACATCTAATGAAAGAGAAAATTCTGTTATAGTTAATGATAAATGTGTTTCCTATTCACAAGTAAAAATAAATTCTTCTGTAAAATATCCAAAGAAGAATTCTAAGTCCTGTAAATCAAGGAACGTTAACTCCAGAATTGAAGTTTTAAAAACCTCAAGTTTCGAAGACAGTGATTCTGATGATTCTTCACAGATACTGACTAGGAATTTAAACCAAAATATAAACAATAATTGTGAAGAAAATTCAAATTTTCTAGAAAAAAATATTTCTGTTAGTAAATTATCTCCTGGTGAAAAAGTTAGTCATCATCGTACAAATAAAATTAATTCTACAGAAAATTTAGCAAAGGAAATGTCAATTTTTAGCCAGCAAAATAATCCAAATGACATACCTATTTTAATATCATCTGATTTGGAACAAAATTCTTGTGACTCTAACACTACTCAAGATTCAATTGATTTTGAAGGTGTTCCTGTTAGAAGTTTTCCGTCGGAGGTAAAGGCGGAAAATTGGCTTCTTTTAAGAATGAATTAAAAGCCAAATCATTGAAATCTCATGTACAAAATTTAAATTTTCCATGTGATAATAATAATTCACTTAATTTGGTTAGTAGTTTACATTCTCTAAAGATTCCATCTGTTTTAAATAATGAAGATCATGAAAGAGACTCATTAGACTGTATGAATCGGCCTGACTCTTCTCTTAATAATTCTAGTTTACTTCATTGTATTGAGTCTTTGTCTGAAACAACCTTGACATCATTAAAGGAAAATTTTAATGATCAACATATGCCTCCCTCAACTGAACAAATTAAGAAATCAAATAAAATCTCAGAAATGAAAAGTAGTAAAGATTGTTCATTTGAAAATAACAATATTGGATGCAGAATGGTAAATGAAAGTAATACTTTTGGTGCAAAAAATCAAAGTACAGAATCTGATGAATATTCTATAGGTCTTAAATATGATCAACAAAACTGTGATACAAGCTTAAATTTAGATTTTTTAGCACTATCTGATTCTGATATGAATAATTGCTTACAAAATGAATTATTACTTGAAGATGCTTTGAATTCACCGTATCCTGATACACTTGCCGCAATGAGCTCATCTGATGAGCTAGAAGAATTGCAGTTTGATACTGTTATTCCTTCTGATTTAAAAGGAGATATTGATCCTTTTGCCATTCCTATTGATATGAGTGTTATGATTTCAGCATATGAGTATTTCCTGCACAAAAATAATTTTCCTTCTCATATTTCAACCAGTAATTCTCAGGAGTGTTCTCTTAAAAACGACCCATCTAAAACATGTTTAATTTATAAGAATGATCAAAACATTTTGTTTGAAAATAACATTCAAAAACAAAATTGTCTAAATAAAGAATTGAGTCCAGGAACTAGTGTTTATCCATTAAAAAATGATGTGCAACATATTTGTGAGATATCTACATCAGTTGACTTTTCTGTTCCTTTAAATGAAGAATTTGATATGATTCAAACTTTGGGCTCATTACCTTTGAATGTACCAATGAATTTCCAACCTGTTGAGCTTAACTCTTATAGTTGTAATGCTGTGATTGAAACTTCATTGGAAGAATCCAAGTCTTCAATGAAGGAATCATCTGTTGTAAGGGCAGAGATAAATTCATCAAATTTGTCTGTTATAGATAGAAAAAGAAAAACTAATTTATTATTTGATGGAAAAACTAAAAAATTTAAAATATTAACTAATAAGGCTAACCAGGAAAGAATAGAAGAAGAAAGTATTAGTTCATCAGAACCATATAGTGAAAATTACATAGTAAAAGAAATAACTAATGTAGAAAATCATGATAAGCAATCATTGAAAACAAATGATAGTGTTGATTTGAAAAATACTTCCTTAAATAATGTTAGTGAAATGCTTTTAAATGATGACTTCAGTTCTTGCATTAATTCTGAAGTTACAGATAATGATAGCATTGAATATCGCTCTTGTGATTCTAATAGCAATGTTCCTGAAACTTCTCACATTCTCAATCTTTCAGAAACAGAAACATCTAGTAACAGCGTGTGTACTAATTCATCTTATATTTCTAGGAAAAAAAAGAAAAAAACATACTTATCATTTGGAAGAAAAACAAGAAAATGTAAAAAGACTACTTGCTCAACACAAGAAAGTAACAATAATACAAAATGTGATATTTTTAAAAAGACTGAAACAGAGGCCATTAAGAAAACAAACTCTATAAAAGATAACTGTAAATATATATCCAATGTTAATAATTCTGTTATTAAAATAAAAGATATATCTGATTCTGATCAAAGGATTTCTATACCTACCCAAACTGAAATGTTGAATCAAGCATCTGATATGAAAAATGATGATTATAATACAAATGATGCATGTCAAAAATTGATGAAAAACTTTAAGAATGTTGAGAAAGAATTCCAATTTCCTGTGTGTGGTGATACAGAAAATGTTTCAAATTTAAGTTTGGAAATAAAGGAACCAAGTGGAATACAAGAAAGTTCAAAAGTACTTCCTGATCAAATTATGTTTTCTCAAACAACCTTTGTAAAAAACTTTGAGCAGTCACCTAAATCATCTGAATGTGAAATTAACAGTCCTTTATGTAAACCTAGTAATTTGACAAAGTTTCTTTCTATTCATGTTGAATCTCCTCAAAATGATTTAGATAATCTTATTGCAGAAGTTCCCCAAGTCAAGATGCATGATAGTGAAAATATTAAATCTAAAACAAATATAAATTTTGTAAATAAAAGTCCATGTTATGAAAATATAGATTCTTTACAAATGTTACCACAGAAATCTTCAGGTGTTTATGAATTAACAAGAACTGAGGGTTCTAAATATAGTAACGATTCTAGTCTTTCCCCGAATTCATTTACTAATTATATTGATGAACAAGATAATAGTTCTTCCACAAAAATACGTAATTTTTCTAACCAATCAAATTCTCTCTCAGTATCTACAAATTTGAAATCTCAAACTGATTTCAAAATAACAGCTGAAAATATTGATAGTTCAAAAATTATTCCATTAAACAATTCAAATAAATGTGCCAAACAATTACTTTTAGAGGATCTTGTTAAAACTACTGAAAATAAATTGGAGACTTCTAATAAAATAGAAGAAAATTCATCCAATAAAAGTGTTGAAAAAAAATCCAGTAGAGTGGATAATTTATCTGATGAAAAAAATAAAGCTGAATCAGAAATTAACTATGATTTGACTGTGACTGATAAGGAAATTAAAGAAATAAACTTTAAGACTTCACCTAGAGAATCTTTGAATAAAAAAGTTCTTCCCATTAGTAAAAAACTGTTTTGTGATAAAGATAATTTTAGTATAACTTTTTCTCCAAATGACAAAGAAAAAAATAAGAATATTAATGCAGTTAAATTAAAAGGTGTTAATAAGATACCATATAATTTCTCTGAAAATGATGAAAGTTTTGAAACTAATTTAAATCAAATTGGTAAGAATCTGCGTATAGAATTAAAAGGTAAACAGAAAAACATAGAAATTTTAACAGAAGTTAATACAAAACGGCAAGACATAGATGATAATATAAATTGTAAAAAAATAAACAATTTAGAAATTCAGACATTAAATTCTACTGAACAGATAATGAAAGAGAGTCATAATTTTAAAGTTCCTGTTTTAAAAACACGGAAGTTAAAAAGTAAACCAGTAGTAAAAAATTTGAATGATAAAAATGAAATTAACATAACAGAAAAAATTAACAGTGTAACAAATATTCCAAAAGCAAATTTAATTTCTACCTCAAAGAGCTCTGACACTGAAAGAAAAATCACAGAAATGGTAGACACTCGTAAAAATTCAAGCCCTCTCTCGTTAAATGCAAAAGATTTTAAACCATCATATTTGAAATGTTCTGCTAATTTTGTTGAAACATCAGCTATGTCTTCTGAAACGAAAGGCATGTCTATCACAAAGTCTATGTCTATTGAGGAAAATCAACCTAGTGCTATTCATAATGATACCAGTCATGAAGATAAATTTTCTAATTTTAATGCAAGCCAAAATTTGAATTATAACAATTCTATTAAAATAACTAAATGCAATCAAAGATACTTAGAAAACAAAACATTTAAAATGCCATTTGATAATTTATTATATAAGCAAACTGTTAATTATTCAGATATGAAGTCAAATTCAACAAAAAAACATTTAGAGACTGGAAACACTCAGTGTGAAGATGTATTGATTTTAGGTCTTGAAACAGAGTCTGAAATTGATAATGAATCTGTGAAAGATTTTTCTTCCAAAGAACATTCTACATTTGAAACTATGTATAATTCCAATTCAAATGAGTTTCTTGAATCTGCATTTAATAATGACTTAATATTTTCACGATTTTCTAGAATTAATCATTCCCAAGAAGGAACATTTATTCCTAGCTTTGAAAATATTATTAAGGAAAGAGAAAGAAAAACAAATTATTCGCTTATAAATAAACCTCCTCTTTTTGGAAATGAGTTACAATCATGGAAAGATTTTGGCTCAGATGACTCTGAAACTGATTGTGAGCGTTCTTTTAAAAGGTATAATATTTTCCGTATATTTAGATTTATTTCTACTTAATATTAAAAAGTGTTCTATATAATTTATTTGTTAAATTTTAAAATTACTTATAAAAAAGTTTAAATTAAGGCTTTTACTATGTTTTTAGATACTAGTGAAAGGAAGACCCTAGAAAAACACATTTATTATTTAAAAAAGGAGTGGGAGACCAAACTGTAATTATTCAAACAATTTTACATGTAATTTTTTAATCCATGCAGTATTACCTACTGTTTTTTTATCACTTTTAATTTTCCTGTATTTATCTCAATTCATTTGTTTTGTTGCAGAAGTTTGATTTTTAAAGTTCACGTACATTAGACAATAATAAAATAATTGAGTTTTTTATTCTTGACAAAATGTAAAACTAAAGATATAAATTATTCCTAATATTCACATCATTCCTATTTTTGATGTGCTTAAATTTATAATCCATCTACATATACTGTTGGTTTAATTATGTATTTATATAATGCAGATTTTTTACTTTAGATTATATGATTGAAAGTGTTGGGTAAATCATTCTTTTAATTGAATCTTTTAAATCTAAGTTGTGTTTATAAAATATTCAACTTCTTACTTTTTCATTTTCATTAGCCTCTCATTTAGGTTTACTCATTTTAATATTAGTTCAGTTAGAAGCTTTTTTGAAAATTATTGCTAATACATAATAAATATTGTAAAAATAAATGAAAACATTGTTAGAAAGCATAATTAATAATTTCTTGAAACAAACTAAACCTACTGTACTTGTTAAATTCAATGTTTGTGTGAAATAAATACTAGTGTTAACAATGAAAATCTGTAGTCTTAACCCCTTAATTCTCCTCTCTTTTTTTATTGTTTATATACAGAAACTAAAAATGGCTTAATCCAAAAATGCTTGGATTCCCTATAATGTGTAATTAATACCTGAATGTTTGATGATTAGATTATAAAAAGTCTTTTTTATATTTTTTTGGATCCAAGTATGATTGATTCTTACAAATGGAGAGAAGTAAATAGAAACTGATTATATACAATAAGGCTTAATGATTTAATGTATTTAAATACAGTAAACTCCAGATCATTTTTGAAATTTAAAGCTACAGTTGTCACACGAGTTGATTTTGTGAATAATCGCAAATTATATAAAGTAACAAATTACTGCCTGTATGCATTTAAAAAATTGTATTTTCAGTGGATAAAATAAACACTTATTACTTAAGGAATATTCATTATTTAAAAATTAGTTTTATAAATTAGTTCAATAAAATTATTCATTATTTAAAAATTAGTTTTATTTTTTTAGAAAAGCAGACAAACTTTCTTTTTCATTATAGAAAATTATTCTTTGGAATTGGAATCTCATTGTACAGTCTGGCAGTGTTGAATGAATGCATTTGGGTTTTACGTTTGCCCAGTGAACATTCCTTTAGTGGCATCATTGTGTCAACTAATGAATTTGGCACTGGCAGTTTAATGGCAGGGAAATGTTTCTCATGGTTTGACCTGAGTCCATTATTTCTTGGGGTTGGAAACATGAACTCTGATGTGTATGTGGACTTTCTACGATGCTGCAATCCCAACTCTGTGGAAATATTTTTGTAAAGTCCCCCATTTTTCCTATCAGGATAACTGCTCCATTCACACATCAAGGCTTCCATATATTTAGTTTGAAAAAATGGGTATTCAAATTAAAATCTGAAAGCGATGTAGTTAATCAGCAATTCAGATAAACAAATTTCGGGTAATTGGATTACAGTATTAATAAGTTTGCTGCATAATGTACTGAAATGGCCCTAATTGGGAACTTGTTTTCCCAATTTATTTTTACAACAATAATTATAACCATTCATAATCTTAATGACTTATATTACTTTGCAATTTTGACATATTTAAGAAACTCGTGTGTCTATTTTTATCCAATATGAGTTAAATATTTAAAAAATATCTGTTCTTAAATTAATATAATCTGTGAGGAAATAATCTTTTCATATTCTTAATTATTCTATTTATCTACTTTGCCAAGTATTTATTCCAAAATGTCTTCAAATTAAAAAAAAAAGTGATATTAATATGTTTCATTTAGAAACCTAATAAGACATTTCTGCTTGCCTTTATTTTAACAAATAATGAGAAATAAATTGCCTCAATTTAGAGTGTAACTCATTTAGTTCTAAATGGTTAGAAAGAAATGAACCAATATATAGTTCTATTTTACTCTATTTAGCTTTTAGAATTTGTCCAAATTCTTTAGTTCCTGAAAATATCAATATATCTTACATCATTAGGTTAACTAATCTTTTAATTCAATTTATGTGATTGTGCTTTCAAGTTTATTTCTGGGACCATTACTGAAAATTTAAATTTGTGTAATATTACAAGTTCTTAAATATGTTAATAAGTATTTTTATTTGTTCTTCTTTAATATCTCTTTGTTTCAATTTTAAAAAAGATTCCTAATATTTTTAAATAGCAAATATGAATCTTTGATATATTGCATTTATATTTTTATTTTATTTACAGAAAAACAAATGGCCATCATGCTAGTGAAAGATCATTTAATCATCTTTCTGATCATCCTTCTGAAGATTATCAGAATAACACACATGAAAAGAATGATTTATCTGGTAATGAGTCTGATAATAGTGATAGTCATTCTTCAACAGTATCTATCTCAGAGAATAAATGTTATGTAAAGCAAAAGGATCATTTTTCAAATCAGTTGGATCATTTTAATCCAGCAGGTAATAGAAGCTCTTATTCGGAAAATGGGTCTGAAGATATTAACAATATTTCCATGCAGGTATTGTATGATATTGAATGAACTATAGGCTTTGCTAATTATTTCATCTCATTTTGATATAATTATTTGAGTTAAAAGAGTTCAGTTTTATGCATGTTAACTTAATTGTATATTAATTACTATGTGTGAATTATCAGTGTTTAAAATACAAAAATTATTTTAATATTTATTTCATTTATTGAAGGGAATATTTCAGCTACAATAAAAAATAGCAGTTAAAGTATTTGGTTCGTAGAAAGGAAATCCACTGCCTTTATTTTTGATAATTTGTTACAAAATTTTTTTTATTTTTTATGTATTTAATCTTGAGCAAAAAAAAAAAAGTGCCTGATTCCTCCTTTTTTAATTTTTTTTCAGCTCTTTCAGTTTATTGTAAAACTTTTAGCTCTTTACTAAGTATTTTTAAAAAAATATATGTTTAAAATTGCAGCTTGCTTCTTACAAAGCATTTGAGAGAGTGTGTAAATTTAAGACAAAATAGTATTTATATATTTCAAATTCATACACATGTGCAGACTCCACACCAAATTACGGTTCAGTTGGAAGAGTGAAGCACTGCATCCCGTATTTCCAACCTATTTGGCACAAGACAACAACAACAACAAAAGCTATAACAAAGATCAGATCTTAAACTCGCCTTATATTAAAAATGTGAGAGCTCTAGAAAATATAAGATTTCCAACATTCAAATGATTCTCTGCAGGCATCTACTAATATTTATCTCCCTTTATTTAGTTGTACCATACTTGTATTCTAATATTTCTTTTATCTATTTTTTATGTCTCAATTATATTAGAATGTTAAATGCATTCTTTGTAATTATAATTATACATGAAATTCAAGCATTATTTTAGTATGAATGATATACAATTTTTGTTTTAATAATCCTTTCAAATGTATAAACACATTTATTTATTTCAAAAATTAGTTTTAAATATGTGCTATGTGTTTGTATTTTCCATCGTTTTTATATCGTAGTTGATTAATTTATTAAAATTTTATTTTTTTATTTATAAAATAATATGTTTGGAGCTTATTTTGAAATTAAATTTCAGGTAGATTCCGATGAGGAAAACGACATTCGTCAAATTATAGGACTAATTAAAACTGATTGTGTAAAAGGAAATATCAATGAAGCTCTAGTCATTGTAAAAAGATGTGTTCCAAAACATTCTAATCATATTAGAAAAAGAATTCTTAAGGAATTGTTTTTGGGTATTATGAATTATATGAATTCTTTTCAAAATTTTGTCTTAAGTGAAACTTGTGAAAGAGCCTTTAATGTTGCATGTCAAAATATTCATGATTATAATCTATACGATACAGAATTATGTTCTTTGATTATCATGGAATGCTCACAGCAAAATGTTTTGAGTCTCATTGTAGAAAATATGCTTAATATTTGTCAAAAGAAACGCATTCGTTTGACCTGTGAGGCGATATCTGCTTATATAAAATTCCTGAACTCTACAGAATGTGTTGTTTCAAAATTTTTAACATTTTTTGAATATGTGAAACAAGTGAGTGATTTTTCTATTCCAAAAACATTATTTAATAAATTGATTGATGTATGCAGTAAAAATGAAAATTTCTTTCAAATTCCTTTCTCTGAAGACTTCAAGAGGCTTTTTAATCTTCTTTGTTCTGCAAATTCAAATGAATTAGATTGCTCATTCCTTCAAAAGTTTATTTTTTGTTGTATCCAAAATGAACTTTGGAAACAGATAGTTGAATTTTTTCGAGCTTGGGTTAAGAAAAGCAAATTTTTACATTGCATCCATCAAACATTTGCTTTTTCCTTAGAAGATTGCGGATCCTATTTTGAAAAGTTTGCTGTAGCTTTTCATGGTAAGATAATTTATTTATTATTTCTTTTATTAGTTATCTGGTTTGCTTAAATTACTGTGATAGTTGAGAAATATTTTTATGTTTGCATTAATTAATATCAGAAATTTTTGTTTAAATTTAAGCCTTTCATATTTATATAAAATGCTGCTTTGTCTTTGCATAAATTGTTTATAAAATTTAACTAAAGATTTAATTTGAATCCAAAATATTAATGTGCTTATGAATTTGGTAATTGTTATTTTTCTTTAATTATTTCTGATTTTAATAAAGTTTTATATTGTCATAGTTTTTCTGATATTAAAATAATATTGAAAATGCTATGAAGATAAAATTTCATTTGGTTTTTGTATAAATTTATAAAAAGCATTTTATTATAACATTTTTTTATTCCCAACCTTTTCTCTGTTAGAATTTAAAAAATAAATAAAAAATAAAATACTGATTTTTTGTTGACTTTTTTACATTATCTAGATAAAATGCAGCATTTAAAAAAATGAACATAGTAATAATAATTGTGCACATAAAGCACAGTGAATCAGGGTGAATTTCTTTATTAATGTGATAAAGGCTGATATAAATTATTTAATATAACTGGTGGGAAGTGTGTTTTCAATGACCAGTGAACTCTGGAAAAGCCATACAAAGATTGGCTTTTGCATTGTTCTGAAAAAAATATGTCCATAGTCTATTTTGCAAAAAAGACTTTTGTATTTCAAATATGAGTGAATCAACAATCTCATGTGTAAGAAAAAGAAGGGGGAAAAACATGTATTTATTAGAGCAGGCTGTATCTACCATTTAAAATATTTTTTCATTACTGCTGTTCATGTTAAAGAAAGTGAAACCAAAGCATGTTCTGCAGTCTTAGATTCATTTGTTTCTTCAAAAGAAATTTTAAAGGCTGAAATTCTATGGACTCTTAGAAATTTCAAACATTATATTCGGCTGCAGTCTTTGTAGCAGTATAAGTTTTCTCTTTTAAGCAATGTTTCCAGATAGTTTTATTGCAAATCAATTTAGTTGTGGTGGAAAAAAAAAGTGTGCTTTAACAGTTCTTGTAATTGCAACTTATTAAAAGAAAAGTTATGAATGTTAAATAATCATCTGCAGATAAAATGATTGGATTGCCAGGTTAGATTATGGCATATTGATACTATTAAAACACTGTATTACTCGTCAGATCTTTTAAATCGCTCAACTGAAGATATTCTGTTTGAAAAAGTGAAGTATGGAACGTATATTTATATTCTCAAACTCTATTATGTAATGTAATCAAGTAATTTATATAATATGCAAAAACTTCTTTTGTAGTAATGTGTCTAAATGAAATGTGCCAGAATGTGACTGCTTTAAAAGAATTTCTTAAATTTGTAGAAGAGTGTGCACCCTACAACGAACTGTAAGATTTTCAGCTTGTATTGATAAGAAATTTGATTCTTTTAAAAATAAATAGATATTTTTTATTCTAACTTACTCTCAAATGAAAAAATTGTCACTTATGGAGAACAGTTAATTTGCTTTTATTACTCTCTCATGCTCAAGCATTTGTTGAACATTGATTCTCTGTGAAAAAAGTTTGGTGATAGAAAATTTAAGTAATCAATTGTATCTATATAAATGCATCATTGATGATCAAGTCCAAAATATAGGTGATCTCAACAATATGATTATTTCTTAGTTTTGCTTCTGGTGCCAAGCAAAAGTAATAATTATATTTAGAGGAATTAAAACAGCAAAAAAAAAAAAAAACAGCTTTCAAAAGAGGGAAAGTAAAAAGCATTCCTTGAAGAAATTGATGAACCGAAAATCAAAAAGAAGCATTTAGAAAATGATGTAACTCAACTTGCAGAAACTACTATAGAGTATGCTGGAAAAGTTAAAAGAACTGGTAAATTAACATTAATTGCAAAATCAAACCTGTGTAGCAGTAGTGCTTCATTATTATTCAATTATTATTAGCAAATTATATTATATTATATAATTATTAGCAAATTATTATTCAGTAACAATATTGAATTAAAAGCTATAACTTTATAGGTAGAAAGTTAGCATTTTCTAACAGCAAAATTTTGTGTATTTAAATAACCAAGAAGTTTAAAAATCTATTGAATGATTAAAAATAGAAAAGCCTAGAATATGGATGTAAAAATGTATAGTTTTAAAATGAGTTTGAAAGTAAATAAAAGAAAAATTTAGAATTACCTTTATTAAATAATAGGGAAAAAAGTCATCCTAGAAACTTTATCTAATAGTCGTATTCGTTTTGAGTAAGTATATTTATAATTGAAAAAGGTTGTTATACACACCTTGAAATACACAATAAATTAATAGATAGGAATCTAGTAAAGATTTTTAAAAACTCTAAAATTACCTTTGATTTTATACAATGTATAATCCAGCAATATAAAAATTATTGATTGTTTAAATAAAATAATTTCTGTTATAGTTATAAATTCATTGAAGGCTTTTGAAGTAACTTAAATCTAATTCTAACTTAAATAAAGATATTTGCAATTATTTATTTCAATTATTTACAAATATAATTGAAAAATGTTGCATGTACATAATTATATACCTATTTGGATAAGAACAAGTTTTAAAATAAAATATATTTAATATAAATTTTGATACCTCCTAGAAATCTTTGATTAACTCCTTGAATTTGATTCTTGGAAATCGGTACAAACCCTGATAAATCCCAAGAATCATATACCTTTTTAAAACCTCAGTTAACCCTCAAATGATCCTCCTAGACTTTGTTGAGCAGTGATTGCTGCATGTTTCAGCAATGAATTTTTTGATGAATGAAATAGTTACTTATTCAAATATTTAGTGAATTCCATAAACATATACAAATACTATGAAATAAATTAATAACATTATTACATTCATTCTTTGTTATTACTTTAAACTGCATTTTTGTGACTGAATTAATTTGATTAAATTTGAGTTATGAGTATTTTTGTATCATGTGAAATTTATTATTAGAATATTAGAAATTAAAGCTGAAATCATGCTATAGTTTTAATTTATTAGGTAATATTGCGGGTGATATTCCAATGCATCATCTTGCACTCTTTGGTCAAATTGGTGTTTCTTTAATGCTGGAATCATTTCTTAAAGAAGAGTATGAATCTGCCTTACAGATTTTATACACACTGCATAAACATCAAATTAATTATTATGAACTTCAGATTCCTGTTTGCCACATCAATTCTTCTGAATTGCGTTTTCAAGAAATCGGAAATCCATCTGAAATATTTGTTTTCCCACATACTGCTGCATTTGTTGCACTTGATATATGTTTACATTTTGGAAGAGTAAAAGATGCATTTGAAATACTTAATAGTGAGTAGTAACTCTTTATTATTTTTTTATAGTAATAAGTGTATTTTCTCTGTTGATATTCCCCAAGAATTTTATAAAAACTAGTAGGTCATGCCCATTTTTTGTAATAAAACAAGGAAATATTGTTCATTTATTTGTAAAATATTGTATAATACATTTATATTATCAAATAATGTATGAAAAACATTATTATACATTAATCCTAATAATAATTATTATTATACAATAATTTATTTATTAAAAAAATCCATGAATTAAATGTATAATAAGAAACCAAGTGAATTTCTTATTATATTATAAAAATAAAATATTAAATTATTGACAAAATATTAATTTTATTTATTTATTCTTTTTGCTTATACATCTGTTAAAAAGTGTAAAATAAAATATTATTTATTATAAAATAATATTTAAAAAGTAATTGATGCAATTATTTAATGTTGGAATAAACTTCCTTGTAAGATTTGTATTTATTATATGTGTTGTTATTGATGAATTATTATTGTTATGAATTTTATAGATTCTCTAAAAAAGTGTTATTGATTAAACTAATGTTTATTGAATAGTTTTTCTTTGATCTTAAATATTAATTACAATAATTTTATTAGTTACCTGAATAACATGAATATGTTATCTTATATTATTCTTTTTAAAAAAAATAACTTGTCTTTTTATTAATCAAACAAATGGATATTTCTTTTAAATGATTTAATGCATCTTTTTGGATTACAATAATTAATCAGTTTCACTTGGGAACTATCATGATTTATTAATCTCTTAATATTCTTCTATCATCTAAAAAAAGCATATTTTTGATCAACAATTTTAGGAAGAAATTAATTGTAAAAATTCAAATCAGTTGCCAGAAACTGTTTCAAGCATTGAGCGAATAATGCAAGTTTTTGTTTTCGTAAGAATTAATTTTCTTCAAAGTTGTCTTTTCACTTGAGAAATAAACAGAAAAGAACACTTAATAAAAATGGGTTTTAAAATCTGATATGTTATTGTTATTAATTCTTCATGATCTGGTCTGAAAGTCTGTGTCGAACAACAAGGTCGATCATTAGAAATGGAGATGAGAGCTTGAATCTAAGATCTAAGCTTAGATTCAAGTAGTTTGGGACATTCTTCAAAAAGGCTGGTTTAAAATAACCACTATTTAGTTTGAAATTGTTGTGGTCTCTTGTCAACAGCCCTTGAGTTTGAAAATGCAGTCAGGGCATTTTGTACAATATTAGTGGCGTACAGGAGAAGTAAGCCATTTTTGTTTGCTTTATCTTTCCATACATGAAATTTTGTAGAAAGTGAATAGTCTGAACCATTTAGTGTTTTTGTGGAGCCACTTTATAGATATGTTATTGTATTTTTATTAGCTGTCTTTCAAAATTCAATTTTTATACAGTAAGCTTTAAAATAACATTCATGATATTTCGATAACTAAAAATTACTATTATGAATGAATAATAAGCACAATCCATTATGAAGAAAAAAATGTCACATTTTTTCCTCACCCATTTCCAAAATTGTTTCTCTTAGAGTAACACAAAACACTGGTTTATTTATTTTAAATTTTTTCAGTTGGAGCAAACATTTTTAAAAAATGTTTTTCAGTTAATCATAGGGAATAGCCAAAATTCCTGATCATATTTTTTTCTCATTTACTGTTCCTAGGCTAGTAGTTGAATAATTAGTGCTCTAGACTTCATTTGCACTAATAATTCACTTTAAAATGTAAGTCCCAGTCTAATTAATTCTCATGTGTAAAAAAAAAAATCTGTGACCAACAAAAAAATCAAACCATCTCTTATTAACAGTTCTCTTTTTTAATCAGGTAATCTATAATATTAAATCTAAAATTCAAATGAGAATATTTATCTCTCTTTTTCTGGTAGAAATCTTTACTCAACTATATATCTCAAATATATTTACGCAACTATATATATCAAGAAAGAAAGAAAAATTAATTGCAATATTAATCATAATAAATTTTTACTTTGTTGATAACAGAAAATACAGCACAAATTTCCATTAATAAGGGAATCACACACACATATTTTTGTTGGAATCATTGCTTATTAAAATGTTCCTAATATATAGTATTCCTATTCTTTTCTATTGTATTCCTATTATTTACTATTTTTTATTGAAATATTTGAATGTAATTATAAAGTTTCTGTGTATATTAAAGTTTTAATTTAATATATAAGGTAATGTAAAATAAATAATTTATTTAATTATGTTAACTAATTTCTGAATGGAATTTTTGAACACTTAAAAATTATGAATGATATAAGATTTTAAATTAATTATTTTAATGATTTTCCTAATAATCTCTAGTATATTTTTCTATTTAAATTAGTATGTATATGATCTTTTGATAGGATAATTTTTAGAATTCTAACTTCTTATTAAATGTATAATTTTAAATCTTGGTGGAAATAATAAGGATTAAAACTATCAGGTATACTTACTTTTTCAAATTAATATCTTTATAGCTTGATAAATTTTATTTCTGTTAAAATTTTCAACAATATTAAGTGTTTCTTGTTATTGAGATTTGTAATCAAGAATTTTTTTACAGGTTTTTATTTTCTTTCATCACTTGAAGGATTAAAGTCAGATTACAAATCATTTGTTACTGTTCGTTGTTTAGTTTACTTATTAAAATTAGCTAACAACTTTATACATACTGATTCCTTAAATCGAGGCCTCAAAATCATGCGTCATCTTCTAACAGTAGTTCAAGGTATAAATTTCCAAATTAATTTTACATTATTTCAAATTATCTTTGTTATAAAAAATTATAAAGTAATCTGAATTGTAAGCTAAAATAACTTCTATTAACATTTTATAATATTTTACTTACAGAAATTTCTTTAGAAGAAGTGGCACTTTTAGAAAAAGGTATATTTTCACATTATTAATCCACGTTAGTAATTTATCCTATAATCGCACATTATATCAATATCAATATTTAAGTAATAATAATTAATAATATTTAATTAATTCCCTGGATTTATAGTATTATTAGCTGGCATTATGGTTTTGAATATAAAATGTATATCTGAAAATGGGAATATAAATGTTTAAATTATATTTTTCTGAAAGGAATACATATGTAAGCATATTTAAATAATTTTCTTATTGAGATATTATTAAACTCTTTAAATTCTGTTCCAAAATTCAAATAAAGACAATAAAAAAACATTTGTTCTCAGAAAAAACAATATAGGGACAATTTAATAATTGCTGTATAGTGAATTTTTTTTTTTTTTTTTTTACTTTTGTACTGTTATTCACAACCTCGATTTTATATATTAATTAGAAAGGAGTGAGTGTTTTTTTTATTTTGTATGCTTTTCAATTATTCCTATGTTTACCCATTTAGTAAACAGAATAATTTGTTGTGTGATTTATAAGTTTCTTATTTCATTTAGTGATGTAGCCAGAGTAAATAACTTTACAGTAAATATCTATTACAATGGTAGCTGACTGAATGTTTGAAATTTTTTGTTCTTTTAAATATTTTCCTGTGTTCTTGAGACTTATGCTAAATAACAAATATCATGCAACACATGCTTATTTTTTCATATTTATCTAAACTCTTTCTTGTTATTAAGTTATGTTAAAAGTTCCCATCCATTTATTGAAAGTTTTTAACACAAATTCTAAAATTACTAAACAAAAAGTTAAAGTTGAAACTCTTCGCTGATTAGTCTAAATGTTAGAATGTATCACAAAAGAATTGTAAATAAGTTTTATTTTTTTACTTTGCAGATTTAAAAGCATGTTGCTAATTTTTTTTCTCTTATTAATTTTTCTGTTTATGTCTGCTCATAAGAAAAAACTGAAAAAAAAATATTTTTGTTCAGTGAATTCGTTTTTTAGCAATTTAATAATTCTAAAATAACTGATTTTATTAATAATTATATAATAATTATTGCATTGTAGAATAAAGAGGTAGATAATTCCTATCTTCCTTTTGTGACAATTTATTAATCCTATTCCATTTATTTTAGATATGCATTCATGAAATGTTGCAATTGTTTTATAATTTTAAGATTTAATAAATTTAAATTATATAAATCATTAAGTATTAGTATCAGAAATTAATATTTATAGTTTACTTTATAAATAGAATTTGAAACTGTCATATTAAGTAATTTACATTGTTTTATTATTTTTATTAGTTCAAATTTTGTATGTTTCAATTGAAAAGCATTTTTTTTTTCGAAAATATTTAATTTCATGAAGTAAAATTATTTATGCATTCCATGTTGAATTTTAAATAATTAAACTTTGTGTGTTATAATGTCTATGCTACTGTTTTTCAAAAAAAAATTTTTACTATCCTTTTCATAGCAAATTTATGACTTTTTCTGTTAAAAATTATTTCTTTTTTTGCTACTAAAAATTTATGTTTATTATACATTCTATTTACCTGTTATATTTCAGACATAAAAGAAGTGTATAATGAATTTCTGGTAGAAATTATGAATAGAAATGAAATGGAACTAATGTTTGAATTTTATCAGTATTATTGTGGTCCTCTGAAAGAATTGTTGGTAATCCAACCATATGTGTTAAGGGGTCTTGTGACATCTTTTGCTAAACATGACTACATGCAAGAGGCAAAAGAGTTATTTCATGTTGGACTAACTACTGAAAATGTATATTCATTTGAAAAGGTAAGCCTGGAGAAATTGCTTCTTCTCTTTAAAAATTTCCAAATTTTAATATTCAAGAAATATATGCATTTTTGCATAGTATTTAAATTTAACTGATGTTGATAATATTTACAATTGATCTATAATTTACATGCTTGTTACTTGAAACCACAGATCAATATATAGTCAGATTTCCAACTGCCAATCGAAAACCAGCTCCGTTTTCGAATTCAGGTGGTGTAAATTTGATTCAAGATCTGACAATAGTGCCACTGAGCAGAGAACTCTAAATATTACTAGAATGCATCATCATATGTTTTTCACACAAAAATAGTTATGATTATATTAAAAGCAAAACTCATTTCATCCCATAAAATGTTACTTTCTTTCATAATTCAATAATTTTATGTTTAATTTGTAAAAACTTTTATACAAGATGCATATTCTTTTTTAACTTAAAAAACAATATTGGTAAATCCTCAAGATTTATATTCATGTGAAGTATAGAATATCTTTAAATTCCTGTAAAAGCAAAGAAATATTGTTACCAAATAAAATTTAAAGTCTTATTAAAATTTGGACAAATATCATATGAATTTTTAATATTTTATTCTCTAACTGCAATCTTATTTCCTCATAAGTTTTTAATTAGAATTTCAAAATACAACTCATTTTACAATTAAAAAACTAAATTATTCTGTTTTACCATTTAATGAAATTAAAATTAATATTAATCAAAAAATGATGAGCATTATAATCCAATTTACATTAACATAGCTTTCTCCACCATTTGGATTTATTTACATAAAAGCATTAAATATGAAAGTAAAGTATTCACAAAAACTCTTAAATACTAGATTCTATAAAATTATAATTAAAGATAAAAAACAGACATTGTTATCAAAGTAAATTATTTACCCAAAGCGTATATATGAAATAATGATAAACAGGTAAGATTTTAAATATTATGTATAGGGTATATTACATGATTTACGCATTTAATCGAAGATAATATTAAATAGAAGCTTTATCTAAGTGCTCGTTATTTTAAAAATTGTTTTAAATAATAAGCCATTGAATTTCATTTATGTAGAGAGAAAAAATATCATTTATAAAGTGCAGATAGGCATTTCACAAATCATTATAAACTATTCATGAAAAATAAAGTAATTATATTCTATAATTAAATTTATGTAGGATTAAATTTAAAATTTGAATATATTTTGTGTGCTGTGAAAAGTGCCTTTTACCTAAAAAAGCTTCAATTATTATAATCAAAAAAGGATTATTTTCAATTTTCTAATAAAATTCCTATATTGTGTGTTTGAAATTTTCTCCAAAAATGTGTTCTAAACATAGACAAGTAAACATTCTGGCAAAGGAGCTGTGTGCTCGGTATACTTTTTACTCACCCCTACCACTTTTTCTGAAAATTCTGATATTTTTTCTGCTTCTTTTCTATGAGAGAGTTAATGTCATTTATTTAAATAGGAATGGTACTAATTCCCTAGTTTATAATATGTTATAATAAAATGTTTAAAAGAAAAACTATTAATTTGTTTTATTAGAATAGTTTTTCTTTTAACATATAGAACATTCTTGTCTAATATTAATTGACCAACATATAATTGAGTAAATTTTAATGTGTACGATGGCATACAAACACAGCTTTAACTATCTTTGTGTAAAATAAAAAAAATGATTTTTTCTTGATACTGCTAATTTCACATACACATTATAGAATCCACAAATACAGGACTTCTATGTCTAAGAGTTTTTTTAAATAAACAAAAAAATTTTTTTAAATGGAATGATAAGTGTATAATAAGTAAATAAAACCAAGCTAAATGTTCTAGAAATAAAGTGGAAATCTTTTTTAAAGAAATTAAACGTTAAAAATCGACTTATTATTTCTAAATTAAAAGAGAACATTTATCCAATTATGTTACCCTTTGTTTACTTATTAAGAAAACACTAAACTCATTAGTATTGTCAATTGCTGAAAAAGCATTATGTTTACAATAATAGTTATGAAATCTATTTTTTATGTATATAAATTTGAAAACTATTTTTACCCAATAAGTTATCAACTATAACAAGCTTCAAATTTTATCAGTAATTCCGATTTAGTTTTGAGTGAAAAACAGTTGTAAAATATATCTAGTAAAATAAGACTTCACGTCTTTTATTCTTTGGTAATTTTGATCATTTTAAATAAATGTAGTATAATTTTTTAAATATTTTTAAATTTTACACATTAGAATTTACATGTGTTATATAAATAATTTAGATTAAAAAATTTCCTCTTTATTTTGAATAACAGTGCATTTGTATTTTTTCAATTCTTAGCTAATTATTATAATTACTTTATCTTAAGAATATTCATACTTCATTTCATGTTTATTTTTCAAATCATGTGAAAAATATTTTTAAAAGAAATATATGCTAAGTTTTGTGAGCAGTTGCTTTTATTTTAAGTATTTTGATGTTTATAAGCTTTTTTGTTTCAACATGTTCTCTTTTTAGCCAAAAATTGAAGATGATTACTGGTGTTTAACATTAGCCTCATCATGGACAAGATCTGAAATAAAACTTGCTATTGAATCATACATAAAAACACTGTTTCCAGTACTTTTTTTGAAACACAGTAAATCAGATTATGAAGAATGGTTTCCTATCAAAATAATGTTTCAGGTATTTCTTGGCATTTTTAACAAATAATATTTAAAAATATGTTTGTAATTATTGTACGTGTAATTATTAAATATTTAGGTATAATCTTCTATTTAAAAATGAACTAATTAAGTGTATAATTTAAAAAAATATATTTTAAAAATTCCCAATTTACTTATTTCTAATTAATATTAGTTACACTTATTAAAGTTGGTAAAGAAATATTCGATTTTGTTGCTGGATTATTACTTAATTGTAAAAATGTCTTAATGTGGCTTTTATGATTTTATTTGTGGAATTTGAGATTTATGGTTGCAAATTATATATTACAAAACATTTTAATTATATTTCATGTTAAAAAATTCACTAAAGTATTTGATTATTTATCCATATTAGTTATAATATCTGTTTTAAATCAATCGAGATGAGAAGCAAACCCACAAATTTCTAAACTAAAAGCCAAAGTGCCTCTTATTTAGGTGCCAGTTTAGTTTATAAAGAAATTCACTAAACAAGTAATAAACTAAGCATTAAAAACTCAAAGTGGCTCGTTAACCTTTTCGTCCTGGCGGCACAACTGTTGTACCACGAAAGTTAGTGTCTCAGAAGGCGGCTGCGTTACAGTAGTTGTACCTTGGATTTTTTTCCCCTTTCAAGCACTAGATTTTTTTCCCGCTCAAATTTCTTCGAGCAGTTGAGAGAGATTTAATTGCTGCTCTTTTATGTGTGAAAGTCGTAAAAATCAGAACTTTGTCTGAGCGGAGAATTTTGGCGAAAAACGGCCAATTGGCTCCTTTTTTTTAAAAAGGAAGCATATTCATCCTCATTTTAGCAAATATTTCCATTATAATCAATTATTTTTTTGTCGCTAGAAATAAAATAAAACTGAAAATACTTCCAATCATAAATTGAGGTGCGATAGATATTTAAGAAAGTTGCTTTATAATTGTGTCAGTCTCTCTTCTAAGTAGTTTTACTTTCTATATAAAAATAATCACAGTTTTGGTTTTTAAAAATAATTTAATAAGCATAGTTTTATAAAAGCTGTAAACACTGCAGATAAGAATTTATTCCCAATATAAAGATAATGTTTTCTTGCTAATGTTCTGATGAGAGTTTTATAAAAATATTTTCTGAAACTAATATGAGCATATTTTGGAATGTACTATTTGAATGAACATTTTTCAAGTTCTCAATCATTGAGAAATAAACAGAATATGACTATTTATTGTATGACAAATGTAATTTTATTAACCGATCAACCTGAATGCTGCATATAAATTAAAAACTCAAGATTCGTCCAGCAACATTCATTGTGCGAAACGTTTCATATTTAGTTACAGAAACATGCAGAAAGGAAAAGTCGATTTTTAAGATTTTTCTTTTAAAATGAGAGATAAAAAAGCATATATTTTAATCTATTCAATACAGAAATTTGTCATAAATAAAAATATTTAAATCAAAAGAAAACAGAAATTACTTTATTTAACACAAAGATTACTTTTAATCTTTTTCAAATGCAACGTCGGCAATTTGCATATCTTTACTTATAAAAAAATATTTCTTCAAAATATCTTTATTTACATTTTTAATACCAGGCATGTTGTTTTTAGGAATGTTTTTGAAATATTCAGTTAGTTTATTGCTTATCATTTTTATTATAACTAATTGCAAATTCATTACTTTAAAGAAGTCTGTAATTATTTTAAACAATTAATTCAGAAAATTCTCTGTTATAAATTAATATACTCTATATCACATAGTAATTTTTTTTTTTTTTTACAAATGCAAGCATATAATCTTAAAATTCTTATAGCATTTCTTAATTTGGTATGCAAAACAACAGAGGAAAAAATCGATTGCTTGTCGATAAGTATAGTATTTATGGTAAACACATTTACATTTTCATGAAAATTACGGCAGAAATTGCACAGTGTATCACTCTCAAAAAATAAAGTTTCATGAAAACTTCAGTGCTTAAGTGGGGTGAAAATGACCCTTTCCTTTCGGTCAAAGGGGTAGGAAATATCATCTTTTTGCATCGCCGTAGGAGCAGTTTTTGGAAACAGTGACGTTGGGCTCAAAAGGTTAATACATTATGTTGATAAAAAGTAGAAAACATGTTTTAATTGTAATTATTATTTGCATTACTAATTATCTGATTTCAAATAGTTATCTCACAGTTATTAATCAATGATGTATATTAAATATTTGTAGATTAATTCCTTGAAAAGGAATTTAATACTTTAAAAAAATGAAAAATCTTGCTATAAATAGTTATTAAACTACCTTAATATTGAAAATTTTTAAAGTTGATTGGCATCGAGCATGTACTTTTATTGAAATTAATTTCCACGATTATAGTTTCTAAATTTGTCTTCAAAGTCTAGTTAAACATGTTAATAATTGATGCATAGGCAAATATTAATTGTGCTCTTAAAGAATAGTAAATATATTATTTTTGCAAGGTCATGGGGAATTCTTGCTATTTTGAGTTTTCTCTTTCGGGAAATTGTGAGTGAAAAACTACTTAAATCTCATAATTCTTAATATTTTATGTAGATATTTTTTTAGAAAATGTTATACATTTATTTTTCTATCCTTTAATTTCTAACAAAATGTATTGAGAAGAATTAAAATATTATTTTTGATGTCCACATTGGATATATCATGATATGAACTAGGCTTAGTTTGAGAAACAAAGCGCATATTTGCTATATTGCTTTTGACCTTGGTGTGAAATTGTAGTTTGACAGTATTCTCAAATTTGTTTGAAAATGTACTCCATGTTATGTACACATATGTACTTAAAAGATTATGGTAGAAAGAATAATTTATATATTGTCTAATAGATATTTTTGTTATCAAAAAATATCTTGACCAACATCTTTAATATGAAAATTCATTTCCATGCACTTTTAATTTAGTTTTATTCTATGGTGACTGTTGAATTATCAATATTTATTTAAAATTGGTAAAAGATTATTTAAGTTTAAAATGTGCCAAAAAATAGACATAAGAATTGAAAACTCAATACGTGTCAATTCAATTCCAGAAGATTTGTTTTGTTGGAAATATTTATTTAATAAAAATTTCTAAGTTAAACTTTATTTTTCAAATTAAAGATTGATTAAAGAATTTAAAATACATTCAAGAATTTCATTTAAAAATAAAATTTATATCTTTTAATGAATTATTGTAATAATACAATGAATTATTATTGAATTTTTAAGTTATAGTAAGAAGCTATAGTTTTTACATTTATCTTTTTATTTAGAAATTTTGTTTACAGCATTTTTTGTTTCTTATTATATAATATTAATATATTATTATATATAAATGAAAACAATAAATACATTTTGTAAACTTTTGTAAAATTCTAACATTTTATGGATTTTATTAAAATAAAATAACTGGTAAATTTTAATTAAATTTTACTAAAGCAACAAATTGATGATTAGAAATAGTATGAATATATTAACACTATGAAGCTATATACTCATTTCAATTTACTACTAGATAAAAAAAAATATTTTCATTCATGGAAAGTAATTAATTTAATTTTGCTGCTTTTTCCTGATCTAGATCAGTGGAATACATATTTTTCGTGAATACCAGTTAGATAATTGAAAATTTTATAGTCTATTGATTATATTGTGGCTAAGCATTTCATTGATGTTACTTGTCAAATATGTAGTAACAGTAGTGTAATAATGAGCAAAAATACTTGGTTTTGTATGTGTGTAACTAGTCTCAGACAGAAATATTATAATCAGATGAATAAAAGTGGAAAAAGAACAACATAAAATGAGAAAACTCAAAGTAGTGCTTACTGTAATTTTTGAAATTAAGACAAAAAATTGCTTTAGGATATAATATATGAATCAATATTTTAACAAAATCATTTCTATTGCAATTGAAGATTTAGTTAATGGTTTGGAAGTAATCATTAATTTCATGTTATTTAAATTTAAAAAAATGTTCATGTTTTAGATTTTACAAATATTTATCACTGTCCTGATTTAAACATTTGATTGAAGAGTTTGTGTCCATAATTTCTTTTATATTTATTTTAAAATGATAAGTATAATATTTATTCTATAGAAATATTTTGGTATGTCCTGGAAAAACTTAGTATCGTGTGTGCGTGTGTAAAAATACATATTTTATACAACCTTCTGAACAGTAGGCTACAATTATATTTCACTAAGTAAGAAATTGGAAAACTTTTTAGTATTTACTCACAAGTGTAGAAACTAAAATTTAACATTTACTGCTTGTTACTCAATGATGCTGGGTTTAAATTTCAGACCTTTCATTCTTAAATGTTGTTTTACTGCTAAATGAGAATAAGCTGGCATTTAGTGCATATAAAAAATTATAAGATTGTACTTTTTTGTTTGAGAAAAGGAACCAAAATAAAAGGAACATTTTCCTGCTTTATAGCTATTATAGAAAGGAAAATATTTTTTGAGAATTTTTATTTCACTTCTTGTAACAAATATTTTGCTTAAGAGATACAGTTTTTAATAGAATGAAAGATGCTTTTTCAATATGAATTTAAGAAATATACAAATTTTCCTAAATTCATATACTGATCATTTTACTGAATGAGATTTCAGTCTTGTAATATACAAATGTATTTAATAATTCTGTATCATTCACACTTTCCTTTTTATTAGGAAACAGAAAATCAATCATTGGGGATTGCTTGTCTTGATGAAGAGTATAAATCTGCTGATTCTGCTTTAAAAGAAACATGTTCGGTTTTAAAAACTTTAGATCCAGACCTAACTTGGACAGAAAATACATCTGAAATATCATTAACAGTTCCAGCTGAATATTTTTACAATTATTGGAAAAGGGTATATAAATGATTATACTTAATTTATTTTAAAATACAAGTAGTTTTTTATTTTGGCTATGAATTTATACTAAGTGTCATTTTAAATTTTACTATTTGACTTAAAATTAAAGCTTTTGAATTTAAAAAATGAATTCTTTAATTATTATTTTATATAAGCAATTAAATTCTTATCTTTTGCATGTATTCTTTACTTACATTTTGTCAATTTTTTTAAATTAACCAATAAAATTTTAATATTTTCCATAAATAAATTAAATTTTTTGATGCTCTATATAAATAAAATCTGCATTATTTTGCAGGAAAGTGATGGAGAAAATTCATCTATTGTAAGTATAATTCTTTTGAAACTTATTTTTGTGTATTATTTGATGAAGAGTTATACATATAATTTTGAATTAGGGCAATATCTAGTTTTTGATTTTTTATTATTTCTTTTTTTGAAAAAATTCCTTAAAATATAAAATTTTATGAATATTTTCTAGTTATTACAAGTAACATTGATAAATAAAGTATTGAAATGAATAACAGCATGAATGAATAAAATGTTAAGAAATTGTTACTAATAATTCAATAGGCATACTCTTTTTTTTTTATAAAAAAAAAAGCACATTCTTTTAAAGTTTCATCTCTCAAAAATGTTATTATATCCAGTTGTTTCCACGTCTGCATGATTGTCTCATTTACTCTTAGTTACATATTATTTTTTTCTATAATGTGTAAAATTGCATCATTTGCGTATTTTTGTTCAAGTTATGTGATCCATTACAGTTTTAATTTAAACAGGCAGAAAAAAGAAAAAAACTGAAAAATAAGTAGTTCGATTTTTCCATATCTTCACAAAAAATATATTATCCTTTTTTTTTTGTTTTAATGATGTTTACATGATTTTATCACAGTTTTGTGCAGTCATACTTTGTATTCTTCTTCAATTTGAATGATGTGGTTTATCATTTTTTTTTTTTTTTTAATTTTTTTAAGACAAAAAATTTTTTTTACGAGATATCAGTTTATATGATCAATTGTAAATTTTTGAAAGACAATAATATAGATAAATAAGAAATGTGTTTTCTTTTCATGCTTAACAGAGAGGTTAAATCATTAATCAGTGTTCACACAACTCCTGGAAACTCCTTAAATTCCAAAAAAGTTTTTAAGGGCCCTTGAAACTCCTGGAATTTTGACTTAACTCCTTGAAAGTCATGAATTACAATTGGAATTTTTTCTTACCTTGATGCATTTATTTTTTTCTAGTAATTATTATAATTTTTTGAATTTTTATGTTTTAATATTTTAAAGTTGTCAAAAAACTTAATTTAGCATTAGTTTCTAATATTGCCATTAGATGGCGGCACAATTGATGTTAAATTTTGTTTTCTTAACTGTTGATTTGTATTAACAATTTCAAGAACTAGTTCAGCTACAATAATTTCATGATTCGATTTAGTACTATTTAAATTTATGAAAAGTAAAGTGAAGCAATATGTGAAGTAAGTAATCACCAAGCAAAATGAATATGTTTCGCAACTAAGACAGGCGATTTTAATTGATTCTTTTTCTGTTCTTTGAACATTAATATTTGTATTTTACATTTTTAAGTTAAAATTTGCTTTCCATGTTTCCCTTGATGAAAATTGCGTATAATTTAATTTAATTGGGATAATTTTGTTTATTAATGAAATAAAACCAAAATAAAAATTGTTTAGTATGCCTGGTGGAATGTGTCTTTTCAATGACCAGTGGACTCTGGAAAAGCCATAGAATGATTGGCTTTTGCGTGGTTTAGAAATAACACATGCCCATTGTCTGTTTTGCAAGAAAGACTTCTGTATTTCAAATATGAGCGAATCGGCAATTTAATCCCATATGAAGAGGAAAAAGCATTAGAACAATCTATATATCTGCTAAAAAATCTACTCATTTAAAAGATTTTTTCTCTTCTGCTGATCCTGTTAAAGAATGTGAACCCAAAGCTCTTAAAATTTTGATTCATTTGTTTCTTCAAAAGAAGTTTTAAAGTCTGAAATTCTATGAGTCCTTAAAGTTTTAAACAGTGGATTCAGCTACAGTTCTTGTAACCATATAAATTGCTTCTTTCAAGCAATGCTCCCAGAACGTGCTATTGCAAAGCAATTCAGTTGTGCTGAAATAAAGTGTGCTTATTTAACCACTTTTTGGATTGCACCTTAATTTTTCAATTTATTGAAAGAAAAATTTAGGGGTGTTTCTAATTGTGTGCTTCTGTTTCATGAAAGTTTAAATAATCATCTGCTGACAAAATAATTGGCCTGCCATGTAAGATTTTGGGAAATGATACAGTTAAAACATGGTATTACTTATCCGATTTTTTAGGTCATTCAACTGGAGATATTTTGTTTGAAAAAGTGAATGAGAAGTGCTTAGCATTAGGAATAGAATAATTCAGATTTATATAGAATGTTGATTATTTAAATAAAAAATGTTCCATTATAGCTGTAAATTCATTGAAGGCTTTTAAAATAATCAATAATAATTTTAACTCAAATAAAAATAGTCTTATTAATTTTTGTAATTATTTTTATTATTAATAGAATTGATTGAAAAATATTGCATGTACATAATTAAATGTATATTTAGTTAAGAACAGTTTTTAACTATTAAGAACAGTTAGTTAAGAACAGTTAACGTGAATGTCGATACCTCCAGGAAGTTTTTGATTTGACTCCTGGAAAACTCCTTAAAACTCCTGGAATTTAATTCTTGGAAATCTGTATGAATCCTGATTTAATTTTTGTTTTTAAGATTTAACTTCTGTATATCATATTTATAAAGCAGTTCAGTTTTATATTTATAAGGAAGTTTTAAAACTACTTAAATATATAATTTACTGTTATAAAGTAAATCGAATTACTTTCAGAAATAAAATATCTGACATTTTCCTTTACAACATTGTATTATAAAGCTCTTAATTTTAAGAAACCTATTAAAAAAACATTGGGAGGTTCCAGAAAAAATTTTAAATGGCTTGAAAAATGGACAATGTCTGTGAAAACCTCTCAGGAAAAATCAGATGAGATTCAATTGGAAATAACTTGGAGTTTTAACTTACAGTTTTGCTATAAAGCAAAATTATTGTTGTAGCAGGAAGGATAACTACTGATTGTCATAGAGCACTTTATCTCTTTAAAAACTATTTTTTGTAATCTATTCATGTATTTCGGATTGATTTATGAATTAAATATTTAATGAAGTATTTCTCTATTAGCTGCAAGTGTTAATTCTATGTGTGTAAATCCAATATTTGTTATTATAATATTGCTTCATTCTGGCTCTTAATGCATAATTAATTTTCATACTTTAATGTAATTAACTTTATAAGTAATCTCAGACAAAATTCACTCCCATCCACAAGAAATAAAGCAGGTCTTAAAAGTTTAAAGCTGTTGACCTTTTTCTGTCATCAGTATTTTTGAAAAACTGACTGTAAAGTTTAATTTAAAAAAACAAAGCTATTTTATTTTTAGCAAAACAAATTTGCTTTCGTTAAAGTTTCCTATGATATTTGGTCATTTTCTACACGTGAAGGCTATTTCCATCCTGATTTTACCAGTTAACATGGATTCAAATTATTGTAATTATTCATCTTTTGCTTGAATTAGGAATCAAACTCATGAGTTATTAAATTGAAGGGTAGAGTACTATTCATTCAACTAGCAATTTGACTACTTTAAAAATTTTAATTAAAATTTCTTCTAGTTTTAATGGAATTGAAAAATCAAAAATTTACAATACAATACTTACAAAGTATCTTAGCTTTGTTGAATTTCTTTATCATCCTTTGAAGCTTTCTCTAAATCTGGGAACATTATTCTGTTTACAATTTTTTAACTATTTTTTTTCCATTTATTAAACATAAGTTATTATAAAGCAATGAAACAAATTTTTTCATTTAATCATTAAATAATAACCTAACACCTGGAAATGTTTTTTTTTTTTTTTTTTTTTTTTTTACATTTCTTTTATTTTATAATAATGGACTTTTCCTGTATGTTATAAAATATGACCAGCAAATTCTAATAAATTTGTATACAGAAATGTGAAATGTACTATCCTTTTTTGTGGTTTTAAATTTGAGTCCTTCCTTTCCGGAAAATGATAACCTACCATTGAACCAAGATCTCTTCAGACATTGATAAGAAATCACCTTATTGTTTTACTATAATTTTTTGTAATTTCTGATTTAAGTTTAGTATGTAATATGCATGTAAATTAATTTAAAAAGTTGGAGTTTTTAGTACATGTTTATAGCAATTTAAAACAGTAAATTTTCCAAATTCTAAATAGCTATATTCATGTTTGTTAAAAATTTGTATATAAAGTGACTTAATGTAATTTAGAAAACAAATTACCTATATCAATGTTTTTATTTTTTGAGAATATTTACCATATTGTTTACTTTTTAAAAATATATTGATTTTTTTTTTTTTTTTTTTTTTTTACAAAGTCTTATAATATTTAAAAATAACTTTTCTTCCTTTAGCTGATTTACTTAACTATATTTATTTGTTTTCTAGAAATTCTTGAAACTTCCTACTTTGAATATAAAAGAAAGTGCTGTTTCAAATTTTATAAAGGAAGCAAAATTATGTAGTGAAAGAAGTGATCCCGAAAGAAACTTGGATCAACTTCCTGTAGCTGAAATTTCAAGTGAAAATTTGGATTGTTTTAGGAAAATACCATCTCCTCTTATTGAAGACATCATCATTTCAAAAGATGTGTCTACAATTTCTTACCCTGAACAGAATTCAAAATCTTCAATTTCACTATCACCGTCACACTCCTCACCAAGAAAATCATTTCGTTCACCGAGAATTTCATGTGCAAACTCACCTAAGAAAAATTATAATATTTCTCCTGTTAACTTATCCCCTAATAAATTACAATTACAGATGTCACCTAGGCATTCACATTTGAATTCCCCTACAAAATCATCATTAGTTTCAATTTCTTCTGTTAACTTATCTCCAAATAAATTACAATTACAGGAGTCACCTAGACATTCACTTTTGAATTCCCCAACAAAGTCATCATTAGTTTCAATTTCTTCTGTTAAATTATCTCCTAATAAATTACAGTTACACATGTCACCTGGACATCCACATTTGAATTCCCCTACAAAGTCATTAGTTTCAGATGTGCAAAATTCACCTAAAAAATTAAATTCTGTTTTGTCTTCACCATCTACAAATAGTTCTACTTATCCACAAGCAGTACTTAGTAACAATTGTAATATTATAAATGAAAAAACTGATGTAAGCTCATCTAATATTTTAGAAATAGAATCGATAAGTGAAATTAATACTTTAAAAAATCAAGAACTTTCACCAACTTCATTTAAAATGCATAGTAAATCAGCAATTTCAGAGAAATTAATAAATATTCAGGAAAATGAAGCAATGAATGTCAAATTAGAAAGTAATGTTGCAGATGAATGTAAAAAATCCATTTTTAATGAAGATGATAAAATTATGAAAGTTAACTCTCCCGTGACGGTAAACAATAAGTTTAAGACAGTAATACCGGAAAAATCATCTACCATGCCTATTGATGAGCAGAAGAATTCTTCACTGGACATTAAAAATTCTAAGCTTTCTTGTAAAAAGAAAATGTTCTTGAATAAAATTAAAATAACTTCAAAAACTAAGCCTCTGCAAACTTCAAAAGTCAAACTAAAAAACTCTGAATTTACTTCAAAAAAGAAATTTTCATTGCCAAAAAATGGTAAACTTTCTATTGTTGTGAATGATAAATCACGTGTTATTACTACAAATTCAAAAAAACCAGCTCCTGCACCAACTCAAAACTTATCAACAATTAAACTTACAAAATCAGAAAACAAAGTAATATCTAACTCCAGTAAGTATATTCATTATAATATTTTGGTGGTAAAATGTGCATTCATATTTTTGAGGAATACTTTGTTTGCTATTTAAGTTGAATAAAAAATGGATGTATTATTTTATTTCGCAAAATGCTTATGATTACTGCATAGTGAACCATATAATATGTATATATTATTTCTAATTTTCTGCACTTTATTTTATTATTATTTATTTATTTTTAAGTTCAAAAAATATCAAAGTGTTTTATGAGAAAGACTATTTTTGTCTGTAATAGATTAACCAAACTTTAACTGTTAAATGTCCCCATTTTGATGAAAATATTAAGAATATTATATGTATATATATATTGTGTTATAGGAAATGGTATATGTCATTTTTAACATTGTCTTCACGTATCATGTTAGATTGTCACAAATCTCAATGTTTTTGAAAGAGCCATTGGATAAATATGAAATATATGAATGTGATCATGTAATACTATCTTAAGTCTTTTTTACTTATGTTATACAGTCTATTTAAGCTGCATTTTTCAATACATATAAAAAATTTTCATACCCAAGAAGGTATGGAAATCTTGTATAATGATTGTTAGTGTATAATCTAGAATGATATGAACCTTGCCAGGCAGGGAATGTGATCTTTTAGCACACAGTAATGAGAATCTGAAACTTAATTTGGTCTACTCTTGAAATGGTTTTTCATACATCAGTACAAAAATCATATTTACTCAATCTTATAAACCATATTTGCAATATTGTCTAATTATGGGAAGTGAAAATTGGAATCAAAGAAAACTGCATTAATAAAAATGTATTGTAACTGGTAAAATGTAAAGTAGCTATAAGGTAACAGGTTCATTTTTGATTCCCAAACTGTTAACATCACCCTAAAGCGGCAGCTATGTCTGTTTCTGGCTTGTCCTCTTCAGCAGTTAGTATCTAATAGTAAAGGCTTTGCTAGATCAAGCTTTGTTAATATATTATTACTCTGCAAGATAAGATGAAAGTTCTAAATTCTAGGAATTGCCTAATGATCAGATACAGTTTGATTATTTAATTTTGTCTAACGATCATCCTTATTCCAAATGAATTCGGGAGATTAGCCTTCTCAGTCTTTTATGGCCAAATGATACATTTATCCAACATGAACTGAAATTCTTGTTTGGCTAAGGCAAGTTTTTCAAAATCATATGGACATGCTCACAAATACTCAGGCAGCCATTTGTTATGTAATGCTTAACCATGCTCTCCTGTGGTGATGAAAATCTGGCTTAGTTAAATTTGAATGATTTTAATAATTTATCATCCTTTGATTTTAGACTGTTATATAGAATCTGATAACGTGTATATCAAAAAAACAAATGCTGCTTAACTTCTTTGTGATGAACAAATCATGTATGTATCCAGTGTGAACGTCTCTGTCAGCTGGTGGATATGTGCTTTTTAACCATAAACAATGTATAATAAACACTAGATGACACCGTTTGTCCACAACATTTGAAATAAATGTAATTTTAGTATCCTAACCATCAGTTTATTTTAAGAAGGGAAAGAATCGGGATGTAAACAAATAGAATTCAACTTCTTAACTTTTCATGTGATATAAACTTTCTCGTTTCTCAGAATATAGACAAATAAGATTCAGCCTCTTAACTTTTCAAGTGATATGAGTATTTGCATTTCTAATAGCTCCCCCTCCCTTTTTTGCGACTGTGTGAGGATTTTTGGGGTTTTGGTATCAGTTCTGTTTCAGTTTTTATTGCTTTTGTATATATTGTATATTTTTTATTTCGTAAAAACTTGACTCTAGATTATTATATCAAGGATTATCAGGGGTAGAATATACTCATATGATAAATTAACCATTTAGTGACATAAACGAAAGTGATGATTTTAGCAGTTCTGACACAGATATTTTGTCATATTTTTAGTTTATTGAGTGACTGCCTTCCATTTCTCATAATGTCCTGCTCAAGATACTTTATTGTGAACTAGAAAGCTCGACGAATTACATCATCATACACTTATTGGAATGCTGGGAACAAATCCTGCAGTGGATGTGGAAATATTAATTTCTTTAATCTTTTCTTTGCTGATTTATCAAATTTGATTACTGAATAAATAGTTTTGCTCAAAATGCTGTAAGAAGTGCTCCATAAATTCTAAGTCATCCAGATTTTCACCTATAACTATTTTGAGCAAAAAAGTGTTTTTGTTATAATAATTTTGATGGGCATTATTAAGAAACCTAACTTGAAAATGCATTTTACTACAATTGAGATGTTTGCTACTCCACTCTTCAACAAAGTTATGCCTTGAGATTTATTTCTTAACATTTTTAGATTTTTACATTTCACTTCAGACAAAAGTGCTAAAAAATTGAGAAAACTGGGACAAATCGCAGAATATCTGATTAAATTTAAAATAAACTGCATACCAAAGGAAAATATTGCATTGATGAATTCCTTTTTGCCTGGCAAGGATATCTTGGCTTTCATCAATATGTTCCATCAAAAAGATCACATTATAGGATAAAAATATATAAGTTATGTGCAAATTTTTCCAGTTGTATATGGAATTTTTTTCATTTACTGTAGTGATGATAAGACACAGAAATGATAAGTTGTGAGGGATCTTATGTAGAAAGAGTAGTGAAAACATTAATAGACAGACTACATAAAGGAAAGATACAGGGTGGCGCGCGGCAGACGGATGGATTGAAAAGGCCATTGCTCACTTCCTAACTGTTGGCGCTGCTCGAAGGAGTCGTGGTTCGAAAGAGCGAGATCGGAAATTTTTCTCCATTTCAAGGTCAGTTCACATGATGGAATGGTCAGTAGTGCAGCATGTGTTTTGCATGGAAGCATATTTTTCAAACGGCCGTTCGATTGTTTGCCTGCAGTGCGCTTTCCATTTGGAATTCCGCATCGTCCCTTGCAGTCGAGTTCCCAATTGGAACACAATTCTTCAGTGGGTGAAAGCCTTTAGGAAATGTGTCCTTGATAAGGAGGGGCCCTAGGAGAACTGTCTCAACCCCGGAAAACATCGAGAGAGTTCGAGCTGTGGTTTAACAGTCTGGTTTTAGCAGGATTGGGCCACGAACCATACGGGAAGAGTTTGTATGGATGTTTTGCGTGACCGATTCCCTGAGAGCCTCATCTCCAAGCGAGGCGATTTGCACTGGCCAGCGCGGTCTCCAGGTTTAGCCCCCTGTGATTTTTTTCTTGTGGGGCTACCTAAAATCCCTCGTCTACAACGACCGTCCTAGGACCCTGGAAGCCCTTATAGGTAACATTGAGGCCAGCATCCAACAGGTTCCTGTAGAAATGCTGGAAAGAGTCCATGAAAATTTCAGGAAAAGTCTTAGGCAATGTATGGAGTGTGAGGGCTACCATTTGGGCAATATTTTATTCAAAACTATCTAAACTCTAATTTCCCTTGTCAGTATATATGAACAAAATTAAAAACATTTTTGTTCTTTAATATTTTGTGTTTTATTGACTTTTGATATCCATCCGTCTGCTGTGCGCCACCCTGTATAACTTATATTTGGATCACCTGTTCAATTCTCTACTTATTATTGATTATATGCGTTTCCTAAAAATGAGTATTTGTTGGATAATTTTGAAAACAAGGAAAATAATATCCAAAGCCTTTTCCACAAAGGAAACTAAAAAGAGTTGAATTGGATGTGATACAACTCGACAACATGAAAATCATTGCATTCAAAGAAAAAAGAAAGCTGTTTTTGTGCTAACAAGCATACATAAGCCAGAAATTGCTAAATCTGGCGAAAGAAAAGGATAAAATTTCTGGTGAGGACATTTTAAAACCTAAATGTATCATTGATTGTAACAAAAACATAGGTGATGTAGACATTGGAGTCAGAAGTATGAAACACATACATGTTTCTGAAAATTTGTGAACTAGTACTAAAAATTATTTTTTTGGGTTTATGGGTGAAGCAATATTAAACTCCAACATTCTTTTTGATAAAAAACATGTCACTAAAATGCAGATCCTCCTACTTAAAATTAATCTAATTAAAAAAATGTTTGAGAAATATAAAAATTATCAAGAAGAAAAACAATTTACAGTCATATCTCCACTAGCAGCTATTGGATTGTCTGGTAGGCAGTTTTCTACCCTTAACACGAACAAAAAGTGTAAAAAAAACCAGACATTGTGCATAGATTGTACAGAAACAGTGCTTCAAAAAAGAAAAATACAGAAAATAATTTATTATGAATAATTATACAGAAATACAGAAAATAATGCAAATAGTGCAATGTAGGGCTTTGCATTTTTCCATTCTTCAAGATTTTCCTCACTCAATCGTTTTAATATAAAAGTTTATTAATTATTTTGTCAATTAAAAACTTCAGAAAATTTTGAATAGCACTTATGAAAATTATTTCTCAATGCAAGTATTACTCCTTTACATATTTTCATGTAAATTAAAGGAAAAGTGTTATTATATTCTAGTTTTAATGTATATCACAACTTATGTAATAATCTGAAGCTACAGCAAAAATTACAACATTAAAACTTAAACTTTATTATTTATGAATTTTTTCTAAAGTTATGCTTAACAGTGCAAAACTCCCATCCTGTAATGCAATTCCTTCCTGGTCTGCTTCATCCTCAGGGAGCATCTTATACGAAGACACGCCATTGTGAAAAGTCTTATTGATAATTGAGTAATGCCATCAATCACTTTTCTTTTATGAATATCAATAAGTAGGTGAAATCGTTTGTGAAAACTAAACTAGTGTTACTCCTATTAACTTTGGTAATGGTGAATGGTCTGTCATTTGAATCCCAAGTCAAGATTTTTAGTTCTTAAAATTTTTTATTTGAATCTCTGGATCATTGATAGCATGTAGTGTATAAGAGCAAGAAGTGGTTCCCACTAGAATCAATGACACATCTGCTCACTGTCTATTAAAAATCAAAGTATTAATTTCTTGTTGATGAATGTAGTCAGAATTTGTGACAAATATAATTCCTTGCAGCAAACCTGGCCATGGAGTCTACGTCATGGCCAGGTTTGCTTGCATTTCTTGACTTTTTTACTCACAAGGTTGTTTACATTTTTAATGTAGTCTTTGTTGCCAAATTTAAAGTGTTAATAATAATATTTACCATTTTTACCAAATCTTTCTTAAGCTTGAGTGGCTATTGAAATTTTTATTAAAGTGCAAGATTTTGGTCTGGAATTTTTGACAGTTTGCTGCTTTAATGAGGAAGTTTTGTAATATAATTCTTCTAACACTGTTCTCTTGGCCACAACTGCTAATTCCTATTCAGAGTTTATCTCTAAAATTTTACTGGCCATTGTGTCCAATGTAAGCAGTCTCATTGCAAACTACTGAGATGTGTTACACAGAATATGGCATTTTTTCTAGCCTAAGTGATTAAAATATTCTTCAAAATACCTACTTCCAGAGATTTTATTCTGAGAAGGAGTTGGCTATATTTAATGTCATCAAGTTAGTACCCAGTGATTAAGCATTAAATGCTTTGATTTTAACTTCCTTTAAAAGTATTGAGTAATCTTTCCTTAGGAGCTGAGTATTTGTTGGCTGTGGAATCTTTTTGGATATCCCAGATATTTACTATAAATTTTAGTTCTAATTGAGTGATCAAATAATTGCATATTGTTTCTTCACTCTTGATTATTTATTTAAAAATTCCTTAACAAAAGTAATTTTCACTGTAAATTCACCAATTTTATCATTTTCACATGGCTTAAAATTTCAAGGGTAGAATATTTTTGTTGACTGATTTTTAGCTTTTAATAATAATGTTTTAACTTGAATATTTAAAATTATTAGTAGGATATTTCTATACTTTTAGTTAACTGAAAGATTTAAAATTCTTCTGTTTGCTACTGACATTGCATTATTATGATGATGCCAATACAATCTGCAGATTTTGTTATTATTAGAATGCATATATTGAAGCTGATTAGATTACACAATATAGATATGCAATCTTTTGATATTTGCTTCTAAAGTTTAATTAGATACAATTTTTGTTCGAAACAATTGTCTCGAGTCATTTGTGTGAATCTACTGTAAAAATTGCGCACCTCTAATTTCAACCATTTTCAATCTTGCTGCATTGTTAAAAATACAATAAATTCTTCTTTTTGATGTCAATAACATCTTACCTTGTTTAGAATATATTTAATGTAAAATTGGCTACTTTTTAAACTTAACAAAATGAAAAATTAGATGTGTGATGTTTCTTATTTCATTTAATGTATTGCTATGGTGTAAATTACAAAAGTTTAAATAATTTTTTATATAACTAGCTGATAAACTAGTTACAGGTGAAATTTTTGATTTATTAACAGTGAAGAATTATATTTTTTATTTATAGACACAAATATATATTAGATAATATATTTTATAAAGTTAAATTTCCTAGATTTAAAATAAGTACTAAATATATCATATAATTAACAATTAATTCTTTTATTTTATTAATACAATTGCAGTACAAAGCAAATCATTTTGCATGATTGTTTTGAAACTGTTTCTAATAATATGCATTTTATGCAACATACAAATATTTAAATTTTAATGCATGCACACCCATATATGTGTATATATATATACATATATATATATTATTGTATTATCATAATACTTTTTCTTATATTTTTAATAATTATGCAATTAAATATGCTTTTTTAATTCCAGATTCTTCTGTGTGCAGTTTTGAAGAATTTGACAAAATAGTTCAGTTCTTAAAAACTAAAATATTGCAGAAAAATAGAACTTTAAATCCTGAAATGCAACATAAAAGAGCTGTTGATTTAGCAAGAACATTCATTCGTGAACATAATATATTATCTAAGTTAGATAAGAAAAATATGAAACTTCTTTTTGAATTTGCAGATGAAAACATATAAGTTGCTTTCAGTGATATTTTTAATGGCTTTTTCTGTCATTTGTGTCTTATAATATGTTAAATATTCCAGGGAGCATTTTTTTATACATGCGACAATTTCAACTAAGGCATTTAAACTGTTATTGGCTGGAATTTTTTTTATTTGCATTTATATTTGTTAAATACAGAAGAATAAGTATTCTTTGTTTTGCATTGAGTTATTTTGTTACCAAAATGTAAAATATGTTTATAAAAATGTATAATATTTTGTTCAGTTTGGAATAAATAAAGGCTGAAAATAATTTTACTGTAATTTAAAATTTATTATTCATACTTTAAGTGAAATATGCTTGTGTAAAATATTAATTTTATATGTCGTCTAAGTTGAAAGTAAATTTAGTGCTTATATTTCTTTAAAAAATCAGTTTTCTTCTGCATTTGTACTGAGATAGAATTTGCTTTTTTCAGTGTTCTAACAAACTTCGGCTTTAAGAAATTAATCTATGAAAGGGAGTATTATTTAGTTTTAATTATAGATTAAAATTAAATAAAATTAGGGTTTTCTGAAATAAATGTGTAGGATAATTGATTTTTAAGTTGCATGAAACTGATTTTAAATCTTTTATAAAAAAGAAATTAGGGAATTGGTTTATTTCATGATTTTTTCAAATCAAAATGCAAATTAGTTACAAATTTTAAGAAACATAATTATAAGTTCTATTTTTGAATCAAAAGTTTTAAAATACGAAGATTTGTTTTATTTCAATTTATAAATTCATAAATATACATCATTCAGTTTACTACTCCCATTCTCCTGTTATAAACTTTTCTGAAAACAGAAAAAAAATTTAATGGATAAAAATTTTCATCTGATTGACAACTCTTGCTAAGATGATTTTAGATGGTAATATTAATCAGTATGATAGCTACAGAACTGAAAAAAGAGAAAGATTTTGTTGCTTAGATTTTTTTAAACTCCCTAGTTTTTACTTATACAATTCAAATAAAGTAAATGAAAGTTGTCTTGAGATTATTTTGAATAAATACTATAATATCAGAAAAAATTCATATTAGTTAAAACTCATTAGAAAATATTAATGTACTCAAATCTTTCAAAAACACTTAAGGTGATATAATCAAGCTTTCCTGATATGGGTAGCATCTCAACTAAAAAGTGGAGAACATTCAAGCAAAATTTGGTATTTATCCTATTAAAGAGGCACTTAGTAAATGTAAAAAATCTCCATTAACTTATGCTGTACTGTAGAACAATGTAAATTCAGCCATTGTACCCGATGTTTCTTTTTTTATCCATAAAAGTTTTTAATTTTAAAGTATAATTCTGAATTTTTATTTCATATTTGAATGGAATAAAAAAGCATTCCTATTTTCAAATCTGTCAATAACTTGATATGTCACAATGTTCTTTTCTTGCAAAGAATACAGAAATAGTTTTACCTTTCAAGAATTTGAGTGCAGTTGTTCAAGATTTTATCCGTAACCTTTTTTGAGATTGCAGATTTTAATGTGTTTATAAGTACCCGTGTTTAAAATGCTCAAAATAGGAAGTTTTCAGATATTTGACTTTGTATTGATCAATAAAGTAACAAAAGTGATAGTTTCACTTAAGACTAGTATCAAGCATGTTCGAACAATAAATTTTCCACTTTCAACATATTAAGTGTATCAAATAAGGGATTTTCCCATGTTTTATTCTACAATTGTTCACAAAACAAAGAACAAATGAAATAAAAGGCATATGTAATTGTTTTTAGCACGTATGCAAACAATCAACGAAATTATTGCTTGATTTTTTAAATGCAAGCACTGTAACACAAGAGGAAGTTTTATGCTGAAATATTTTTTGATTGCATTTGATAATTCCAAAATCGCTAAACTACTGAAATTTAATGAATCCAAGGCATGTGATGTGAAAATACACTGCTGGACAATTGCTTAGGACGGACCACAAATTGCTATGTAGCATAACATAAACAAATTTGGTATTTATCCTATTAAAGAGGCACTTAGTAAATGTAAAAAATCTCCATTAACTTATGCTGTACTGTAGAACAATGTAAATTCAGCCATTGTACCCGATGTTTCTTTTTTTATCCATAAAAGTTTTTAATTTTAAAGTATAATTCTGAATTTTTATTTCATATTTGAATGGAATAAAAAAACTTTCCTATTTTCAAATCTGTCAATAACTTGATATGTCACAATGTTCTTTTCTTGCAAAGAATACAGAAATAGTTTTACCTTTCAAGAATTTGAGTGCAGTTGTTCAAGATTTTATCCGTAACCTTTTTTGAGATTGCAGATTTTAATGTGTTTATAAGTACCCGTGTTTAAAATGCTCAAAATAGGAAGTTTTCAGATATTTGACTTTGTATTGATCAATAAAGTAACAAAAGTGATAGTTTCACTTAAGACTAGTATCAAGCATGTTCGAACAATAAATTTTCCACTTTCAACATATTAAGTGTATCAAATAAGGGATTTTCCCTTGTTTTATTCACAATTGTTCACAAAAACAAATGAAATAAAAATGTAATTGTTTTTAGCACGTATGCAAACAATCAACGAAATTATTGCTTGATTTTTTAAATGCAAGCACTGTAACACAAGAGGAAGTTTTATGCTGAAATATTTTTTGATTGCATTTGATAATTCCAAAATCGCTAAACTACTGAAATTTAATGAATCCAAGGCATGTGATGTGAAAATACACTGCTGGACAATTGCTTAGGACGGACCACAAATTGCTATGTAGCATAACATAAACAAATTTGGTATTTATCCTATTAAAGAGGCACTTAGTAAATGTAAAAAATCTCCATTAACTTATGCTGTACTGTAGAACAATGTAAATTCAGCCATTGTACCCGATGTTTCTTTTTTATCCATAAAAGTTTTTAATTTTAAAGTATAATTCTGAATTTTTATTTCATATTTGAATGGAATAAAAAAACTTTCCTATTTTCAAATCTGTCAATAACTTGATATGTCACAATGTTCTTTTCTTGCAAAGAATACAGAAATAGTTTTACCTTTCAAGAATTTGAGTGCAGTTGTTCAAGATTTTATCCGTAACCTTTTTTGAGATTGCAGATTTTAATGTGTTTATAAGTACCCGTGTTTAAAATGCTCAAAATAGGAAGTTTTCAGATATTTGACTTTGTATTGATCAATAAAGTAACAAAAGTGATAGTTTCACTTAAGACTAGTATCAAGCATGTTCGAACAATAAATTTTCCACTTTCAACATATTAAGTGTATCAAATAAGGGATTTTCCCATGTTTTATTCTACAATTGTTCACAAAACAAAGAACAAATGAAATAAAGGCATATGTAATTGTTTTTAGCATGTATGCAAACAATCAACGAAATTATTGCTTGATTTTTTAAATGCAAGCACTGTAACACAAGAGGAAGTTTTATGCTGAAATATTTTTTGGTTGCATTTGATAATTCCAAAATCGCTAAACTACTGAAATTTAATGAATCCAAGGCATGTGATGTGAAAATACACTGCTGGACAATTGCTTAGGACGGACCACAAATTGCTATGTAGCATAACATTAAGCGAGACATGAGGCCTAGTAGGATAAAATAGTTGCCCCACTGTTCAGACATTAGAATAAAGAATAATTATTGTTCTGTGGAAAGTACAAAAGCTGTGAAACATCTGAATGAAATAAAATGTTTATTTGATGCTGCAAACGGAAAAATGGAACAATGCATCTAAAAGTTAGCAGGGACCTTGAAGAAAGGTATCAGTACAGGATATGTCCACCGTGCAACTATCCACACTACGTATCATACTTTGCACAACATTATCCAGCAGCTATTGAGGCCATTTATCCCATTCCTCTGGCAGTGTACGAATGAAGGTGTTCTTGTTTGTCGCGGAGGATAGTTTTGAACAGCAACTTGCCTCCCCAAAGCATCCCACACATTTTCAATGGGGTTTAGATCTGGAGAACGTGATGGCCAAACGAGGCGTTGAATACCCTCGCTGACTAGACAATCCTGAACAGCGAGTGTTCGATGACATGTTGCGTTGTTGTCCATAATAACAAATTTATCACCGACAGCACCACGGAAAAGACGAACAGTAAAACTTCATTAAAGTATCGTTGTCCCGTCATAGTCCCATTCGCAACCACATGCAAGGCGTGCCTCCATTGATCATGATACCGGCCCACACCATGACACTGCATGTCGGATATCGATCCCTTTCCTGGATATTTTCTGGACGATAAGCAGCACCACTCTCGCTCCAGATCAGTTGGCGTCTACAGTCCGATGACAGACAGAACCTATTCTCATCTGAGAATAGTACGCATGCCCGGTCCTGTTCAGTCCAATTGCGATACTCACGACACCATTGCAAAAAGGCAGTACGGTGCTGTCTGGTCAATGGGACACACACAACAGGTCTGCGGGCGTATAGTCCTCCTCCCGTCAAACGTCTGGCAACAGTTTTTCGGGAGATCTGCTCTCCTGTGAGGCAGCAAGAAACTTATTTGCCACCTGCTGAGCTGTGGTACGCTTGTTCCCTTTGCTGATAGGACAATATATCTGTCTTCTGCAGGCGTCGTACTTCAAACACGACCTCCCCCATGCCGCCTACTACACATTCCAGTAGTTTTAAATGATTTCCACAGCCGTGAAACAACGCTGTAAGCGATGTCGAACTCTCTGGCAACATCTGTTATTTTTCGCCCTTCTTCGATCTTACCAAGAATTCGGCCACGCATAAAATCATCTAAGTGACATGCCAAAAATTTCAAGTTCGTCTATTAAATCTTTCCTGTGAAACTTTGACTTGAAACAACAAATGTCCACACGCGTCAAAACCTTTAAAGCTCTTATGAACGTTATCAAGTGATGAACAGACGGGAAAAAAATTTGCATACGCATACTTCTTCTTACTATATCCCGCACTTATTCTAATTTTTCACATTTTGCTTCCTTTCATTTTGTGGTTGCTATGGATGATAGTGTTATCCGTCCTTAGCAATTGTCCAGCAGTGTATTTGGAATTGCTCCTTTCCGAAGTCGGATGTATGAAATATAATTTCATCTGGTTGTTTTATATTTCGATGAAACAAAGGATAATTACATATCTTATTGATCTGAAAAGGAATGCAAGATAATTAACTATTGTGTTTTTTTCCTCTTGTGCGGGCAGAGAATCGAATAAAATTTAATCAGAGTCAAAAAATTATTTAATTTAAAAAAATAACACATTTCCTAAAAAGGCTTAAATGTCTAGAATTTTTTGCAATGTTACAGGACTGTATCAAAGTTAATTTGTCATTCCATTAAAAAACTAATGCTTATCTGAATTATTGAAGACTAAAATTTGATATTGATACACATGCTACTTGCACACACTGATTAACAATGTACTAAAATAATTTAATTTAAGATATTTAAATAATTTTTTTATTAACTGTATGAACGGTTTAACTTTTCAGCAATTGGGAGAGAAGAATAACATGTTTCATCATGTATTACTGGTGAATTTGTTACTTTGTGTCTATCGGTTCAAAAGCATGGAGTCATGAATGGTAACGTGTGCTATTAATAGCACACCCTTGCAGACAAATAATTAAGCTAATCTAAAAGAATGTTTAATTATTTGCCCTATAAGTGCATTAGAAACATGGAAAAATTATCTCAAAATTAAAAAAAAAATTATCATTTAATTTCATTTGTATTTTTTCTCCAAATCTTATACTTTTCGGAAAAATGTTCCATTGATACTCTGTTTAATAACCAGAATGAAGTAGTAAGATATGTATAGGTGCCTCTCCTATAACAGTTACACTCTAATACGATAGGATAAAATGTGAAAACCCTCGTACAGCGCGTTTTCTCTTTAACAAATTATAAAATAATAACAAAAATATATTGAATATAGAATCAGAGGCCGCGAACCAGCTCCCGTAAACCCTGGTGTTATGCGATCCGTGCCTAGGTCTAATTGGCACCGCGGTATTGGTGTCTTAACGGAGCCTCTAGTTGCTTGGCGAACTTCTAGAGTAATTTGCCTTGCCCAGTAACTCAGGCAATGCTGGGTGGACTTATATTACCTGACCTTTTTAATTGTTATCTTGTGGCTGAAAAGACACAAGAAGTAACAAACCTTTCTGCATTTGCAGGTGAAGCCTCTAAAGTAGACCTTGCTGAAAAAGGCAAGGGAACTCAAGAGGCAATCTTGTAAAGGGGCAGCTATGAATCCTTCACTTGAGGTAGAAATGACCTCCAAACCATCTTCTTCTGGTGAAAGTCAGGAAGCTATTCCTAACATGACTGACTTTCTGACCAGATGGGACTGTTTCAGCAGGACCTTATCTGCTGGAAATGTCATATGCAAGAGGAAACGGCAGAACATGTCATTTACGAATGTGAGGCTCTTGCTCTCCCTAGATTAACTTCCTTAGGCTTCATTCATACTAGAGAGTTACACCTAGACTCCATTAAAGGGTTATCGGACTTTATTAGTAAAGTGGGTGACCCGAGCAACTGGAACTAGGAAACATTGGGTTTGGAGTTATTGGTACAAAATGCTGATAAAAGCAGAGGTGCCCAATGACATACAAACCCAATTTTAAGAAGAAGAAGAAGGGGACTCCTTCCGCGCCATATTGAAAACGAGCTCTAATGTTAAGTCTATGGAGAAATTTAAAAACATATTTCTCAAGTTCTATTATAGCTAGACCTTCACATTTTGTAGGTTTTCCTAATGCACAAAAATAATAATTTATTCTGTTTTGAAATTTATTTTTAAAATTATTTTAACTATTTTTAAATTGGCTCAGTAATTTGATAATATGCTTTAAACATTAATAACTTAAAAAAGGTAAAAAATTTAGAAATTTTAAAAACAGACTTAATATGTACATATATTTATAAATGCCAACAAATTTTTATTTTTATTTTATCTACAAAAAATTTTTTTATTTGTCAGCATAAAACTTAAAATTTTTCGCAAAAATTAGCAACGCCCACATGGCGGATGAATACTTGGTTGTTTAAATAATCAATCCAATCAATTGCATGCTTTAGTCAACAAACTCCTCCTCACACACTAAAATTTGAAGTTTGGTTTTTCGCAGTTCTCTAGGAGATAATTTGTGTGTTCCCTTCCCTCATCCCCAGCAAAAGCTGCGGGTGTTCCTAGTATCCGGTATCTTCCTGTAAAAATATGCTTCTAAATTGGCGCGAGAAGGGACATTTCTTTCCCCTTTACTATATACGAGAGGCTCTGATGATTTCCCTGTGACGAATCTTCATCTTTCCAGAGCGCTCCTGCAATAATTTTCACGAAAAATGATGGACATTATATATATATATATATATATATATATATATATATATATATATATATATATATATATATATATATATATATATATATAAACTTTAAACAGCTAAATCTATTGAAAAAATTTAAAATTTATACAGTTCTCATGTAGTGATCTTTTTTAATTCTTTATTTATATTTTTGATGCAATTTTTCAAGAAATATATCTACATGATATGATATTGCAATACATATCTATAGACATTGTAAAATTCATCAATACCATATATTTTAATCTTTGTTTTATAAAAACTTCTTAAAATTTGTTGTTTTTCTTAATTTTATATTTGATTCTAAGTTTATTGTTTACTGAGTTTGGATGCAGAATTAACTTGAACATTTCAACAAAACCTACGAAATATTTATTTATCCATGAAAAATATAAAAATTGTTTATTATTAAATATAAATAAATATTGTATATATATATATATATATTTGTGTGTGTGTATGTAAGCATATACATACATGTTTGTATACATATTTCTTTTGATTTTGATGGTTATTTCTTCTAAGTTTCGGATTCTTGGTAAGTAAAAGCATTCCTTTCTAAATCGGAATACGTATGTTTCGATGATGTTTGGGACAGTAATAAATATGTCCATAGGCCTTACACAATTCAAAATTTTAGAAAGAATATCCCACTTATAAGTTATTATGAAACTTGTAAAGTGTAGGAAATTGGGATACACTCTTGAACAAATGTGTTATAGAACATTCTCAGAGTATCGTAAATGTCACTTTTATTAATTCAAATATGACATCAATGCACCAAAATTAAATCTTTCGAAATATATCCAAGCATATAAAAATGCATGTTGTGAGTCATGGCATGCAGTTTTAGTATTCTAAAAATTAAAAATTTTACATGCATTACATATAATACATTTGTAAAATTGTATCCTCCTTTTTTATTCTCTCTCTCTCTCTCTGTAGGAGAATATATCACATTTCCTACGAATTTTATATTACTGATATTGAATGATTCGGCGGATATTACGTATAGGATCGATATGACAATCAGGAAGATTTATTAAAAAAAGCTTTAAATGAAGCTTTTGGAAAGTCGAGTGTTTTTTGAAATCTCTATATTCAATTATAATTTTCCTCAAGATTTATCCTATTTTTTATTAATGAAATCTTATATCTACCAACAATCTAATAAATTTTGATAAAATTACATTAAAAAATGTTTTATAATTTTATAAAATCTGTCTCTTCAGATTTTCTTTCACAAAACAAGGGTTTCTACTAATTATTCAAATTATCATTAGCACTTTATAATGCCTTTGTTAATCTGTTTAATTACAAGAATAGATTTAAAAAATTGTTTTACTTTTAATCTATCTATACCAGTCCATTTTGATTTTTTTAAATATCCATGGTAAATCAAATATTTATAAAGCACCCTTCTTCCTCAGCAATGAAATGTGAAATATCAACTGGAAAAACAAAAAATTTAACACAGTATTTTATATATTATAACTTCACCGTTATTACTTGCATATGGAATTCCAGATGTTGGGGGAAAGCTTGGATACAAATTGTAAGACCTTGTAGGGGCTGGGGAGATCTTGGACTTACATGTGGTTGCCCGGAGCACAACACTTTCGCCCTGGCTACATTCAAATTTTATGTCTTTCGGACACAAAAAGCCGAAATCTCTCACCACTGCCAGAAGGAAACTTGGTCGGTAGAAAATGGTTCCTCGAAAGGAGGAAGAAATGTTGTTGTCTTGTGCCAGCTAGACTGGCAACATGGGGTGTGCTGCTCCACGGGGAAGAAATCCATCAAGTGCTGTCCGAAAGTCTCGTTCTGAAGCACTCATAAAAGACTTCTACACGAGTTTTTATTATTGCCTTGTACATTTTATTTACAGCAATCGTAAATAGTATAGGAAGACAGATCCAAGTTTCTTTTGCTCAAGACAATTGAATGCGCTATTTCTTGACGTAGTTGCTACCAAAACTGAAGAAATAAGCATTCCAATCAGTTACGTACTTCAATTAGAAGAAAGAAAAACAAAGGACAAAATTTGAATGCATGGAGAGAAAAGGACGATTTATTCTGGAAAGAAGAAATGGAGGATAAACTAAAAAACTTTTACCATGATTGCTTATTACCAGAGATAATTGATCCCAGATAAACGCGATCAATGAAAATCAGAGATCATCCATCCATAATCGAAGCGAAAAATAAAAAACAATACGGCAAAATAAAGTTTAAATAATTTTAAAAAGTAAAAATCTAACATTTTTTGTATTAACAAATACCAAAAAACTTCTTAAAATATTAATATTTTTTCCACACACACACACAGATGTGTACAGATTGTAAATCTCCTATCTTTAAATATAGGATATATATATATATTATTGAATGATTGTGTAGCTATTATAACTTCATTATAATAGCTACACAATCATTCAATAATACATTTTTACATTTTTTGAACTACTAAATGCAAATTTTTGAAGAAATTTCTTCACATTTTATCTTTAGATCATGAATAATTTTTTAATCAATCTCTAACATAAAATAAAAATTACCTTATTATTTATTTTACACATCTTTTTGAATACATTAATATACTAACAAAAATAACATGTGATTACATTTCATATTTATATATGTACGTACGTATTTAAAATTTCTTATTTCTTTTAGAAATTTAAATCAAATAATTTCATTTTTATAATCTTTTATACATTTTGGTCTAAAGCATACGCAAGTGGAAGTTTAGAAAATTATTATCTTTATTTAGCAACATTTGTTAGTAAACTTATAATATTTTTATGGAAAAGTAAAGTTAATACCAGCAAATAATAAAAATGCAAAATATGTGGTATAAAACATTTTCATTTGTTGATGTCCTAAAACATATTTTATGTCGAAAATTAAAATTATGACGAAATCAGTTCAAAAAGGTATGACTGAGATGCGAAAATACATTTTACAAAATGTATAAAATGCTACTATTGAACTCAGTATAATAGCACTTATAATTTTCGAAAATTAGAAAAGGATAAAAATAAAAGTGATATCTGAACCGCCTTTTCGTTTCCTGGGTGCGAACAGGAATGGAATTCAACTACCAAGCAAATAGGGCCTGCGTACGATATTTTACCGCCATGAAAAAGAGAAACAGTTGGCTCATTACGTATACACTTTCCCAACTTGACCCCAGAGTAGTAGTGTAATGTCTTTAGGAATCAACTAGGATTGCTCTTTTCTCATTCAGTTTGCCTTGCAATATGTTTATATATATATATATATATATATATATATATATATATATATATATATATATATATATATATATATATATATATATATATATATATATATATATATATATATATATATATATATATATATATATATATATATATATATATATATGTATGAAAAATCTTAAGAGTTGCATTTTCATATTTCCAGCTTTAAATATATTTTGATAAACAGTAGTACTGAAAAATTATAAAAAGTAGATGATTATTATATGCTGAAAATAGTTTAAAATCCTCTAAAAAATGCTTAGTTCAAGTGCGAAAACGATTAAGAAATTAAAATCAAATGAAGAAAACACTTTTAAAAGAAGCACAAAAATTAAAAACAATAATATATATAAAAATACTTTAATAGGAAAATATAAATTTGATGGTGATGGAGAAGAATAATTTATTTATTTATATACCTATATAAAGATGAGAAAAATATATAGCTAAATTGTCGCTTGATACTTTAAAATGAACACTATAAGATCATCTTCAAAATTTTATGATTTTTGGCGAGTTAAAATGAGAATAAATACGCTAAGAATTAATATAAAAACAATATTTAAAGATGATGTTATAAATTTGGCTGCAGGCTTGGAGCTCTGATGTTGGATACCTGGAGTTCTGAAATTTTGTTACAGATGAAGAAAATTTAAGAAATTTGAAAATGGTATATACATTGAATTTAGATGAAATGTGAGACCCTAATCTATTTTACGACATTTCGAGGAATTTAGAGTATTTTGTAATGTTAATGATTTTATTGAGAAACACATTCTATTTTAATTTGTTGAGAGGCTAAACTTTAGCACACATACACACAAGAAAGATCATTTGCTTATTCCCAAAGTCAAGATTATATTTAATTCTTAAATTAAAGACTCTATTTTTCTTGAAGTGAATTCACTTCTTCAGATACGAATGATGATATCTCCATATTTGAACTCATAAGTGCGGATTATGTAATAGGTTATATTGTTTTTAAAGTTTGCTTAGAAATATATCAAGAAACAATGTCGAGATGCCTGATCAATCTATATAGAGAGGTATAGACTTTCCATTAAAAATTTTAAAAACGTACGTACATATATAAATATGAATTGTAATCACATGTTATTTTTGTTAGTATATTAATGTATTCAAAAAGATGTGTAAAATAAATTATAATGTAATTTTTATTCTATGTTAGATATTGAATAAAAAATTATTCATGATCTAAAGATAAAATGTGAAGAAATTTCTTCAAAGATGTGCATTTAGTAGTTCAAAAAATGTGATAAGAATACGCTCGAGTATGTGTATTTTTATCACAATGATGTGATAGAATTCACACATCACTACAAATACACCCCTTTATCGTAATTTCTCAGCTTTTTTTCGACAAATTCAACTTTTCGTTTCTTATTTAATTTATTGGGAAGTTTAAAAATGTTATACTTTACACTTGATTATGAAAAACTTTTTCCGCTGAACAACAGTTGCTGATAGTTTATTAATCTTTTTTAACACTTATTTTTTTACGTGATACTTACAGCCTATTTTAATACATTACGCAATTTACAATTAAATAGTGCTATCAACAGCAGTAGGAAACAGTAATTACTCTGAAATTCTTCAGAACGATATTATCTACAAAAAAATCTATTTTTTAAGCTTTATGAAGAATATATGTCAACCAGTATGTAATAAGCTAGTGAAAGCATAAAAATTTGTATTCCATTTATTTTGAAGACTATTGAAATTTGAAATACATAAAATAATAACATATAATTACATTATAATAGCTACACAATCATTCAATAATATATATATTATATATAAAATATCCTATATTTAAAGATAGGAAATTTACAATCTGTACATATCGGTGTGTGTGTGTGGAAAAAATATTAATATTTTAAGAAGTTTTTTGGTATTTGTTAATACAAAAAATGTTTGAGATTTTTTACTTTTTAAAATTATTTAAACTTTATTTTGCCGTATTGTTTTTTATTTTTCGCTTCGATTATAGATGGATGATCTCTGATTTTCATTGATCGCATATATCTGGGATCAATTATCTCTGGTAATAAGCAATCATGGTAAAAGTTTTTTAGTTTATCCTCCATTTCTTCTTTCCAGAATAAATCGTCCTTTTCTCTCCATGCATTCAAATTTTGTCCTTTGTTTTTCTTTCTTCTAATTGAAGTACGTAACTGATTGGTATGCTTATTTCTTCGGTTTTGGTAGCAACTACGTCAAGAAATAGCGCATTCAATTGTCTTGAGCAAAAAAAACTTGGATCTGTCTTCCTATACTATTTACAATTGCTGTAAATAAAATGTACAAGGCAATAATAAAAACTCGTGTAGAAGTCTTTTATGAGTGCTTCAGAACGAGACTTTCGGACAGCACTTGATGGATTTCTTCCCCCGTGGAGCAGCACACCCCATGTTGCCAGTCTAGCTGGCACAAGACAACATTTCTTCCTCCTTTCGAAGAACCATTTTCTACCGATCAAGTTTCCTTCTGGCAGTAGTGAGAGATTTCGGCTTTTTGTGTAGTAAAGTCATAAAATTTGAATGTAGCCAGGGCGGAAGTGTTGTGCTCCGGACAACCACATGTAGGTCCAAGATCTCCCCAGCCCCTACAAGGTCTTACAATTTGTATCCAAGCTTTCCCCCAACATCTGGAATTCCATATGCAAGCAATAACGGTGACGTTATAATATATAAATTACTATGTTAAATTTTTTTGCTGTTGATATTTCACACTTCATTGCTGAAGAAGGATGCTTTATAGATATTTGATTTACCATGGATATTTAAAAAAATAAAACTGGACTGGTATAGGTAGATTAAAAGTAAACCAAATTTTTAGGTCTATTCTTGTAATTGAGTAGATTAATAAAGGCAATATAAAATGCTAATGATAATCTAAGTAATTAATAAAAAACCCTTGTTTTGTGAAAGAATATCTGAAGCTACAGATTTTATAAAACTTTTGGAAAGTAAATTTATCAAAAATTACTAGATTGTTGGTAGATATCAGATTTTATTAATAAAAAATAGGATAAATCTTGAGCAAAATTATAATAGAATATGGAGATTTAAAAAAAATACTTGACTTCCAAAAGTCGCATTTAAAGTTTTTTTTTTAAATAAATTTTTCCGATTGTCCTATCGATTCCATACGCAATATCCGCCGAACCATTGGATGTCAGTAATATAAAATTCGTAGGAAGTGTGATATATTCCTACAGAAAATAATAAAGGAGGATACAATTTTACAAATGTATTATATGTAATGCATGTCAAATTTTTGATTTTTAGAATACTAAAAATATATGCAATGACTCACAACACATGCATTTTTTAAATACCAGAATATATTTTAAAAGCTTTAATTTTGGTGCATTGATGTCATATTTGAATTAATAAAAGTGATATTTTCGATAGTCTGAGAATCTTCTGTAACACATTTGTTCAAGAGTGTTTCCCAATTTCCTGCACTTTACAAGTTTCATATTAACTAATAAGAGAGATATTCTTCCTAAAATTTTAAATTTTGTAAGGCCAATAAACATATTTATTATTGTCCAAAACATCATCGAAACCGATACGTATTCCGATTTAGAAATTAATACTTTTACTTACCAAAAAACCGAAACTTAGCAGAAATAACCTCAAAATCAAAAGATATATATCTATACATACATACATATATCTATCTATATATATTTAATAATAAACAATTTTGATATTTTCAGGGATAAATAAATATACCATGGTTTTTGTTGAAATTAATTCTGCATCCAAACTCAGCAAGCAAATAACTTAGGATCAAACAAAAAATTAAGAAGTTTTTATAAAACAAAGATTTAAAAATATGGAATTGGTGAACTATGCAATGTCTATAGATATGTGTCACAATATCATATCATGTAGATATACTTCTTGAGACTTTACATCAAAAATATAAAAGAATTAAGTTCATTACATAAGAAATGTTTTTAATAGATTTAGCTGTTTAAAGTATATATATATATATATATATATATATATATATATATATATATATATAATGTCCCATATAAGCCCATTTTTCGTGAAAATTATTGCAGGACCGCTCTGGAAAGATGAAGATTCGTCACAGGGAAATCATCAGAGCCTCTCGTATATAGTAAAGGGGAAAGAAAAGTCCCTTCTCGTGCCAATTTAAAAGCATACTTTTACAGGAAGATACCGGATACTAGGAACACCCGCAGCGTTTGCTGGGGATGAGGGAAGGGAACACACAAATTATCTCCTAAAACTGCGAAAAACCAGACTTCAAATTTTAGTGAGCGAGGAGGAGCTTGTTGACTAAAGCATGCAATTGATTGGATTGATTATTCAAACAAATCAAGTATTCATCCGCCATGTGGGCGTTGCTAATTTTTGCGAAAAATTTTAAGTTTTATGCAGACAAATAAAAAAATTCTATTGTAGATAAAGTAAAAAAATTAATTTGTTGGCATTGATAAATATATGTACATATTAAGTCTGTTTTTAAAATTTCTAAATTTTTTACCTTTTTTAAGTTATTAATGTTTTAAGCATATTATCAAATTACTGAGCCAATTTAAAAATAGTTAAAATAATTTTAAAAATAAATTTCAAAACAAAATAAATTATTATTTTTGTGCATTAGGAAAACCTACAAAATGTGAAGGTCTAGCTATAATAGAACTTGAAGAAATATGTTTTTAATTTTCTCCATAGACTTAACATTAGAGCTCGTTTTCAATATGGCGCGGAAGGAGTCCCCTTAAGTGGAAAATAGAAAAGGGATACTTGGGAATTGAAAGATCTCTTTGGGTTGGAGAGGGAGACATTATGAATTTATATTGCGAAATAAAATACGCATGTACATTTGTTTTGTTTCAGTTAATAAAATAAATGAGTTCAGAAAACAAATAATCGTGGCATATCTATTTAGAGATTATCGTTCTTTTTCAAATATATGACGTTTTTTAAATATAAGAAAAGCATGATATTCTTGTTATGTATTTAGGAATTTTTATTTACTTTTATTTTTGTTATTATTTCTTGTAAAAATTAAATTTTATTTTATCAACATATATAACATATTTATTTGAACCTTAAATTACGTCAGATTTCTTAAATTAAAAAAATATTTAAATTAAATCTGCTAACATATTTTCATTGTTTTTTTACTATGTATATTTTTTATTATAATTATAGTATAAATGTGTTTATTTTTTATGCAACCATGTTTTATTTTCACTAAATTTTACTGTAAATATATAGAATTTATAAACTTTTAGAAAAAACTCGTTCTTTTGTATTTTTTACCATACGATTTTTTTTATTCAGATAATGAGAATGTTGATTTAAACCTAAAAAAGGTAGTTTATTCATTTTAGTTTAAAGCTTCGAAATGAAAAAAAGATTTAATTAAGTTAATTTTTACCTTATCTTTTTATTTATACCATCATGTGTTACTGTCATGTTTATTTCTTAAATTATGGATTGATGTAAATGAAATATATGTATTTCTGTTCTTCCATTTTGTATTAAACATTATTTCTCAATATTTTACCTTAAAACATTATAACATTTAGATAGTTTGTAAAACTGTTTTATACTTTTTGATATCTATTGAAATTTTATGCAACTATATCTGATATAAAATGATTATTTTTACTTAAACATTATTAATACAGTTTTAATTGCAAAGCTACTTTATTTAACCATAAATTGATTAAGTTTTAGGAAACTGAACCAAGATATGTGAGTTAATGCAATTTTTATTTTAAAAAAACTGGTTTATCTACTACATAAAAATATAAACAAATAAACGTCTTTTATAAAAAAAATTTCTATCTATTATACATAAAAAATTTACTATGTTTGTCTAGTTAATGTTTAATTATAGAAAAATAAAGGAAATTTAATTTAAGTTGATTTTTTTTGATTAATTGCTGTATTTTTGTAAGCAAACTAAAATAAAACTTCTTTGTAATTGATTAAAACTCCCACTTTACAATTCTTTGCAAAATATTTACCAGTTAATTATAAAAATTCATTTATATAATTGGAAAGTCTTACCAAATTCTATAAAAAATTAAGCTGATTAGGTTGAAAAATAGAAATCATATTATCTAATCTAATTTTTTATATATTAAGTAACATTGGAAGTCATTGAAAATTATTGGGTAATGGGAAAATTTACTTAGAACAGATATAAATTCTGAAAACAAATGTAAGTAACAAAATGTCATGATTTTTATACTGAATGAAATACGTTTAAGAAAATTTAGAAATTTAAAAAAAAAAAAAAAAAAAACACGGTTTGTAGATAAATAACTTGCATTTCTTTGCCTCATACTAGAAATTAAAGCATTACTGGTAAAACAAAATCTTGCAATTAATGAAATGTTGCATAAACAATAAGAATTATTTTTTATAGATCTTTTTATTAATAATTAAGTGAATGCTTATTTACAAATGATAATAATTTAAATTAACTTTAATTATATTAATTAATTTTATGGAGAAATATAAATTATTGATCTACTTATTTAGTTTTAATTAATTGTTGTCGTTATATTTTAATCTGACAGATGGCAGTACAAAAGAAATTCTAACAAGTACAAAATGTAACGGGTAAAATACTTATTACTTTAAAAGTAACTGTACTCAGTACGTACTAAGTACTGGAAAAGTAACAAGGTCCCATCCCTACATCACAGGTGAGACTGTGGCAAGAGTATTTGTCAACTGAACTTCCACTTTGGAACTCCTTCAAAAATACTTCCAGACCAAAACTACCGACTCTTTAAAGCACTAATATAATTGTTGAATATCAAACGAATTCTCTTCTCCTCTTACCATCCTTAAAACAACGGAATGATAGAAGAGTTGAACCGGGATTTAAAGGCTAACCTCAAGACTTAAAACGCGGAACATTGGTCTTGGACGCTCTACCATTCATTTTAGTCAACATTGGCTCGTCTGAAGATCTCAAGACGCTTTACTTCTTTAAGACTAACAACAGCTTCAAGTCATTCAGAAAAAAATGTTCATCTTGCATTAAATAAATGCAGCCATGTTTTCATCAGAAATGACATAATTATGAAACTCTTATAAGCAACAGACAGTAGCTCAGAGACTTTATATGTTTGGCGATCATTGTCTTTGACGATGTTTTAGTATATATTTTCCCCAATAATACAGAATTCTTTCACACACACACATTTCATTTTTACACACAACCTTAACGGTAGTTACTAAATTAATCAAGCATTTTTGATAAAAAAAAAATGTTTGCAAAGATATCTTACCAATTCGTAAAATGTTATCTAAATTATTACCTGCAGATAATTTGTAGACTTCTAAAAATCCATTTTTATAATAAAATAGTAGCCGTCATTACACAATGTGAAAAAATTTATATATAAAATATATTACTAATTATCGAGTATAATTTCAACAAAAGATAAAAATATTGTTTTTCACATAGATAGAAAAATAGATAAAAAAAATTTTTTTAAACGTATTTAGAAATAAGTTTTTCTGTGAGTTGTATGATCTAGTAACATTTGATAGTGATAATGAAAGTTATGTATTAATGCAAAGAATTATTTCACAGTTTGTATATTAAAAAGAATTTCAAAGAAATAAATTCTTAAAAAATTAACTTTGAGAGTTTATTAGATCTAAAAATCTTAGAATAAAACAAATCCAATATGAAATTTGTAAAAATTTAAAATACATTTAGAATATTCTAGAATTAAAAGTTATTGAAATAAGTAATTCAAATATAAGATTAAAGAAACTGAACAAAAATCTATATTTACATACTGTTAAAAAAATCTATGAGAAAATGGTGAATTTTTGGATGAAAAAAGTGCCAATTAACCAGGTAATGTTGTTATAGCCTATGTTATGCCTGGTTGAGAGAAAGTAGAGTATTGGCTTAAGAAATTAGTGATTTTAAAGAATAAATATTATTAATTTTGTATATCATAATATAGTTCAATTTGATGGGTTTTTTTATAAAAAAATGCTTCCATTTTTAAAAAATTGGAAAATTTAAAAAAACTAATTCATTGTTTTTGTTTAATGTTCTTTCTTTACCGATCCATTTATTTATTTAAAAATCATAAAACACAAAAAAATAGTGTGCAAGAATGTGTAACTCAGTATGGATATTAATATACTTCAATAAATAAGACACTGAAAAATATATTCAGATTTCTTATAATTATAATTTGAATGTTAGAAATCTAGTTATAATTTGAAATTATGACAAATTTGAAATTAAGAAATAATTTGAAATTAAGTGAAACTAAGCAAAATATGTACTTTTACTTAAATCCTTTTTTCAATTAGAAATGTATTTTCAATAAATAACTGGAAAAATAGAACTGGTGATGTATAAATATTATAATTTCTACTAAACCTTATAAGTGTGTAATAAAGATTTTTTTATTTAATAAATTATACCCTCAATATTTGAGCAAATTTAAGAAATAGTTTATTTACAAGGTCAACTTAACTTAAGCAAAATACATTGAGTACACAATAAATACACAATAAAAATTTAATTTTTATAAATGAATTAAATTACAAAGACAAATATGGAGATAAAATTTTATTGAGAGTTTTACATGATCAATTTAAGAAAAATATTAAATTTCAAATAAAATTACAGTACATAGTAGGAATATTGAAATAGACTAACTGAAATTAATTTAAAACCAACAAATTAATTTTAGGAGTTAAAGCAATAAGAAAATCAAATAATTTAAAACAGTAAAAAATTATTAGTATGATTTAAATTCAAGCATACCATGCAAATATTCGTAAAAAATCTCTGTAATTAATGTTACCACTCAGTGATTTATCAAAATATTCAAGTATGTGAAATTGGTCTTCTGCAGAAATTTGAATGCCCAGCTTTTTTAAAATATTTACTAATGCTTTAAACTGAACTACTCCTGATAATTTAGAATCAATACGATGCAGGTGAAAACGGATAGTTCTAAAATTTCTCACTATAGCAGATTCCATACGTTCTATTATTTTCTGTAGATGTGGTGCTTCAGAATACAATAATTCCTGTTAAAAGAAAAATGAAGTAAAAAAAATAATCTTACACAATACTGATAAACTAAACTAGTGCACACATATTGTTCCCCACACAAATAATTTTCATTTAATTAAGAAAGATCTGAACCTTCTATCACTAATTTTTTTAATAAATAGTAATATATATATTATCAGCCTGTAAATTAATATGAACATAAAATTTGGTCATTTTCAATTTGATATACTAATGTTGAGAATAGAATAAAATTAGTTAACAAAAACAAAATTATTTTTCGAGATTTAAATGCTAGTATTAGCTATTTTTAAATTTTACACATTATTGAACATGTATATATATTTTCTTTGAACTTCTCAATAAAATAAACAAAATGATGATTTCAACTGAGATATTTAAAGATATTTATTCATAAGCTAAATGAGTGTGAATTTATATTTTCAGAATGTTTTTAACTCTCACAAAACCTGCCAACATTCAGCTCATCTCATCTTTCAAATTAAACTTTAGGATATAAAAGTGTATTTTAAATTTTATTAAGGTTTGTAAACATGATATCAATATAAGCATAGACACAGGTAAATTAATTCCCATGAAAGTTCTAAAAGAAAATTAGGTTTTTATCTTAAATATCAAAGAAAAGAAATTTCAGAAATTAATAACCAAAATAATATGTATTTAATTAATTTAATATGTAATAATTTTTTTATCATATTTGTATGCAAAATTTTCAAAGAGAGTTCAAATTTGTAGTCTAATAAAACTTAATAATATAAATAGAATTAAATATCAATAAATATGAGAACTTATCATTCCATTTTTAGGAAGTTGGTTGGTTGGTTGGTTGGGTTTTATGGCGCAAGGTCCAAAAACGGACATGCTGCGCCTCCATTTTTAGGAAATATGAATATCTTGTTCCTCTGAAACATGTGCATTTGGATTTTTCTATGTATGTAAGGCAGTGCTTCTCTGCAAAATTGTTTTTTTTTTTGTCAAATGTTATTTCATGTGACAGCTATAATACGAGAGTTATGAGTTCATTGAAGAGTGCTAAAGATAATCAATTTTGTTTCAAACAATATTCTGAAATTAAAAAGAAGTCTCAATGCTTGACTGAGTGGTTATGTATCCTTTATATATTTTTTGTTTCTAATCTTTTCCTTTAGATTAAAATTCACACAGCCTATTAAACGCATATTTATCAACATTTTATGCATTTAAAATTTTCTTACGATGACATTAAAAGTAGCATACCAAAAGAGCATTACAGAAGTTGAGAAGAACTTAGAGACATAATAAAAAAATGCACAGCACAAAGCACATTAGTTTAAACCACCATTTTCTATTTATAAATGTCTCAGTGAAACTAATCCTCTGCACACACACAAGTTTTGTTTTATAATACAAAATAATATTTTTGCCATATGTTTAATATTTCCATAGATTTCTAATTATTCATTGAGATTACACTTGACCTATTTTGTATGTTGTTCTTGTACTGCAATAATACAAATGTAATCTCGATTAACAATCATGAGTTTTTGAAACCTTAATAACAGTACTTCATATAAGCTGCAATAAAATATCAAAAATGCTCTTTATTATAATGTCAAATGAAATAATGTTGGCAACTAAATTAATCATTTGTTATTACCAAATTTTGAATTATTTCACCCTAGAAAAAAATATTGGGATATATCTTTTAATTTTTACAGTTTGAACATGTGAGGCAAAAACTTATAAGCTTTTTATACGGAGTTAAAATCTCAAATATAATATTGAATATTTCTTATTGCTCTCTCATTTCCTAATGCTATAATTAGGATTTTCCCAATAAATGGTTATTTTTTTTAAGTTGAATTCACTTAAAACACTACATTTAACTTCCATTCTCTTATTAAAAATTTAGGATAAAATAGTCAGTTCACTTCATTAATTTCATTAGAAAAGAATTAGGATAGAGAAAATTTTTTAAAATAAAAAAATCATCAAAATCAGAATATCAAAGTATATTTCAGTGCCTTTGAAGTAATATATAATACCTACTTTTTCACTTTTTCTATTTTCTAATGGTTTTTGCATATTTTTCTGATGATATTTTGCTTTGGGCAAACTCAAATTGCTATCAGTTTTAGTTTTCTCTCCACTACCAGCATCAGAATATTTATCTTTCATAGGATGGAAATTTTGTTTCATTTCTGGATTTGAATATTCATCCAAAAATTTATGATACAGAAGCTGATCAAATTTATTGCGAGGAAAATTTTTCCACAGTTCTTCAAACTGAAAAGAAACAATACAAAGGAAATATGGTATAGTATTTGCAAATAATTTCAATTTAAATAATTAATTAGTGTGAAATAAGTAAGAAATACAAAATAAATTGTAATGTAAGATGTATTTTACTAAAAAGTATAATGTTTTTGCAGACGTTGAGTAGTTTACTTTTCAGAAATTATCACAAAATTCGAAATATATAGATACATGCAAAAATAAACATAAAAAATGAAATTCAAATGTTATAAACTACTATTCTTTTCAGAAAAGTTTAACATAAGTCTGATTTAGAATGAGCTCTGAAGAAAATAAGCAATTTTTTGATAAAGAAACATTAAAAGAATAGTTTAATGGGACTGTAAGAGAAAATGATAAAATTAGTCTTTGCCTTACATGTAAATTTTAGAAATTTGCTATAACTTTTTAATTTTGTAATATTTTTGTGATATTTTCTTGACAACTTTACTTACTTTAAGATAATTTAGCTACAAAACATTTTTAAGATAATATACACTCTTCTGGCCACTGAAATTACTACACTATAAAGGAAACCAAATAAAAGAAATTTATTATACATAGACAGTATAACATGAGACAAAATAATTATATTTACAAGTAATTTAGAGTAAAGGGGCGTGAAAATTGTTTTGAAACAGATTTCATATTCAAAAATAACTTTCCAAATGTGAAATCAACAGCGATTTTCTTTTATGCAGTCTCAGATATCATTCATTCTTGTATAGGCCAAATATGCTGAAATGCTTAATTCTTGTATATGCAAATATACATGGATCATTTGCATATTCCAATTTCTACTTATCCTCATCTGATTTTGATATACATTAGATTTCTGGCATTGCAATTTTAATGGTTAACAGTAAATATATACACATAAACCTCAATATTAAAAATATGTTAATTTTATTTCATACATATTTTAAGTTAAAAAATTCAATAAATTAGAATCTGAAAATGATACACTGAAAATTATCATTCATTAAAATGATAAACAACAAAAATATTTTATATACTAAAACATAAAACAAAAAAATTATTAGTCTGAGGTACAATTTTTAAATTTAAAAACTTCAGTAATTTATTTGCTTTTATTATCTTTCACATATTTAAGATAAAAACATATCAAGTATTTCACATATTTTATAAAATTTTAATTTTATCAAAATATTTTTTATTTAAAATAAACTAAAACTATTTGGCATGACAGCCCATGTGGAACAAGGCCTACAGTGCAAATCTTTGTTTTCTTGATCGAGAGGCCCTGGGATGCAAAGCATATATAGGTGGTCAGCCTGACGCCAAACCCTTAGTGTTTAATTCTCAAGCATGATTTGTACTCAGTTTATTGATCCACTACAAAGCTAAGTCGACCTTGCCCAGCCTAAGGATAGAACCTCGGACCTGTGCTTATTCTACATACAGTAGTATAACATACAGTTTATAACATTAGTCACATTATAATATTTTCTTCTATTTATTTTAATAAAAAATTTCAAGCTTTATTTTACATTATTTTTAATTTTCCCACATTGCCTTCTAGAATTTTATTAGTGTTTCTATTTTGCGATACCAATATAAAATATTGGGGCAGAATTCTTCCATAAATTAATAAACATCTTTTTGAAATTTTGATATTTTAATTATAGGAACAAATAAATTATGTTGTTCTTCATAAAGATCTTAAATTTCAAAATTATTTTCAAATAAAATTTTTACATTAGATCTTTATTTCCCTTTCAAACTATTGAAATTATGTAAAATGTTCAAGACTTCAAGAAAGTTTAGTACATTTAATAACTTTTATTTTAAAAAACTTTTTTTTATATACATATACTTTTTGACAAAATAATTTTGATAATGAATGAATGTTTGATAGTGACTAATAGCATGAAAAATAAAAGGAATCAATGATTTTTATGAGACATCTATTTTTAATAATTAAATCTTGATATTAATTTTTAAACATCTGTAAATAAATATTAAATGCATTTATATTTCATTTGAATTTACTTAAAAAACATAAAATTAGTTTTTTCATTGATATTATTTTTTAATCTTAATGTAAATATTATTAGTTTAAAATGTGTTAGACTAGCACAGCAAACCAGCCCCTGGATTGTTTGTGAATGGTGTATTTAGTAAAATACTGGTAATTAATGACTTCACTTCAAGCATTGACCAATGAAAGAATTTACAATATGAATTCCAATTCTATGGTTTTTTATATTGGAACATATTTTATTTTATATTTGTGCACATTTTCACATAAAAATAATTGATTTGGAGAATGTTTCCAATTATGATTGATGTATAAATTAAATTGTAAATGTTGTTAAAAACAAAGTATAAATAATGAAACAAACTTTACTAAAAATGAGAACATCCTAGTAGTATTAAAAACTTTAAAATAGCTTATCTTTCTTATAGGTAAAAAATTTAATATTTCTTAAGCTTAATTTTTTGGTTGCACATGTAGCCTATATAAAATAAACTTAAAAGTATTTAATTTCAAATGAATTTTTAAATTATGATAATTGTATAGATTGAACTGTTTGTGTAATCCTTTTATAGAAATACAATGTGAATAAGTAAAATTTTTTACACATGATTGTATAAGTTTAAAATTATAATTCAATTAAAAATTATATTTAATTCTATGTTTGTGTTTCATATATTTATAAAATAATTAAAATAATAATAGTAAAAATATATTTATCATATTAAAATGTATACAAATTAATATGAGATTCACAAAAATAATAATAAAACTGAAATTCACGTCCGATTAGAAATAAAGAAAGTTTAAATTAAAATGATGATCATGTTTTTAATTTTTATATTAAATTACATGTAAAATCTCAAACTAAAAATATTTTTCTCTAGTTTTAAAATGCAATTTCAATAAGATTTAACTGAAATGAAAACCTAGTTTTTAAAAATATTGTGAAATCTTATCAGAGAATTGTTTTTTCAAACTATTGTTGATTACAATCTATATAAACTTCATGCTGTTAATTCTTTTATATTTTATCAAAATTTTTTTTCATTACATGGATTCTAAAGGAAACAGTTACTAATTGAAAGATATGATGATACATATATATAATAAAAAATAAAATTCTAAAACAAACATTGAGTTATCAAGATAATTTTTTTTTGAATATTCAATTATATATTCTTCAATTTTTACACAGAATATTTAGATTTCATTTTTATAAATACCACATGAATTGGATGTAAACATAAAGTCATTGGCTTAGCTATGAATCAAAAAATTAAACATGCTGAATATTTCATTTAGTGGAAATCTCTGCCTCAATTTGATCATGTATGATGTCATTTCATAGATAGCTGGTATTCATCCACTGTGCCCAACAAATGGTTGACAGGTTTGCTGCCTCCTTTAGTTTAATAATTAAGTTTATTTATTAAAATTAACAATATACTTTAAATTAATAATAAACAATGTGAATGAAAACCAAATTAATTATAATTGAATCAACATCAATTTTATTCAATAGTCAAAAGAAATATTTACCTGCTTATCATTAAACCTAAAACTGAATTTATTTATCACACTCCTAGCATCATCTTTACATACAACACCAACTTTACAAATATCGAGAAATTTGAAATCTTTCAACATCTTTGTTTTTCTGGATAGAATACACTCATGCAGCATTTCTTCAACTTCTTCAATTGGTAATTCTGCTGAACATGTTGATTTGATATTAGTTAGTTTATTTACAGTAACCAACCATTCATCTGTGTCCTACATAAGAATTAAAATATTATTAACTCATTAGTATAAATATTTCATTATATTAACACAGAAATCTTTCAATTGCATCTGAGTTTGGTGCTTAAAAAGAGTAAAATTCAGTATAATAAAATTAACTTTTAAATTTATGATAAAATAAATCAAATATTTAAAAATTAAAATTGATACCTATTAAGAAAAAAGACTAATTAAGCAAAAAGGAAAAAATTCATAAAGAAATAAAAAAACAGCAGTATATATATTTTAAGTAGTGCATGTTAGTTTGGTGTTTTTTTCTCTCTCACACACACTATATTCATTGTCATAGTTTTCTAATTATGTGTGAATAATTATATATTATAAAATATTATATATTTATTCACATGATTATAAAATGTGGATAAATATACATTAGATTATTAAAATAAAACAAGCTGTGGTATGAGAATCAAATGTGATTAACTTTTTCACATTTACTTAATTATGTTAACTATTTAACACAAGCAATTTAACCATGTATTTTTGTGTTACATAAGAAATAATTTTTTTAAAAATATATACTATTCTTATAAACAAATTATTTTAATAAAATAATACAAAAAATTTATCTTCATTCTACACAACTGGGGCTAGTTATTATTAGTTATTATTGTGATATTAAAGAGAAACTAATATATATATATATCAATAGATGTTATTACCTGTTAATTTGTAAGAGAAAACTCAAACTCAAAAGCACTTTCAGTTCAATAATTTATAAATGATTTGAATTTAAAATTACATTTTTCTTATTTTGATTTAAATATTCTTTATTAGTGTAGATTATAATTAAATTTATCATTCAAATATATGATGAAAGACATTGTTGCTATTAATTTTACTATATTTAGAGAAAAACTATTAATATCATTAAGTTTGATAAATTTCAAAATTGTGAATAGAAATATAAAAAAGATACAAATCAATAGAACATTTAAAAATATTTAAATATGTTTCAGTTACAGTATATCTTACTTCAGAAGGATGTTTCTTAAAACTATTTAAGAATTCTCTGTAATTCAAAGTTTCACCATATTTCTTAAAATCAGAAATTATTTCTTCAAACTGCTCATCTGTCAATGGAAAGCAAAATTCTTCAATAATACTTCGCAGTTTAGTGAATGCAATAAATCCACTTTGACTCTGATCATTCAGGTTCATAGCCTAATGTTTAAAATGAGTTCAAGTATGAAAATATTTCCATCATTGGAAATTCCAAATGATTTAATTAAAAAGAAATCAATGTATAATTTCTTACTTTTCGCACATCTTTCATATTTTGATTTAAATAAGTCTTTAATTCGGATTTTAATTTTTCTCCTTTCAATACTGAATGCTGTTCCTTTTGTGCTGAACTATTTATATTTCTTGAACATATTTTATCCTTTAAAAATTATACAATTATAAATCATATACACAGAGAAAAATTCATTTATTTTAAAATTTGAACTTATTTTATTATAAGCTCTTTGCTTTTTATTTTGGATTCAAGTTAATTTATTTTCAAATTACTACACACAAAAATTAACAAAAAAATGAAACAACTGATAATAAATTAGACATATCTTTTTCACACAAAACTTTATTTGATCTACAGCTTTTAGAAACTTTCAACAAAAAAGGAAAATTATTAAAATCAAAAATGAAATATATTTTGCTTTTAGTTTTCAATTTTAAGGCTATGAGATATTTATAGAAATGTGTGAATACATATTTTCAAAGCGTAATTTAATAAAATGTTATAATATTTTGGTTTTATGTATAAAATTGTAATTCATAATTATAAAAATTGTTTTATTATTTTCCAGAAAACCATGAAAAGTAGAAATTTTTTTGTTTTCTTTTATTGTTTTATTGAGATGTGAGAGAAAATATCAGTTGTAACATGATATTTTCTCTCACATGATTTTAAAATAAGGAGTTAGCCTAACTTTTTTGTTTGACAATTAAACATTATTTTATATTAACAAAAACATAAGAAATTTCTCACCAAATCTAACCCAAATCACTTGAAACGTTAAAACTAGAGGAAATAAACTTTTTAAAGGTTTTCTCTGTAGTAGCTTTTGAAAAATAATTATCATTAAATTCAGAATTATGAAAAAGATGATTATGATCTTTGAATTCAGAACCAAAATATTGAAATTGTATGAAATTTAAAGCAGTATGGTGCTTTTTAGGTACACCTAAAAAGAAATTACTTGACAAAAATCAATCTGTATTAAAATGTTAATTCCAAAACATTTACTTCAGAAAGTTTATGCAAGAAATACTTTCTATTACATGAAGTATTTGTTAATATTTAAGTATATCTTAAATTTATTTTATTTTTGAAGTTTTAAATAATTAGATAAAACTGTTATTTATTAGAATATATTTCATAATTTTAAGACAAATTTTTTTTAACAATATCTTAGTTTAATAAAAAAAATGAAACTTTGTAACTCCATCATATAAAAACTTCATATAAAATAAGAATAAAACTTAAAATATC